>CAWUFW010003425.1:1512500-1828558 GCA_963921515.1 Calotriton arnoldi | reverse complement strand
TGGCCATATGCAAATCAGTCTGACCTCTGTGCCTCATGGGAACAGTCCAGCACGAACTGCCAAGCCATGTCTTCCCTGGACCGGAAACAAGCATCCTAGGACCGGTTTCTGGCATTCCAGCCGTCATCAGCCAGGCTTGCTTGAATCCAGTGGCAAAGTGAGCAAGGGACCCGCGTCTGGGCATACCCCCGCCAACTTAGGGCGAACAAAGCGATACAAAGGGGATGATGGACGGAACGTTTGAGCCAATCAAACACTCACCCCAGTCAACTGATCTGGGTTTAATCCATCATCATTCTTTAGCTCACTCCACCACCCCAGTTCAGACATGGCCATATGCAAATCAGTCTGACCCTGTGCCTCATGGGAACAGTCCAGCACGAACTGCCAAGCCATGTCTTCCCTGGACCGGAAACAAGCATCCTAGGACCGGTTTCTGGCATTCCAGCAGTCATCAGCCAGGCTTGCTTGAATCCAGTGGCAAAGTGAGCAAGGGACCCACGTCTGGGCATACCCCCGCCAACTTAGGGGCGAACAAAGCGATACAAAAGGGGATGATGGACTGGAGCGTTTGAGCCAATCAAACACTCACCCCCAGTCAACTGATCTGGGTTTAATCCATCATCATTCTTTAGCTCACTCCACCACCCCAGTTCAGACATGGCCATATGCAAATCAGTCTGACCCTGTGCCTCATGGGAACAGTCCAGCACGAACTGCCAAGCCATGTCTTCCCTGGACCGGAAACAAGCATCCTAGGACCGGTTTCTGGCATTCCAGCCGTCATCAGCCAGGCTTGCTTGAATCCAGTGGCAAAGTGAGCAAGGGACCCACGTCTGGGCATACCCCCGCCAACTTAGGGCGAACAAAGCGATACAAAAGGGGATGATGGACGGAGCGTTTGAGCCAATCAAACACTCACCCCCAGTCAACTGATCTGGGTTTAATCCATCATCATTCTTTAGCTCACTCCACCACCCCAGTTCAGACATGGCCATATGCAAATCAGTCTGACCCTGTGCCTCATGGGAACAGTCCAGCACGAACTGCCAAGCCATGTCTTCCCTGGACCGGAAACAAGCATCCTAGGACCGGTTTCTGGCATTCCAGCCGTCATCAGCCAGGCTTGCTTGAATCCAGTGGCAAAGTGAGCAAGGGACCCACGTCTGGGCATACCCCCGCCAACTTAGGGCGAACAAAGCGATACAAAAGGGGATGATGGACGGAACGTTTGAGCCAATCAAACACTCACCCCCAGTCAACTGATCTGGGTTTAATCCATCATCATTCTTTAGCTCACTCCACCACCCCAGTTCAGACATGGCCATATGCAAATCAGTCTGACCCTGTGCCTCATGGGAACAGTCCAGCACGAACTGCCAAGCCATGTCTTCCCTGGACCGGAAACAAGCATCCGTATCACTTTGTTCGCCCTAAGTTGGCGGGGGTATGCCCAGACGTGGGTCCCTTGCTCACTTTGCCACTGGATTCAAGCAAGCCTGGCTGATGACGGCTGGAATGCCAGAAACCGGTCTTAGGATGCTTGTTTCCGGTCCAGGGAAGACATGGCTTGGCAGTTCGGGCTGGACTGTTCCCATGAGGCACAGGGTCAGACTGATTTGCATATGGCCATGTCTGAACTGGGGTGGTGGAGTGAGCTAAAGAATGATGATGGATTAAACCCAGATCAGTTGACTGGGGGTGAGTGTTTGATTGGCTCAAACGTTCCGTCCATCATCCCCTTTTGTATCGCTTTGTTCGCCCTAAGTTGGCGGGGTATGCCCAGACGTGGGTCCCTTGCTCACTTTGCCACTGGATTCAAGCAAGCCTGGCTGATGACGGCTGGAATGCCAGAAACCGGTCTTAGGATGCTTGTTTCCGGTCCAGGGAAGACATGGCTTGGCAGTTCGGGCTGGACTGTTCCCATGAGGCACAGGGTCAGACTGATTTGCATATGGCCATGTCTGAACTGGGGTGGTGGAGTGAGCTAAAGAATGATGATGGATTAAACCCAGATCAGTTGACTGGGGGTGAGTGTTTGATTGGCTCAAACGTTCCGTCCATCATCCCCTTTGTATCGCTTGTTCGCCCTAAGTTGGCGGGGTATGCCCAGACGTGGGTCCCTTGCTCACTTTGCCACTGGATTCAAGCAAGCCTGGCGGATGACGGCTGGAATGCCAGAAACCAGTCTTAGGATGCTTGTTTCCGGTCCAGGGAAGACATGGCTTGGCAGTTCGGGCTGGACTGTTCCCATGAGGCACAGGGTCAGACTGATTTGCATATGGCCATGTCTGAACTGGGGTGGTGGAGTGAGCTAAAGAATGATGATGGATTAAACCCAGATCAGTTGACTGGGGGTGAGTGTTTGATTGGCTCAAACGTTCCGTCCATCATCCCCTTTGTATCGCTTTGTTCGCCTCTAAGTTGGCGGGGTATGCCCAGACGTGGGTCCCTTGCTCACTTTGCCACTGGATTCAAGCAAGCCTGGCTGATGACGGCTGGAATGCCAGAAACCGGTCTTAGGATGCTTGTTTCCGGTCCAGGGAAGACATGGCTTGGCAGTTCGGGCTGGATTGTTCCCATGAGGCACAGGGTCAGACTGATTTGCATATGGCCATGTCTGAACTGGGGTGGTGGAGTGAGCTAAAGAATGATGATGGATTAAACCCAGATCAGTTGACTGGGGGTGAGTGTTTGATTGGCTCAAACGTTCCGTCCATCATCCCCTTTTGTATCGCTTTGTTCGCCCTAAGTTGGCGGGGGTATGCCCAGACGTGGGTCCCTTGCTCACTTTGCCACTGGATTCAAGCAAGCCTGGCTGATGACGGCTGGAATGCCAGAAACCGGTCTTAGGATGCTTGTTTCCGGTCCAGGGAAGACATGGCTTGGCAGTTCGGGCTGGACTGTTCCCATGAGGCACAGGGTCAGACTGATTTGCATATGGCCATGTCTGAACTGGGGTGGTGGAGTGAGCTAAAGAATGATGATGGATTAAACCCAGATCAGTTGACTGGGGGTGAGTGTTTGATTGGCTCAAACGTTCCGTCCATCATCCCCTTTTGTATCGCTTTGTTCGCCCTAAGTTGGCGGGGGTATGCCCAGACGTGGGTCCCTTGCTCACTTTGCCACTGGATTCAAGCAAGCCTGGCTGATGACGGCTGGAATGCCAGAAACCGGTCTTAGGATGCTTGTTTCCGGTCCAGGGAAGACATGGCTTGGCAGTTCGGGCTGGACTGTTCCCATGAGGCACAGGGTCAGACTGATTTGCATATGGCCATGTCTGAACTGGGGTGGTGGGAGTGAGCTAAAGAATGATGATGGATTAAACCCAGATCAGTTGACTGGGGGTGAGTGTTTGATTGGCTCAAACGTTCCGTCCATCATCCCCTTTTGTATCGCTTTGTTCGCCCTAAGTTGGCGGGGGTATGCCCAGACGTGGGTCCCTTGCTCACTTTGCCACTGGATTCAAGCAAGCCTGGCTGATGACGGCTGGAATGCCAGAAACCGGTCTTAGGATGCTTGTTTCCGGTCCAGGGAAGACATGGCTTGGCAGTTCGGGCTGGACTGTTCCCATGAGGCACAGGGTCAGACTGATTTGCATATGGCCATGTCTGAACTGGGGTGGTGGAGTGAGCTAAAGAATGATGATGGATTAAACCCAGATCAGTTGACTGGGGTGAGTGTTTGATTGGCTCAAACGTTCCGTCCATCATCCCCTTTTGTATCGCTTTGTTCGCCCTAAGTTGGCGGGGGTATGCCCAGACGTGGGTCCCTTGCTCACTTTGCCACTGGATTCAAGCAAGCCTGGCTGATGACGGCTGGAATGCCAGAAACCGGTCTTAGGATGCTTGTTTCCGGTCCAGGGAAGACATGGCTTGGCAGTTCGGGCTGGACTGTTCCCATGAGGCACAGGGTCAGACTGATTTGCATATGGCCATGTCTGAACTGGGGTGGTGGAGTGAGCTAAAGAATGATGATGGATTAAACCCAGATCAGTTGACTGGGGTGAGTGTTTGATTGGCTCAAACGTTCCGTCCATCATCCCTTTTGTATCGCTTTGTTCGCCCTAAGTTGGCGGGGTATGCCCAGACGTGGGTCCCTTGCTCACTTTGCCACTGGATTCAAGCAAGCCTGGCTGATGACGGCTGGAATGCCAGAAACCGGTCTTAGGATGCTTGTTTCCGGTCCAGGGAAGACATGGCTTGGCAGTTCGGGCTGGACTGTTCCCATGAGGCACAGGGTCAGACTGATTTGCATATGGCCATGTCTGAACTGGGGTGGTGGAGTGAGCTAAAGAATGATGATGGATTAAACCCAGATCAGTTGACTGGGGGTGAGTGTTTGATTGGCTCAAACGTTCCGTCCATCATCCCCTTTGTATCGCTTTGTTCGCCCTAAGTTGGCGGGGGTATGCCCAGACGTGGGTCCCTTGCTCACTTTGCCACTGGATTCAAGCAAGCCTGGCTGATGACGGCTGGAATGCCAGAAACCGGTCTTAGGATGCTTGTTTCCGGTCCAGGGAAGACATGGCTTGGCAGTTCGGGCTGGACTGTTCCCATGAGGCACAGGGTCAGACTGATTTGCATATGGCCATGTCTGAACTGGGGTGGTGGAGTGAGCTAAAGAATGATGATGGATTAAACCCAGATCAGTTGACTGGGGGTGAGTGTTTGATTGGCTCAAACGCTCCGTCCATCATCCCCTTTTGTATCGCTTTGTTCGCCCTAAGTTGGCTGGGGTATGCCCAGACGTGGGTCCCTTGCTCACTTTGCCACTGGATTCAAGCAAGCCTGGCTGATGACGGCTGGAATGCCAGAAACCGGTCTTAGGATGCTTGTTTCCGGTCCAGGGAAGACATGGCTTGGCAGTTCGGGCTGGACTGTTCCCATGAGGCACAGGGTCAGACTGATTTGCATATGGCCATGTCTGAACTGGGGTGGTGGAGTGAGCTAAAGAATGATGATGGATTAAACCCAGATCAGTTGACTGGGGGTGAGTGTTTGATTGGCTCAAACGTTCCGTCCATCATCCCCTTTTGTATCGCTTTGTTCGCCCTAAGTTGGCGGGGTATGCCCAGACGTGGGTCCCTTGCTCACTTTGCCACTGGATTCAAGCAAGCCTGGCTGATGACGGCTGGAATGCCAGAAACCGGTCTTAGGATGCTTGTTTCCGGTCCAGGGAAGACATGGCTTGGCAGTTCGGGCTGGACTGTTCCCATGAGGCACAGGGTCAGACTGATTTGCATATGGCCATGTCTGAACTGGGGTGGTGGAGTGAGCTAAAGAATGATGATGGATTAAACCCAGATCAGTTGACTGGGGGTGAGTGTTTGATTGGCTCAAACGTTCCGTCCATCATCCCCTTTTGTATCGCTTTGTTCGCCCTAAGTTGGCGGGGGTATGCCCAGACGTGGGTCCCTTGCTCACTTTGCCACTGGATTCAAGCAAGCCTGGCTGATGACGGCTGGAATGCCAGAAACCGGTCTTAGGATGCTTGTTTCCGGTCCAGGGAAGACATGGCTTGGCAGTTCGGGCTGGACTGTTCCCATGAGGCACAGGGTCAGACTGATTTGCATATGGCCATGTCTGAACTGGGGTGGTGGAGTGAGCTAAAGAATGATGATGGATTAAACCCAGATCAGTTGACTGGGGGTGAGTGTTTGATTGACTCAAACGTTCCGTCCATCATCCCCTTTTGTATCGCTTTGTTCGCCCTAAGTTGGCGGGGGTATGCCCAGACGTGGGTCCCTTGCTCACTTTGCCACTGGATTCAAGCAAGCCTGGCTGATGACGGCTGGAATGCCAGAAACCGGTCTTAGGATGCTTGTTTCCGGTCCAGGGAAGACATGCTTGGCAGTTCGGGCTGGACTGTTCCCATGAGGCACAGGGTCAGACTGATTTGCATATGGCCATGTCTGAACTGGGGTGGTGGAGTGAGCTAAAGAATGATGATGGATTAAACCCAGATCAGTTGACTGGGGGTGAGTGTTTGATTGGCTCAAACGTTCCGTCCATCATCCCCTTTTGTATCGTTTTGTGTAGCTTTGAAATGTGACAAAAGAATTATTACATTAATTTCGGATTAGGTTGTACTCTGTGTGGAGCTGATGAAGGGAAATTTATAGACGGTCTCATATAAATGTGAGATGTTCTAGTGAGTGAAGTAACCACTGCCAGCCTAGCTTAGGACCAAGTGTGTGCCCTGCCTGAAGCCTTTTAAGAAAAAAGTGCCTTGAGGGTGAAATTAAAACCTAGGGAGTAACATTACATGTAACAGGGGATGTCCTCATGGGATGTTACAAAAAGAGACAAGGCGGTACTAAGGAGGGACTACTAAGCCTATTGACCAATGAAAAGCCACCATTTACAAAGGACAGGGACAGGAGCCAATTAAAAAGATGGGTGGAAAGTGGGTGGCGCTTTATGCCCATATCCTGAATACAGCATGTCTCGAAGAGACAGCGCAAGCGCTGCCTAGGCAAGACCTAAAAAAAATAGGGACAAAAAACTAACAAGATACTCTTCTACTGAGTTGCAACGCAGTTAACTGAGGTTTTACTGCTCCTTTTATATTGTCAAATAGGAACAGGAAATCAAACATAGGAAGTAGATGCCATGTTGGATTAGTTATTCCAACGTAAAAACTAGGAAGAATCAGGCTTGCTGAAACAAGAGAACAGAAAGTTCCAGTCATAGTCTGGATGTGATCAAATACAGACAGACAGAACCTATCTGACCCTCTTTCCTTGCATTTCAGTCCGTCACAGCTAGTTCCCTATGCCCTCATCATGTCAAGCAGAAAATTCCTGGTCTAAGGAGACTAGAGGGTGCCGAGTCTAGGTTGGAGGAAATGCCCTTTTGCCTCAAAGGTTTACGGAGAAAACCCAAGGCTCTCAAGCAAGGCTGAGCCACTTTGGAAAAACCGTTCTTGCGGCTCCAAACCACACCGCAGTAGCAATCCTTCTCCGCCCAAAGGCATATGCACAGCACCCCTCCAGCTCACGACGCTCCTCTGCCTGGAGGTCCCAAAAATATTAGAGCTAAGATAACTCCAACCCTTCAAGCATTGCACTGGATCACATTTCCAAACGGATCTCCTTCTAAGACCTATGCATTACACAGCATGTAGGGCTAGCTTATCTGCTATGGGAGGTTTACACATAATACTCACAGAAGAAACATCAGTCCCAGACTAACTAAATGGAGGGAAGAACTTGTTAAATGGGCAGGGTTTGAGAGTGAAGCCCTGCTGAGAGAAATTAAGAGATGGCGCGGTACGATTGACTGGGAGGGCCTGGGAGAACCTAGTGGACTGTTTGAGGAACCCTGATTTGGATACTCCAGGTGGGTCCCTACAACCTGAAGACAGGTTAGACAGTGGGGCTGTTTGTCCATATTCTGTCTCTGAAAAGTGTAGGGGCTAGGAAGATGTGTGCACATCTGTGGGCTGAGCACGCACTGAGAATCTGATGGGAATAGTGTTCTTGAACAGCATGGCACAGGACATGTGGGTGGGGAAGGGGGTATGTTTGTAGGGATGGGAAGGGCCTGATCTGCATAACAATGTATATAATCTGCTTGCTTGCTTACTGATGATGAACACTGCAACTGTATACTCTTGATTCAATGTATGTAACTACTCAAGTCTTTATATTGTATTGGACCCTTGGACCATTTGAAACTGAAAATAACAAAAAATTGAAAAAATAGAAGATACATCAAATCAAGAATGCTGATTCATTGATTTTTAAGAGGAACAAGAAAACGTTTCAAAGTTGGTCCCTCCAGCAACTCTGCAACTCCCTCTGAAACCTAATAAGAAAGTTCTCAAATCACCTCCTGAAGCTCAACACGAACAAGACATTAGTACTGATTTTCGGAAAAAAGCTCCCCATGGGATGCATCCTGGTGGCCCTCAGAACTCGGACCTACTCCTACCCCCTCTGACCACACTAGGAACCTAGGCATCATTCTGGACAACAAGCTAACCATGACGACTTAGTTCAACTCTGTATCCTCCTCATGCTTCTTCATCCTCCGCATACCCAAAGCTCAAGACATGCCATCACGCAGGCCCTCATCTCCAGCCAACTGGATTACGGCAACACTCTCTGTGCAGGGATCGCAGCTCACTTCCGATGACGACTACAGAGTAAAGGGCGCCGTAGCCAGACTCGTCCTGGATCTCCCTAGACAAACCCACATCACCCCCTACCTCAGGGAACTTCACTGGCTCCCTGTACACAAAAGATGCCAGTTCAAGCTCCTGACCCATGCATACAAGGCCCTACACAACTATGGACCCGCCTACTTGAACCACCACCTGAACTTCCATCAGCCCACCACACACCTCCACTCCACGCCCCTTTCTCCAACCCTCACCCCCGCATCTGATGTAGCAGATGCGGAAGTCGCTCCTTCTCCTACCTAGTAGCGAAGACATGAAGTGAGCTACCCTTTCCTCTACGGACCTTCCCATCTCTTCTAGAGTTCTGAAAGTCCCTGAAGACCTGGCTATTAGACTAATCAACTGGACCTTGCCAACGCCTGGATACCCTCACAAGTTACAAGTGGCACTTAACAAATCTACTGATTGATTGACCTGAAATTCTCCTGTATGAAGCTCAACTGGCTGCCGCATACAAACCCATAGACTGCTGTGAGAGAAGGCTCGTAGAACATACCAACACCTGGTGCACAGTAAGGGTCTATACCAGAAAACCATACGCCCAAGGACTACTCAGTAGAGCTTTGGATGTAAAAGGCACTACCCAATCGATCTGCATCCCAAACATGCCTACGTGCAGCACCGAGTCTTCAGTGGCTTGGGTGGAGCATCCTCTGACTCTCATTCACAACACCCAATGCTTCCCTCTTATGTCACAGTATAAACATAGACAATACCAACCATATATACAAGCCTTACTTAAGTCACATTATCAAGGACTGCATTGTGTTTGAGTGGTTGCAATATGCTACGTAAATGCCACGTACAGTTCCATAAACTCTTTTTATGAGCTAGTTGTTTCCTTTCTGGTGCTGTAGGGGGTTCCAACTATGGCTACCTTCCTCCTAAGTGACAAATTGTGGGCAACCAATACATCAAGTTAAGCCTCAAACCGGCCTCTCCCCATACTTGAAATAGCAGAGGATGGTTGCAGCATCTTAAGCGTTTTCTATTTTAATGGATACAATTCTGAGCCTATTACACATTTTATTTCCCTTGTTTCTTTACTAAAATTCCACACTACTGCAACACATTCTAGAATTCAAAGCTCAAGTCCTCTGTTACACTTGCCATTTCCTCAGTGTTGATTGTGGTCATGATGCCTGCTGACACCACCCACAGTGCTTCTTTAACGTTGCTTGGCAACACTTTTGTTTGCGCCGTCTGATTCCACAAGCAGTACCGTCATCCTGCCATCATTTTCCTGCATGCTCTCAAGAACTGCAGGCATGTGTATGCCAATAGTGCACCATCTGTCACAGCACAATGAGACTACACAAGCCTCATACCCGCCACCGTCAGGTCTTGAAATCTCTTTGTTGTGGGCTTGCTGGCCTTGTTCGGAATGGTATGTGTGTAACACTGGGTATGTTGTAAGGGGATCCTAGTATGATGCATGTGGCAGACTGGAGAGAGAAGGAGAAGGTGGAAGACGTGTCTTGCCCTGCTGCTGTATTGTCTCTTCCGGTGAAAAGAATAAGCGTATACTTCAAGTAGACTTGTGTAGCCATGTCCCTGCAACACACTTGCTCTGCAGGGTCTTACATCTTGTCCAGGCAGAGACTTTGCATGTAGTCGTTTGTGCAGTCGCTTACTACTCTGTTTTCACAGATGGTAACTAGAATCCAATACAAGGAGGAACCACTGACTGTGAGGACAATGCTGCACCTCAGTGTATTCATCACAAGAACCCAACCGGTCGTGTGCGATGCCAGGCAAGGAACAATGATGCTCTCAGTACAGGCCTACATTGATCATCATTAGTAAGCCTGCATGCAGATGTCAGTATCCATCCTCAGCACTCCTAATCACCTCTTTTCCTTAGGCTTTGCCAGCAGCATTTAGCTGTTTTTATCTCACCATAAGCCTACTGTGTTTTTCAGAAGGACTATTCTTGAGTTCCTCACTGGGCTCTCTTCCGGTACCATGGTTATGTTGTGTATCTTGATGTCAGTGCGGGCTCGCGCTCAATGTAGAATGTGCGTCCATATTCTTATTCAAAATGTAAGTGTTTGAAAATTAGTGGGATGTTGTCTTTATTGTGGTGCAGAAGCTACACCCGGACTGCAATAAATCTTACCACCTTCGTGTGTGTTGGAGTCACTACAAATTTGGCACGGAGAATGGTCTACAGTCCTGGTTTCAGGAAGGAATCTTCTCTGTGATCTTTGCTGGTATTCTGTGAAATTCTCGGCTGTGCGGATTTCGGCGCCCATAAGCCGCTACAGCTAACATCTGCAGTTATGATTGTCTTTAAAGAGCTGCACACAAATCACTCTTGTTTTCCAAAAGCTCCTGCGAACAGGAATCTTACCACACAAACTTAGTTTTGTTTTTCAATAACTGTGTCTTGGTATAAGTTTTCTTGGAAAAATGTTATCCAAATTTGGAATAAAACTCAAGTAAGCACAATCCTCAGCACACGTCTTTTAAGTAATATGCAATTATCCAATTTGTTTTAGTCAAGCATAAATGATACAGAGAAATTTTCGAGCTTGGTTTCTTTTCTTTATTCTCTTTGTTCTTGCATCAGCCAACACGTGTTTCGTCGCACAAAGGAATTTTGTCCCGCGACTTTCTCAAGGCTGTATATACAAAACAAACACAAGCCCTTTGTAAAATTACACAAAACAGGCGTATTTAATACACCCATCAAACCTCACCCGTGTGCATAGCGGTATTCTATACGAATTTCTGCGGCAAGCACAGGGATCTTTGCCAAGAGACCGTGCTCATTCCAAAGCATGAGAAATAATAGATTGTTAAACGTAGGCCATCAGAATCTCGCCCCGTATATTTAGTGGTGATGGAGAAAACCAATAAAAAGGTCCTGATTGTCGGTATCTATCTGCGTGCACCCGGTGTGTGTGCACTGATCAATACGTGTCAAGATTAAAAAAACACGATCACCTCCTGTGTCACACACACTTGAGGACCTAGTGCCAATTACTAGGTGATGGTGAGACGAGCAAAATCAGGTCAATAAGTGTGGTGGCTTTAAAATAAATCCCAAATCACTCCTCACAAGTAAAACATCAGAAATACCTTACAAGAGTCCAAAAAGTTCCCTGAAAAAACCCCAAACTTATTTTAGTATGCACTATTAAAAGTAGACCGGTTCACTAGATATCCAGTACATTGAAGTATTAAGGCTACCTACTTTATAAGTGGTGATAATTCCATCCCACTGGAAAATTAAAATCTATGTTCCGATGTCCACGTCGCATTTAACCGTGGATCTTCGTCATGAGCCAAACCTAGAGCACTCAAGAAAGATAGGGATGTCTTAAACCTCATATGTAATCACGTATCGGCTAGGTAAAAGCAAACTTCCTGTATCTTGGCGCCGTGTACAGCAGTATATAAAAGCACACAGCATAAATCAGCAGTATTCAGCACGCTATTTAAAGCTATCTGTGTTCGCGCTGGGTATTATTAAAAAATTACATTTCAACGCTTATGATATTACGCTATGTAAACCTGTAACTAATAACATATAGCATGTCTCTACAGTAAGCACCACGCTATTCCAAAATATCTATGTTCCCGCCGGGTATTTCCCCAAACGCCTCACTTAAGCTTAAAACTCTTAGTAAACTTAACCAGGTGCTCCAGATTCTTCTAAATCTGCTGTGTCACACATTCTAATCAAAACTTCCACCATTACCTCATGTCACTATTTGAACGCTAGGCTACTACAATCCAGTGCCTCTGCTTACCTTAAGAAGGACGTGTAGGTCCCCACATCAGTTACAGGTTTACATAGCGTAATATCATAAGCGTTAAATGCGACGTGGACATCGGAACATAGATTTTAATTTTCCAGTGGGATGGAATTATCACCACTGATAAAGTAGGTAGCCTTAATACTTCAATGTACTGGATATCTAGTGAACCGGTCTACTCTTAATAGTGCATACTAAAATAAGTTTTGGGTTTTTTCAGGGAACATTTTGGACTCTTGTAAGGTATTTCTGATGTTTTACTTGTGAGGAGTGATTTGGGATTTATTTTAAAGCCACCACACTTATTGCACTGAATTTGCTAGTCTCACCGTCACCTAGTAATTGGCACTAGGTCCTCAAGTGTGTGTGACACAGGAGGTGATCGTGTTTTTTTAATCTTGACACGTATTGATCAGTGCACACACACCGGGTGCACGCAGATAGATACCGACAATCAGGACCTTTTATTGGTTTTCTCCATCACCACTTAATATACGGGGCGAGATTCTGATGGCCTACGTTTAACAATCTATTATTTCTCATGCTTTGGAATGAGCACGGTCTCTTGGGCAAAGATCCCTGTGCTTGCCGCAGAAATTCGTATAGGATTCCGCTATGCACACGGGTGAGGTTTGATGGGTGTATTAAATACACCTGTTTTGTGTAATTTTACAAAGGGCTTGTGTTTGTTTTGTATATACAGCCTTGAGAAAGTCGCGGGACAAAATTCCTTTGTGCAACGAAACACGTGTTGGCTGATGCAAGAACAAAGAGAATAAAGAAAAGAAACCAAGCTCGAAAATTTCTCTGTATCATTTATGCTTGACTAAAACAAATTGGATAATTGCATATTACTTAAAAGACGTGTGCTGAGGATTGTGCTTATGTTTATGTTGGTTTCGACCACGTGTTTGGGGAGACTGGTGGTTCTTCTCACCTTTCAGCACCGTCCATATAAATTTCTCAGAAATCTAAATAGAGTGTAAGTGCTACTCATTCTTGGAGCGCCATTTTACCTATAACCATACCACTGCACCGTCGTGGATAAAACTCAAGTAAGCCTAAGAGAGATCTTAATTCATTCATATTGGCGGGAGAGGGAGTATCATTGCTGACCCTGAACACAAGCAACCCAGGACCTGTTTCACTCTTATTAGGGCTCAACAGCCAGATATAGCTTGGTTCCAGTGGCACAGTGTGCACGGGACCCACGTCTGGGCATACCTGCTACACTTAGGTCACCACACGGAAGCATACAAGAAAAGTGGTGAATGGAATGCTTGAATTAATCTCATCCACTGGTAATTACTCAGGCCGCATCCCAGTGCATAGTTATTCAAACATCCCATCAATGATGCTCCAGCTTCCACTAGAACTTGTAGAATTATGATTGCCGGAGCACCCTAGTATCGTTGTGAGCTTCAATTCTTTCCTTTAATTATTGGGGATCTGCGTGCTATGGAGGCAGTGCTTAATTTGTACCAGTGGTTTCCGGTGCTCGGCACCAGCGCTTAATTGGCAGCACCAGCTCTAGTGACAGTCCACCACATGGTGGCGCTGTCTTTTTTAGGTCTCGCCTAGGCAGCGCGCATGCGCTGCTCTAGGAGATGACCTTTAGACATCAGTCTGCTCCTTTTCAAGCACACTCGTGCTTGTGTTGGCATCCACCTCGCGGGAGCGAGCAGCAGCGCGCGTGCTAATTGAAAACATATGGCTCTCGCGCCGCCGCTGCTCGCTCCCGCAAGGCGGAGGCCAGCACAAGCACGAGTGTGCTTGAAAAGAGCTGTTTGCATTTGCCTGCATTTCTCACCAGGCAGTCACCTCTCACGTCCCACATCAAAGTGTTAGTTTGCACACGCTGTATTCCTATGGCTCCGTTCGTTCGACTTACAATGCTTCAAGCGTGGGAATTGTACAGCACACAGTTATCTGTACTGTTCAATTAAAGGCATTATTTTACCTGCTTCAAAAGTCCCCGCCGTCTCGTTGAAAGCATAGCGGCCCTGGTGCATCGATTTGCACAACCCATTGCAAGCCTGTCCCATTGGTAAAAGCAGGAGTTTCCCTAACAAATGTGTAAAAGCTCTGCCGACTTTTGACTGCACTGTCCCTATAAAAGTGTAATAGCTCTGTCTGCCCATTTTAAAGTGTTAATAAAAGCCTAGCAACTTTTCCAGCAAAAGTGAGTACATGTGAAATATGTGGCAGTACTGCGAGCCAGCCACCCCCTCTGCACTGTCTTGACCCCTCCCCCCACCTCCCTGCACCAATGGTCCGGTGCACTCTGCATTCCCATCGTCTCACCCCCGCTACAGTTCAGCCCCCCATGATTCAGAATGTGACTCCCAGACTCGAGCCTGTGTTGCTCTGTTATCCGGTTAAGACATGTTTGCCTTTATCACCCGATCTCATCCGTGCATTCCTGAATTTACTGCCTTTAAATAACTCTTTTCGTCTGCTGAGGAGGCTAATGGACGGGTGTCTTCCGCATGGCTGGTCCTTTTGCAAGCAGTAAACACGACCAGAGAACTCTTTTGAACATATGCAGATCGTAACTGTGTTAGCAGTTCAATCTCATTCATGCAAACTGTTGTAATCGGCTTATTGGAGAGTTAGGGAAACGTGCTCACAAGTAACATTTTGATGCAAATCATCTGACTAAATAAACAATAGCATGGTGCTGTTGGGCGTCCTTGACTTGATCTGTTTTTATTTTGTTTTATTTTGCTATGATTCTCACACGTGGTACGGTCTACCTACTTGAGTAATAATAAGTGGCATAGGCTAATTGAATGGTACTTAGACACTATCCTGTATCTGCTTTTCCGCACTATGTGACCACTGTTATGTAGAATATGACTGAATGTTGTTTGCGTCCGTGCAGCGTAAGGTGTTCCATCGGTATGGCGTCACATTGTGTTGTCTAGGTGTGACTTTCCAAAACGCTCCGCGTTTTCCGTTGCAGATTGGAGGCTGATTAGGCTTATGATGCGCTTCAAGTAGTATGTTCCCATATTAGGCGAATGTGTCCACTTCTTTCTTTTCTGTGTTGAAACCGGAGGGTGCTCATTGTTTGGCGGAAGCATAAGTGGCGCAGGCGCTGTGATGCTGTAGAAGCCAATTGAGGGCATACTCGACAGTTCGTTTTATCCTGGCGTGTATGTGCTACAGGAGCAAATGATGGACGGAATGCTGAGTAAATCAAGCTTTCACCCCCAGTCAAGAGATGGGTTGAATCCATCGTTCTTTTACTCACTATGCCACCCCAGTTTGGACCCAGCCATATGCGTCAGTCTTGGCACAGCTCCTCATGGGAACAGTCCAGCCCAGACTGCCAAGCCAGGTCCTTATTGGACCGTAAACAAGCATCTTGGGACCGGTTGGGGTTTCGCCTCTCATCAGCCATGCTAGCTTGAATCCAGTGACACTGTGAGCAAGGGAACCACGTCTCGCCTTTGGGACCTTATAAGTGTTTAGACATGCAACAGTTGATGTTGTTGCACCAAGGATATTGTACTGCATAACTAAATACTTATAAGGTTCCAAAGGCGAGACCTATTGGCTATACCAATGCTTGTTTCATTTTGAGATGAGCACAACAGCCCTGTTTATTAAGTCAATACATTGGAAATAAATAATACTAGCCTCTCATGCCATTATTATAGCTGTGTGTGCACTGAAATAGTCTGAATTGTCACACTTGTAGAAGTGCGCAGGTTAGGTGTTATGTTGGTACTGCAATTGGCAGCGCTGGCAGGGTAAGGGTGGTGCATGCTGCAGTGGCCTTCCGAGAAGGGCCCTGGCACTTCAGTTTTTACAAATTAAGCACTGTATGGAGGTATACCCCTAGATCCTGGGTACTCGTCCTATTAATGTCGCTTCACTCTCCCTCCCTGGCATTGTGTTTTCCTCCTGTAGCACAGCTGTTTTGGTGCCGGTGGCCTCCTTATAGTACTCTATTTAACAATAGTGACAGTAGTTTGTGCCAAAAATCGCTCGTCTTAAACATTCTCAATAATGTAATCCTTTTATTCTTTCAACTTGAAATGTAAACATCAGTCCAGTGTAGTGATGAGTGCAAACTATCCCGATGCATTTCGGACTGATCTGGCCCTTCGTCATGGGGGGGGGTCCCTGTGGAACGAAAGAAAGACTAGTCTACCAACAAAAATAACAATTGTATATATGCATATGAAAGAGGTGAAACAAATCGGGTGTAAGCCATGTGTTCACTAGACAAAAATGAACTGTTCCTTCAGCGGAAACGACGTGTACCACTGAGTACAAATATGGTGAATATTAGTGTGCTCTCATAGCCTGTCAACTACTGGGGAATGGTGAAAGATTGACCGCAGCGTTATAATTTAATGTGCTCGTGCCACCAGATTTTGTGCTTTAACTGCAAGGTGAGCCCTTCATGGGGCGTGCTTGTGATACCTTTCTTTCGTGTCATCAAGGTGGAGATCAGAAATTAAAAGTGGGCGTGGTTAAAGAAAACTGTATACTCCCAAGTGTGATAAAAATTCCAAGATGGTATCTCCCACGTAGAGAGCGCGTCTTGCAGTATCAAAAGGTGATATTGCCGCAAAATACTTGTGTGCTAACTATTGAAAAGCCCCCTCGACGTGGTGGAAGTCAGCATAATTAACGGTGTGTCCACTTTTCAAAGACCATAAACAAACGGTAAACCTCTCCCACCAGGCCACAAGTATCTGGGCTGTCCAACTTAGAGGACAAAGACAATCGCGCATGAGGTTCCTTCGGAAATTCTTAACAGAGTTGTGCAAGAGAGTCACAGAGTAAAGACTAGAAAAGTCTTTTATCCTCCCACCCATGATGACATCTCTCATATTTTTTAATCTGTGCCTAGCAAACTGAGAGCAAGTTTTCAGCTAAACTGAAAACCGTATCCGAGGGTTTTTGACCAGCTGGAGACAGGGCGCATAGGGTGTCAACTCCCATTGCCACTGCAATCTGGTGCCAAGCCCATTTAGTGCAGGCTGTTATGTTCAACCATGTCTCAAAGCTCACCTGGACCAACCACTACAGCATCCACTTCACCACCTTAGAACCCACCAACACTGGCACCACGCCTCCCAGCTCTGGGCAGTGCTTCATTTGTAAAAAGTTAAGTGCCAGGGCCCTAGGTCTTACTTACTTGACTAATGCAGCTGGCACAACCCACGTCACTTTAAACTGCAAGTTTAAGTTAAAGTTTTATCATTTTTTTTAGCATATATCAAATAGCTTAATGCTTCACTAACGAATGTTGCTTAAAAATACACACATTGCAACATAATGTGGTGGTTTCTCATAAATATGTGCCGTGCTTACAAATAAGTGCTGGTGCTGAGCACTGTAAAAAACACCAGCACAAATTAAGCACTGTTCCAGGGCCAGAAAGTGAAAAAAGATATCAGAAGACTATTGGAACAACGCTCTCAACTCCCGCCTCCCAGACACAACTTCCAGCCCAGAGCTGGCTGCGAAGAACTTCTCCCAGTGGATCCCAGAATGCGCCGACACAATCTCCCCCGCCAAGCCAGCCAAACCCAAAGGCCCTGCCAAAAGAGCCAGCTAGTTCACTCAGGAGCTGAAATCGACCAAACGCACCAGCCGGCAACTAGAAAGTATGTGGGGCACCTTCAAAGAGACAGGAGACCACAGTACCTTCAAGGCAGTACTCAATCAGTACCACCGCCTCCTGAAAGAAACAAAGAAGACTTGCCCTAGCAGACCACATAGAAGCCAGCAAGGAGCTCTTCGCCATCTTGAAGGAGTTCGCTAAACCCGCCGCCGCCGCCGAGAACAGTATCACCCCCTCCCAAGAACTGTGTGACACCCTGGTGGCCTTCTTCTACAACAAGATCGTCATCATCTATGAAAACTTCAAACAACAACCCCCGCCGCCAACAGCACAAGTCTGCTCACACCCACGAACACAAACCCCGAACACTTGCTCATCCATTGGGACCCTCTCACAACTCAAGCCACAATCTCCATTATGACCTCCGTGCACTCAGCAGCAACCAATGACCCCTGTCCCCACCATGCCTTCAACCTCGGGAGCAAGATGATTAGTGACGAAATCAAAAAAGTCATAAACACTTACATCACCTCGCCCTACTTCCCGGAGGACTGGAAACACGCTGAAGTACGGCCCTTCCTGAAGAAACCATCCACTGACCCAACAAAACTGAAGAATTACTGGCCCATCTCCCTGCTCCCTTTCCCAGTGAAGGTTCTTGAGAAGGCAATAAACTAGCAACTCACTGAATACCTGGAGCACAACAACCTCCTGGACTCCTCTCAATCTGGATTCCGAGCCAACCACAGCCCTGAGACAGCCCTGATCACAGCCACCGACGACATCAGGGCAACTCCTGGACCACGGCGAAATGGCAACCCTCATCCTCCTGGACCTGTCAGCCGCCTTTGACATTGTTTCCCATCACATCCTGATCAACAGACTCCACCACATCGGAATCCAGGGAGACGCCCTCAAATGGATCGCATCATACCTCACCAGAAGAACCCAGAGACTCTGTCTCGGAGCCCAAAAATATAATCTGTGGCATCCCCCAAGGATCGTCCCACAGTCCTTCCCTCTTCAACAAGTACATGACCCCCCTGGCCATCACCGTCAGATCCCACGGATTCAACATCATTTCCTACGCTGACGACCCCCAACTCATCCTCTCACTGTCAGAAGACCTCTCCACCACCAGAGCCAACTTCCACAGATGTAAGATGAACGTCGCCGACTGGATGAAGAACAACTGTCTCAAACTCAACACAGACAAGACGGAAGTCCTCATCTTTGGGAACAACATCTCGCCATGCAATGACGCATGGTGGCCTGCTGAACTCAGCCCGTCCTCCGCCCTTACAGGCCATGTCCGCTACCTCGGCATCATCTTGGACAGCAAGCCATCTAAGAAAAAACAGGTAAACACAGTCTCATCCGCCTGCTTCCACAGCCTACGCATGCGCCACAAGATCTTCAGGGGGCTCCCAGTCAACTCCAGAAGGACCATCACGCAGACCCTCATCTCCAGCAGGCTGGACTATGGGAATGCACTCTATGTAGGAATCACTGCACTTCTCCTGAAGAGACTACAGACAATACAAAACTCAGCAGCAAGACTCATTCTCAACCTCCCCAAAAGGACCCACGTCACCCCCCACCTCAAGAAGCTACACTGGCTCCCGATCCAGAAGAGATGCCAGTTCAAGATGTTGACCCACTCATGCAAAGCCCTGCACAATGAAGGACCAGCATACATCAAGAAACGCATGACCTTCCACCAACCAACCAGACACCTATGATCCACCTCCCTCTTCCTAGCAGACACCCTCCGGACTCCCCAATGCAACAGCGGAGCACACTCCTTCTCACACCTGATGGCCTAAGCCTGGAACGACCTTCCCCTGCACCTCAGGACCGCCTCATCACTCTGGCAATTCAGGAAAGGACTCAAGACCTGGCTGTTCGAATGAACGAGATCACCATGAAGCAGCTAGCACTCCAGGGCTTTGAGACCCTCATGCGTGATTTGCCATGCTTTACAAATCCTTGATTGATTGATTCATTGATTAATCATCAAGGTAGTCCATGGCAGATGACAGGTAAGAACTGTAGTTCACTGATGTCACCCTCAATCAATAACTGCGGTATAAGGTGGCTTGAACAATACCAGTATGCAGTATGGTGAGCCTGCGCTACAAAAAAGAAATCTCTAAATCATAGTCATCCACATGCTGAGGAAGTGTCAGTGTTACCCACCTAATTTTCGGCTGCTTATCTCCAACATCAATTTGAGGAGCACAGACCTTAAACTTCTGAAAGCTTTCAGTTGACTGGGATATTCACAAACTGGTAGAGAAACCTGGGCAGTGCAACCATGGTAATGAGTGCAACGTGGTGGGCCTTTTCAAAGGGAGGGAGATCCAATGATCAACCAGCATCAGAAACTTGGTGAATGCCGTAATTTTCATGTATCATACTACTGATGTCTCTAAGGACCAGAACCTGCAGGTAATGCATCAATGTGGTACACTATTACGATGAGTAATGAACGGTGGGCTGAGCCGTGCTCAGTATCAAGGAGGAAAATCTCTGATGAACCCCAGCTGCTCTGCAAGCCAGACACTCCGGCAAATTAAGTATTGTGTGAATAATAAGTGACAAATTAGCATGAGGCTCCTTCGCATATACTAGGATGTCGTCAGCGTAGAATGACAGAATAAGCTTGCAGTTGGGAAATACTCATCTCCTGAGTGAGTCGTGCTCTTTCAGTGCACTAGCCAGGGGCTCAAGACCCACTGCAAACAGCAGGGGGGGGGCAGGGACCATCCATGGCAAGTACCTGGCAGTATCTGGAGAGGCCGCGAGATACGTCCGTTGATCCTGGCTACAGAGTATAGCAGGGACGCTAAGCTGAAAAATGGAGAACTGAGCCTGACTCTCTAGAGGCTCCCAAAGAGGATGACCCACTTCAGAGAGTCAAAGGCCTTCTTGGCGTTTAGGTAGGTAGCAGTCATCTTTTGTGCAGAGTCTGCACAAACAGTGTAAGCAAAATAATGGAGTTGGAGCATCCAGGTGTAAGGTCTGACTTGTCTGGTAGAATGAGTCCCATATAAGGAAGCACTGGTTCCTAGCAAGGAGCTTATTATCCATATTAATGAGAAACAGAGGTCTGTGGGAAGCACAGCTGGAGGCCTCCAGTTATTGCTTCCCGCAATGATGGGGGAAGGTAGTATGCCTAGGCAGCTCCCTCAAACATAGCTCAAAGATGGGGGACATGATGTCAGTATATATCTTAGAAATCAGCAGTAAACCCTTCTGATCCGGAAGCCTTGCCACTCGGTAAGCCCCTGAATGTCTGTTTAATCTGTTCAAATTAAGAGAATCCTCAGGTATTAGGTGACATCCGATTCCAGCAGTACCAACGATAGGAGTTCAGATAAGAATTGTAGTCAGTAAAAGTCTTGTGGATTTCAGTCGAGATAAATTGTGACACTCACTCTCCGCTGCATATCTCCCATATTCTTCACTGCCACCCATGATGGTCAAAACATGCAGGCAAGAGTTCTGATCCGGCAATTCCCTTCTCCGAGCAGCCAAGCACTAACATCCTTTCCCAGATAATCAGCCTTGTGATGAACCATGTTGTGAAATGTAGGGACTTTAGAATTCCGTGCTGCCCGGAGCTCTCCATCACCAGTGCATACAAAATGCCATTCCAGCTTCTGAATTCTGATCTCACATGGACTCGAGGATGCCTGTCTGCTTTGAGATGCACTCACCACTAAGGTATCAGCACTAATGATCTGAAAATGTTCTAAGAAATATAGTAACCCCCAATTACAAACCTCCAGCAAGACAAGTCAGTAGCCGGTGACCAACAGCACATGATGCAAAGAGCGGTAAAAGGTAAACGCAATACTCCACAGATGGCAAGAACGCCAATGATCCAGTAAGTCACAATACTCCACAATGGATAAATAGTCATAGTGGCCTTAGAAAGCAGCCTATCAGTCCCGCCAGATATATCTAGGGATGCATCGAGTATGATGTTAAAGTCTATCCCTCACAGAAGTACAGCCTCCTGCATTTGGGACCTTCCTGCCGCACCTCAATAAAAGAGGATGGCCAGTGTGGTTTGAGACCATAGGTGTTAATATAGTGAGTCCATGGTTCCGCAAGACTCCCTGTACTATAGCATAGCAACTATTCCTCACAGCAGGCGGATACATGCCGGAAGTCAGACCCCGGTGCACCAAAATTGCTGCCCTTCTGGAATAATTGGCATATAATCCAATAAATCTGTGGACATTTCAACCTCATGAAAAAAGTAAGTGTTCTTTATTCTTATTTTGGAAGACAGTTCCAAACACTTGTTAAACTGCTGGAGAAAGTTGCTTCATATACCACTCTTGCTTGAAAGTTGAAGGTAAAAAGAGGATGGATTCTGCATTTCTCCATCCCCGATTTGTGCCTGAGGTTTTCAGTATCCTAGACAGGAGCTGGGTGTTGAGTTGTGAAGGGCTTTGTGAGTGATGCAGCTAGTCTTAAATTGTGCTCTTGCATCAACGGTGAGCCACTAAAGAGAAAGCAGCGTCCGAAAGATATCTTTGAATTTCTTCTCACCCAGGAGACAATATATTGAAGTGAGTTTCCATAGTCTAATCTGGAAAGAACTAATGCTCGGGTTATGGTATTTTGATTCTGGTCAGGGATGAACTACCTGATGCCCTAAAGTAGCCTGAGTTGCTATTGTGTATTTCTATTTCTAGCCATAGCAGAGATATGGCTATGTGGGAATAGCTGGTTGGTGAGGGTGAATCAGAATAATGTGGCATTCTCTACAATAGCTGCTTCGAACCCATTGGAGAACAAGAGTCAATCCACTCTCGAATAGCTATGGATTTTGTCAGAGAGATTAATAGGAATTTGGTGTTTGATGAGTTTAGTTTTAGGTGATGGTTAGACGTCTACTTTGAATTGCAGTTAGGGAGTTCAAGAACAGCTACATGTCACTCAGGGAGGAGATCTTAAAATACATCTGGGTATCATCCGCATATTGGTGATAAAGTATACCAGAATTTCTTAGGATCCCTCCAAGTGGCTCCAGATGGAGGTTAAATAAAGTAGGAGACTGAATAAAGCCTCTGGGATTCCTTGTGGGAGGTTAGCTTTGCTGGATAAAAACTTCCTATTTTGACTGTTTGGGAGCGGTTCCAGAGATAGGAGGTCAACCATTTTCAAACTGTACCTCTAATGCCCGTTCTTTCTTTCAGGATCTTAAGCAGCATGCAATGGTTGACTATATTGAAGGCTGCTGAAAGATTCCGAAGAACAAGGACTGGTCAGGCATTACCCGAGTCAAGGATGAGGAGAGCGTCATCAACCACTTGAGAATGGCCTTTTCTGGGCTACAGCCCTTCCTGAATTCAGATTAGAAATCGTATAGGAGGCAGTTTCCCTGGATGTAAAGAGATAGTTGGGAAGCTACACAGCTTTCAATCACCTTCCCTAGGAAGGAAACCGTTGAGACAGGCCTGGAATTGTTGATGTCGCTGGCATCAGCAGAATGTGTTTTTGAGGAGTGGGGAAACTTGGTCAATCCCCTGGCAGTTGAGGAAGATACCTTGCATAATTAATGAGCCCTCTCAAGTGGCCCAGTAAGGCAGCAGATGCTTGGCAAGCTCTTCCCCTATGGACAGCATTATCGAAGGGATTTGAAAGTTTGATCTTGGTTCTAGCGTTGAGTAGTTCAGCTTCTGAGACTTCGTCAAAACAATACTAATACGAATGTGTCTTTTAAGTTAACTTGTGATCATCTGGGTTAACGGCCATAAGAGGAAGAACTTTACAAAGTCTTCACATTTATCTTCGGGAGCATTGACCACGGTGTTGGAAATTAGACTGTTTAATCTATTCAAAGAGAAGGTTTGGTTAATTTTTGGAGGCATCCAGAAGAGATTTAATGTGAGAAGACTTGGTTCTGAAAATGTTGTGTTTGTTGTTTCTTTTGGTGGCCCTAAGTTGAGTCAGAATAGAAGGAAAAGGTACATGTCTCTAGATTTTCTCAGGCATTTTCTCTCTTCAGAAAGATGTTTCAAGAAGCAAGGTAGTGAGGGTTTCAGATTCTTCTTACTTTCAGTGGCATAAATGCCTCAGTCAGGTGCAGTAGAAGGCGCAAGGTGTGTCTGCTGCAGCAGAGCTATATCAAAATTGTGCCTATCAAGATAGGCCTGCTCGGTTCTAACTTTACAGGGCCCAAGAAATTCTGTGTTAAAAAGCAAACAAGGAGGCTAGAGGTGGCACTTCATATGAGTGGGACAGCAGCCAGAGACCATCCCTGAGAAGAATCGAAATGGCACAACCATATACAATGTGGTACTGTGGATGAAGAGAATGTCTCGATGCCGATAACAACACCTTTGATGAAATCCCACAGGATCACATCGATTGCAGAAAAGGGCATTTATGTGCCACTGCTGCCATAACATATATCACCAGGCAGGGTGCTGCCTCTGCCACTACGTCACCTATGGACCTTTAAGCACTCTGGTGATGAAGGGCCCTTCAGTTCTGCCTGTAGAGGAGCTCGAAGAAGTATATGGAGGGTAATTACATATTTTCACTTCAGGCTGGCACACAGCTGACAGTGTGCAAAGTAGGACCTATGTAATATTTTGAGGAATATAAAGCTTATTAGCAACATATGTAATATCAAGAAGAAATAGGGCAAGTTCTGCAAACTTTAATTGAAGATTTATGGGTCATGTTAATCCATTACTAAAAATAAAAAATAAAAAAGTTTCAAGAGCTATGAAAAACAAAATCGCCAAAACCACAATTTTTACTGCTACAGTCGCCATTTCTTCAGACATGTCCAGCTACTCCTCGTACCCCACATACTTTGTCATTGCTTCCAAGTTTGAAGGTCCCAATAACCAGCCCAAACTTCTCCATTAAGACCTGTGTTAATTACAGTGAGCCTTTATTCAGATGGTGAATGTGAGGTAGGAGAAGTATAGGAAGATCAAGACTCGGTTCATAGTGGGATGATTATTTAGCAACTGTACCATGCCAGCTGCTCCGCAACCAGCAAACTCACTGCTGGATGACATTGGAGGATTATATGCTCTTTTAGAACAAGCGTAAAAAATATTTGATTTGCCAGTCCTAATCAGACAATCAGGTTGTTTCTTAAATGACTTCAAGGAGCCCTCTCGCAAATCAGTCAAAGCCATTCTGATAATAGATTTCATTTGGAATGAAGGCCTAAAAGTTGTGAAGAACCCGGCATCAGTATCTGCAGCTGTTCCTCTACTGGACAAAAAGTATGAGCCTCAGGATGATTCACATGCCTATCTGATCAGCCATCCTCGAGCCAACTCTGTAGTAAGGCAGGCTGCCTAAAGCAGATCACGTAATCCAGGTACTCCTTGTTCTGCACCACCAGATAAGGAAGGAAGGCATTTGGGCAATATTAGGAAGAGATTCTCTGCAGCTACGGTGAGGGCAGCCAACTCATTGGTAATCCTTGGTAATTATGACATACATACATGGTCGGACTTTAGCACATATCTTGACCTTCTGTTGGAAGACAAGAGAGCTGAGGCAAAGAAAATCTTGCAAGAAAGGGAAAGAGCTTTGTTTTAGATGATAGACTGTGCCATGGATGTAATATCTACAGGGTTCAGACAGTTTGTAGGTGCTGCGGTTCTCCGAAGGCAGGGCTGGCCAGAGTCAATATCTTTCAAGAGAGAGGTTCAGTGTGAGATCTTGGACATTTGCGATGATGGAGAAGAGCTCTTTGGTAAGCATGTGGACAATGCTATACAGTTATCCAGACTGACAGGGACACAGCAAGATCACTGGGTGTCCTCCAGCTGAAACTGAACAAGCCCTTTTATGGAGCTAGAAGTGGAGGCCAATTTACATTAAGAGAAGGATATCATTTGTACAGACATCAGCTCTATTAACATCCTCAACAGGCCTACCAGCAACAATAGATGCAGGAGCAGTATAGGCTTCACCACCAGCGGCTTACACAAAGTACGTTCCTCAGAGACAACAAGGATCTCAAAATAGGAATATGTAAGAAGACAGTGATGTGCCATAGGTGCCAACCACAATAATTTCTCCCACAAGCATTGCTGGAGGATGAATCGCCAATTATCACAGATGTTGGGAGTGTGTCACTACAGATCATTGGGTTCTGGACCTTCTAAAATACGGTCACATTTCAGAATTTATCCAAATACCTCTACATACACCATCTCAAAGGAAATCCCATCTCCAGCTTCATCTGTTACACATAGAGATTATAACCATGTCAAGCAAGGGAGCTGTAGAACAAGTGTCCTTCGCCCAGTAAAATACTAGTTTCCACTCTTGCTTCTTCCTAAAAAAAGAAAAAGCCCGGAAAATTGAGGCCGATTTGAGATCTTCAGAAACTAAACAAAAATCTCAGAAAACAATAATTTCGCACGGTCACACTTCAAGACATCCTTCAGCTTCTGAACCACAGAGAGTACATGACCTCATTAGATCCCCAAGATCAGTATTCTCATATCCACGTACACCCAAACCATCATAAATATTATAAATATTTAAAGTTCAAAGTGGCCAGCCGCCATTACCAATTCAAAGCCCTCCCATTTGGCCTTATATCTGCTTCTTGTCTTTTTACAAAATGTCTTGCTCCAGCTGCGGCATATTTGAGAAGGAAAGGTCGCCAGGTTTTTCAGTACCTGAATGATTAGTTGGCGAAAACTCTTTCTTGTCATGCAGCCGAAAAGTCAACCAAGGCATGTCTGCTGCTTTTCAAAAACGTAGGCTTTACTCGCAACAGAGCTGACATTTGACCTCTGTCTTTGATCGCACAGCAAAGCAAATGTGACAAGATAAGAACACAATTTAAAGGCCTGTTTACAGAAAGCGAGCACTCATGGTGCTCATGAAAGAAAACAAGGAGCCCAGGATATTCCCTTTACAGGGGGGTATTTACTCAAGCTGGACAGCCTAAAAGAAATAAAGCCAACAAATAGAAAGCAAGCAACTGTGAGTTACAAAAAACAAAGCCAATGGTAAGCAATGGGCGGAATGCATTCCCAGGAAGGTTTGTAGAATGTTCCCAAGAAGTCTTTAGCAAACCAGACAGCTGGCTGCTGTTCAGCATGGTTAAAAGTTTGTGGCATTGAGGAGAGTGAAGTGGCGCAGAGTGGAGTGTCATAGAGTGGAGTGTTATGAAGTGAAGTGGTGTGGTGTAGATTGGAGTGATATAGAGGGGAGTGGTGTACAGTGGAGTAGAGGGGCATAGAGTGTTGTTGCATAGAGTAGAGTGTCAGAGAGTGAAGGGACGTAGAGTGTAGTAGAGTAGAGTGCCATAGAGTGGAGTAAAGTGTTGTAGAGTGTCAGAGTGGAGTGGAGTAGAGTGGCGTAGATTAGAGTGGCATGGCATAGAGTGGAGTGTCATATAGTGGAGTGGAGTACAGTGTTGTGGAGAGTCCTAGAGTGTTGTGGAGGGTCGTAAAGTGGATTGGAGTGGTGTCGAGTGGCGTAGAGTGGAGTAGCGTAGAGTGTGATAGAGTGGAGTGACGTAGAGTAGAGGGGTGTACACTGGTGTAGCACAGAGTGCAGTAAAGTGTCATAGCGTGGAGTGCCATAGAAGGTAGTAGAATGCCGCGGAGTAGAGTGGAGTGGCGTGGCGTAGAGTGGAGTAGCGTGAAGTGGCGTAAAGTGGCATAGAGTGGAGTTGCATAAAGTGGAGTGGCATAGTGTAGAGTGTCATAGAGGGGAGTGGCGTAGAGGGTAGTGGAGTGTCGTAGAGTAGACTGTCATTGAGTCAAGTAGAGTGTTGTGGAGGGTCAAGTAGAGGGTCGCAGAGTAGTGTCGTAGAGTGATGTGGAATGCAGTGGTGTAGAGTAGAGTGTTGCAGAGTAGAGTATAGTGGCATAGAGTACAGTGGTACAGAGTAGAATGGTGTAGAGTGCAGTGGCGTAGAGTACATTGGTTTTGAGTAAAGTGGTATAATGTGCACTGGCGTAGAATGCAGTGACGTTGAATACAGTGGTTTAGAGTAGAGTGGCGTAGCAGGCAGTGGCATAAAGTAGAGTGCTGCAGAGTAGAGTGGTGCAGAGTGGAGAGGTGCATCGTAGAGTGCAGTGGCGTAGAGTAGATTGTTTCAGAGCAGAGTGAAGTGGCGTGGAGTAGCGTAGATTGCAGTTGTGAAGAGTGCAGTGGCATAGAGTAGAGTGGCGAAGAGGGGAGTGACACAGAGTGGAGTAGAGTGCTGTTGAGTGCAGTGGTGTGGAGTAGATTGTTTCAGAGTAGAGTGAAGTGGCGTGGAGTAGCGAGATGCAGGGTAGAGTGCAGTGGCATAGAGTGCAGTGTTGTACAGTGGAGTGATGCAGAGTAGAGTGCAGTGGTGAAGAGTAGAGTGGTGTAGAGTTCAGTGACAGTGCAGTGCTACAGAGTAGAGTGGCATAGAGTGCATTGGCGTAGAGTGCAATGGCATAGAGTATAATTGTGTAGAGTAGAGTGGCGTAGAGTACAGTGGTGCAGAGTAGAGTGGCTTAGAATGCAGTGGTGCAGAGTAGATTTGCGTAGAGTGCAGTGGCAGAGAGTGCACTGGTTTTGAGTAAAGTGGTGTAGAGTGCAGTGGTTTAGAGTAGCGTAGAGTGGTGCAGAGTAGAGTGGAGTGGCATAGAGTAGAGTGGTGTAGAGTGCATTGGTGCAGAGTAGATTAGAGTGGCTTAGTGTGGATTGGCATAGAGTGCAGTGGCATAGAGTGGAGTGACATTGAGCGCAATGGCATATAATGAGCAATAGAGTGGACTGATATAGAGAGCATTGGCATAGAGTGCAGTGGCGTGGAGTATAGTGTTGCAGAATAGAGTAGAGTGGCATTGAGTGCAGTGGTGCAGAATAGATTGCTGTAGAGTGCAGTGGCGTAGAGTGTTGCAGAGTAGAGTATAGTGCCGTAGAATGCAATGGTGCAGAGTAGGTTGGCGTAAAGTGTAGTGGCATATAATGCATTGGTTTTTTAGTAAAGTGATGTAGAGTGCAGTGGCTTAAAAAAAGAGTGCTGTAGAGTTGTGCAGAGTGCAGTAGAGTGGAGTGGTGCAGCATAGATTGCAGTGGTGAAGAGTGCAGTGGCATAGAATAGAGTAGAGTGGCATAAAGGGGAGTGAAACAGAGTGGAGTAGAGGGGTGTATAGTGCAGTGGCATAGAGTAGATTGTTTCAGAGTAAAGTGAAGTGGCATAGAGTGGAGTGGTGCAAGGTAGAGTGAAGTGTTGCAGGGTAGAGTGCAGTCAGATAGAGTGCAGTGGTGTAGGGTAGAGTGGTATAAAGTGGAGTGGTGCAGAGTAGAGTGTACTGGCGTAGGCTGGAGTGGTGTGGAGTGCAGTGATGAAGAGTAGAGAGATGTGGAGTGAAGTGACAGAGTGCAGCGGCGTAGAGTGGAGTGATGCAGAGTAGTGCACAGTGACACAGAGTGGAGTGGCGTAGAGTGGAATGGCGAAGATTGGAGTGGTGTAGAGTACAGTGCAGTGGCATCAAGTGGAGTATGCATGGTGTGGTAGCGCACTGCCATTACAGACAACACATTTTCAATTGAAATGACCATTATATTTGCACAGTTTTACTGATAAAAGTATACAATGCACAAACAATGTGTGGAAATGTCATCACCTAGTGTATTGATTTGTTTTGATCCTATTAAAATATTTGTTGCCACCGCACTTCAGAATTACCAAAAAATGTGCTTCATTTGTGCTTTCCTAATTCTGATATATTCTGAAACATCTGCAGTTCATTTACAGACATTTTAAATTTAGTTGTGTTAGGAAAAAATTACATAATAGAGCTTTCCTCTAGCACACCCCTAGTAGCCAGCATGATTGTCACATAAATCCTCTCACTTTGAAGTCCGAGAAAGAAAAGAAAACATCAGTCTCCCTCAGAAGACAGAGCTTGGCATTTGACCTCTGTCTTTGAATGCACAGCAAATGTGACAAGAACAAAATTTAAAGGTCTATTTACGGAAACAAGCACTGGTGGAAGAATTTAGTAAATAGGCTAAGCTCCACAGGAAGGTTGAACTCAAGCTGGATAGCCTAAAACAAATAAAGCCAGCCAATAGAAAGCAAGCAAATGTGAATTACAAACCACAAAGCTAATGATAAGCAATTGGCAGAATGCATTCCCATAGAAGCTTTCAGAATGTACCCAAGATGTATTTAGCAAACCAGTCAGCTGCACTGTCTTAGCAAACCATACAGCTGCACTGTCTGGTAGGCTTCGACTTCAAAAGGACAATAATTCACTCAAAGAGTGAAGAAAACATTATCACAATTTCCTTGCACTCTCTCAGTTTGTTGCCCCAGTACCTGTACAGCTCTTTGGTTGGGAGACATGTGCACATTTGTGGTGATTCGCACGGACAGTTGAAAAACTCTGTTTACGACGCATGAGTCTTTACAACAGGAATCTAGAACTGTTCGCTTGAGTCACTAAACTCCTGGGCATATTTGTATAAGTGTAAATTCCCTTACACACTGAAATGTGTTATTTTTTGGCTTCTGGTAGGCTTTTCCAGTTCTAAAAATGCGCAGATTCCCCATTACGAGAATCTACATTAGTCTTGTTAGAAAATTGCCCTCTTTTCAAAAGTGTCTGTTTTCGCCTTTTTCATTGGAGAAAATTTTCCATTAGGAGACTTACCGTTCCTCACCCCCAGCAGGGGGCCCACAGTCCTTCAGGGGCCAACAAACCGCTAGGAGGACCCCCAATCAGCCCATGGCCAATAAATATATGTGAGATATGGAAGACTCAGGGCCCCCTCTTCGCATTCTGCAGGGGACCCAATCATATTGTGCTACGTCTTCGGCCCCTGTGGTGTTCTGGGTCCTAGGCCCGCACAGCATTTAATAATGACACGGACACTGGTCTACTGGGTAGAGAACTGGCCACGAGCACGTGCACTTGAGCCTTGTAATTGACAGGGTCACCTGACCGGTGACACCTGTGTTGGATGGCTGTGGGGTAGGTGTAAGGTCAGCCCTCAGGGAGTGGCTGGAAACAAACTATGTGTCCACCAGGACACTACATTACTCCCAAAATTCAACGAAAAGAAAATTCAGTCCAACCTGTGGAATAAATAAAACTGGACACCACTGAGTCTCTTATTCTCTCAAGGCAGTGTGCAGGACAGTACTGGACAAATGAACAGGTGCAGTCAGCAGCACCCGGACATCACTGCTCACATCCCTGATTAACCAGGTGACTCTGTGCATGAACATGTGTGTAGCTGGAGACCCGAACCTTCAACAGCAGGCCAGTTGGATTAAAGTCCACCCATGCAATGTTGGTCGGTACGGCGTGCTCTTGTGGTGTTGGAGTTGGTGTCAAGAGTTCAAACTGGGGTAGATCAGGAGAAATGGTGAAGTTTGCTGCAGAGTTTTATCTTTGGGTGTCTTGACTCCATGAAGGACAACCTTGTTGGGACTGTAAAGGCATCAACGATGTTTGGACGTCTTCCTCTGAGGCCTCGGTGCCTCCCAGTACCTTGTCGGTGGAAAAGCTTCCAGACCATCTCTCATGAAGGGGATTTCCTTGAGGCCCTCTCTGGTGGATCGCCACAGTACCGCGTGGCTTGTGCAGGGCTGCGTGTGGGTCGCTCGGGGGGCGCTTCAGGATCGCTGCCAGAAACCACTGCCGAGTCATTCGTGCAACTGCAAGGGTGGATGACATATTGTCCGGTGTGATCGCCAACAGGACCAAGGTACGGGTGGGGCTAACAGATAGTCTCTGGACAATTGCTCGCTCACGGTGCCAGTAGTGCCTCCTTGGTCTCTTGATGGTTCGCGGGTGTAAGGCTCCACTCTGTTGGGGCGATGCTCCTTCGGTGGTTAGGGTGATGCACATGGCATGATGGTGTTGTTATTTCTTTGGCAAGTGTACATTGTCACTTGGGGCCTGGCCGCACAGCGAAAGAAATCAATTTGAACTACCGTAAACAAATTATGAACATGAATATGTATGCAATCAAATTATGACAACATAATGAACATTTTAGAAAATGAAATTGCGAGTTTTCTTCATGCTGGTGCAACAGCATCCCCTCTCTGTATGATGGTGAACATTGAAACAAGTATATTTGTTGATTATATTTTGCAGTGGCCCCTGAAGAAGGGATTTTATTCCTGAAATGCATTGGGCATGTATAACAACTCCTCGAGAGAAGCATTGACCTTTGTGTTAAACATGAAGAAAACTTGCAATGTTATTTTCTAAAATGTTCATTATGTTGTCATGAACAACAAGAAATGTACTTTCTTTATTTTCGTTGTCTATATATATCAAAGCATTGAGAAAGTGAGGGAAATTACCCATTACAATAAATATTAAGTGCAAAAGATTTTCACATATGTTTGATTGCATATATATTGATGTTCATAATTTGTTTAAGGTAGTTCAAATTGATTTTTCTCGCTGTGCGGCCAGGCCCTAAGTGACAATGTACACTTGCCATATAAATAATTGAGTTCATGAGGGAGGCAGCCTCATTCCTGACCAGCACGCTAAACAATTGTAAATACAGCAAAATAAGTTAAGTAAGTTACCGTTTAAATACACATAGTACGAATTGAATACCGGGTGTGCGCAACACATTTCATTTAACATGATGGGGTTGTTGCCATTAGACGATCTGTATGACAGGTGGCTAGGGATTGCAGGGAGTGAGGGCGACTGCAGGGACCGCGCATCCATGTAGCTCGGTGTGTTTGCTGGTGCTGGCCTTCTCCTTCGGCATGTGCGGTTGCTAGCACGAACCCAGTTCCGGCGGCAGGGGTAGGTTGTTCAGTGCAGTGACGCTGATTTGAGGACACTGCACCTAGAGGTGTCACAGCCCCGCCGGACACTGTTGAGGCCTGGCTACTAGAGCCTGTTGATCCTCGACACTGCTTAGGTACTATAACTGTACATGTGGTAGGTAGGTTGGTCCACAACTACCACAGGGTGTAGATAGTTTACACATGGTCCTGATGAATTGCCGTCTGATCCGTAGGACGATTAAGGCAAGAAACATGTTGACCCCATTAGAGTAGAGCGCTAGATCTTGAAACATTACATTCAGATAAGTCGCCACTCTCTTTTTTTTTTTTTTAACCAGATGGGAGCAATCTTATTAAAATTGGTTTTGACTACCCAACCTGTTTTAGCTCATTTTCACTACACCACATCTACACTTTCCTAGGCCCCTCACCCGCACCGCACCAAACGGCAGGAACAAAAGATCTCCGTTAAAGAGCCCCTCATTTGGGTGCCCGTTGGGTATTGCAAAACCAAAGGGGATGATGGACGGAGTGTTGAACATTGCAAGCACTCACCCCCAGTCAACTGATCTGGGTTTAATCCATCATCATTCTTTAGCTCACTCCGCCACCCCAGTTCAGACATGGCCATATGCAAATCAGTCTGACCCTGTGCCTCATGGGAACAGTCCAGCCCGAACTGCCAAGCCATGTCTTCCCTGGACCGGAAACAAGCATCCTGGGAACGGTTTCTGGCTTACAGCCGTCATCAGCCAGGCTATCTTGAATCCAGTGGCAAAGTGAGCAAGGGACCCACGTCTGGGCATACCCTGCCAACTTAGGGCGAACATAGCAAAACCAAAGGGGTCCATCATCCCCTTTGGTATCGCGTTGGGTATTGCAGCGCCGACCCGACGAGGAGCAGACCCAATGATGAAGCATGACACCTAGCTGGCTGGGTGTGTGAGGGCCCTAGTTCCCAAGGGAGTATTCCCCTCCCTCTCCATTGGAAAGGACTACGCTACCCTATGTGTAGCTCTCTCCACTACTATCATCTCTTGACCCACTTAGGAACTGCATACCACTTCTTGTTTGATTCAATTGGGCATGTATGCTGGACCTTACCAAAAAGCCCCTCTAAGTCCCCCCATTTTTGATTGAATGCTAGCAGGAATGCCATCTTTATCAAGTAGGTGTTGACAGTGACTGGATGGTTGCGCTGGGAAGCGTGGGGTAGATGTGCGGTTTGCGCCTGCAGGTGGCTTACTTTCTGTTCTTTCGCTTGGTTGTCACCAGTGACATCGCTGCCCCCAGTGACATCCCTGCCCCTTGGTGGCTCGCTTGTGTCGGTGGGTGCCCTTTCCGGTAGTGGCACGAGTCCTCAGTCTTGTCACCTTTGATCATTTCTCCTGCACATCAGTGGTCATCAAGTTCTTTAGTGTGACAGGTCTGGTTACACACCTTTCTCTCTTCTCCTTTTTCAGCTCTCTTTTGCGATGTGGCATCGTGCCACGCGTCACATGTGCTCTCTTCCTCTTCTATTTTTAGTGGCTTTCTGGCATGGGCAATGGGCCATGCACTGCAGACTCACTGTGGTGCAGGAAGGTGATGATGTAACTTGGGAGACAAACTGATGCTCGCTTCTTGCTTCTCCTCTCACAGGTGCATCAGCCTTTCGTGGACAGCAGTGGATGTAGGTTTGCTTGCTTTGATCTGGTCTGCAGCCTCTTCCATACATTGCCTCTCCTTTTATTTGCTTGGGGGCCACGAGGGCGTGTGCCATTCTCCTCATGCCCATAAGAGATCTATGAGCAACTCAGTCTTTACGGAGTGTGGGTGCACTGAACCGTCAAGGGCCCGCTGCGGGGTGGGCGACTTGCAGTCAGGGGGCAAACGATCCTCGCTCTGCATTCAGGCCACACTGGGCCTTTCCTTCCAGTCCCTGTTGTTTCCTGGTGTCCTGCTGGCTATTGGCTATCAGTCTTGCAGCTCTGTTTGCTCTCAGGCCAGACAGTGGGGCTCAAAGTGACTAGGGCGGTGGTCCTCTGCTTTGCTGCCTTATCAGCAGGGCTTGCAGTGCTCATAGGTTCTCCTTAGGGATCGATATGGCACTGAATCCCCCTAGTGTGCACCAGCGTGCACCACACCAGTGCTGACATTGTGCGTGCAGACTCACACCTGATGTGCTGTTCCCTCCGGTTAGCAGATCCTAGTGCTTGCAACTCTGCCCCTCAATCAGTGTCTGCGGGGGGCAGGTGATCTCTACTGTGATAACTCAACTCTCCATCTACAGGGCTTCACCTCTCTTCTCTACTGGTGGCGCAGGGCTCTTGTGGGGGTTAACCGTCTCCTCTGCAGAGGAAGGCCAACAGACTATGTTCCTCCCTGTGGCGACGACAGGCAGCCACCAGGGGGCGTGCGGTGCTCTTTTGGCCCGTCTTTGCTTTCGTTTTGCCGGCAGATGACGACAGTTGCAGCCAGCAGCCAACAGCCTCTTCAGCCCCGCGGTGAGTTCAGATGGCCACTAGGTGGTGCAGATTGACTGACTGATTTTTATTGTTTAGTTAATTAAAACCATAACAATTTTGGCATAATAAAACATAATACAGCAAATCTCGTAATTAAAAGAAGCATAATTAAAATATCAGCAAACGTTGATTCCTTATATGGAAATAAATTGAGCGTTATACATTGTTTGAGAGTACAAGAATCAAGGCTAGGCATAGCTAAGAGTGCAACTTCATTCTTAGGGTAAAACATAATAAAAATGTCATCTGAGGTTAATTGGCTGTCAGCGTTCTTTGAGTGAATCCTTTACAAGCCATAATATAAAGTTTATAATAAGTTAATTGTGATTGTTGGTTGGTTAATTTGATTAGCAATTAAGTCCATTAAAATAGCTAGTGCAAGCGAGGATATTACAGACATGGTTAAATCAAATTTATGATCTGTGCAAGTACGCATGTAATTAGAAAAAAGTGAGTACGCGAGTATTTAAAAAAGGTGCCAAAGCGGCATGTACAAACTTATTAGGATTGGGCGGGCCTATGCAAATAGCAGTTGAAGCAGGCAGGCCGCATAAAGCCATGCTCGAAATCCTGCGATTTTATGGAATTTTAGACCATGTTATGCTACATATTACTATTGACTTCATAACATGCAGACAAGTGGGAGCGCCATATGGTGTTTATAGAATTGGAGATTGCCCCTGGCGGGAGGCCCTCATTATTTGTCCAAACTCTCTTAGCAATCTACCTGTTTCCGCAAAGAATTTGCCAAACTGTGCTAGGTCCTTCGGAGTCACAGATGTGTATATGAGCAATAGTGCTTCCTTACATGTTCTTATCTTGTGCTGCATGAAGAGATGCCTTAGGTACCTGCGTCTCTGTTGTAGTAAACTTGCACAGCAGCATACGATATGGGCAACCGATTCAGAATGGTATTTGCACAGCCTACATTGCATCGGTCCCAGAGTCCAGTTTTTCTAATGTGCCCTGTACTCCCTAATGGGCGTTGTTAGGAGCCTAACTGATAGGATGTTTTTGAATGCATGCTTTCCAATCGCTGCTCTCAAGTATGGTTGGCAAACAGGGGCTTCATGGGATACTACAAGCTCCTCAGCGCCTCTGATGCTTCTTGCCTGGTTTAAGTCCAGATCCCTCGAAACCTTTCTGGCATGTGTTTTTAAATTATTCTTTAGCTGAGCTTTGGTAATTGGGAGAGCTAACAAGAGCGTTGGGTCCAAATTTAACGTTAGTCCGGCTATGTCCAGGTACTTCGCCCAGCCACTTTTCTTGTCCGAAAACATTGCCTTGAGGGTACCCCGCAAGGACTCAGGGTTTGCCCAGCTCACCTGAAGACAGTAGTTAATTATGTCTTTTTTGCATGCTATATCCATGCTTAATAGATTGAATTCCAACCGGATTAGAGTGCGGCAAGCGTTCTATGGCATGCCAAATATTTTCTTATATGAGGATGTATGATTCCATTCTAATGTCTCAGTTAGCCTTCCTGGATAGACAAGGTGGCCTTATCTTATTATTGGTGCAAGTTTAGCCCCGATGACTCTTCGAATTGCCTCGATGGTGCAGGTGTACAATGGGCCTGGACTCCTCCTCTTTTCAGCAGCCCTTGGGCCGGGTGCGATGCAGCGATCAGTTCTTCGCTTTGAGGAGGCTGCCCTGAGGGTCTGCAGCTCTTCCGATTCTCAAGCTTCAAATATGCATGTGAGGCACTGCCCTTTCACAGCCGCCTCCTCGCTGCACGAGACGAGGTCTCTTGCCTATTGCACATTTTTTTTTAGCTTGGGTGACAGTGCAGCCACCTCATGAGGCCACTGCAGTTTTTCTAATGCCACGGGCCTTTGTCGGCCCCGCTGGTGCTGCCAGTGGGGGGATAAATAACAGTGTTGTGGGCTCAAGACGTTCTCACTCAGGGCACCTCAGACCAGGCTCATTTATCCTCAACTGCGCTCCAGCCCAATCAGGAATTGGCTTCATAATGACACTGCCGTCTTTTGTGTCTGTGTATGGGAATGAGGCGCGGGGGTCTCCCTCCTCTTCCTGCCAGTGCTGGCCTCACTGGGGTTTTGCGTCCGTGGCTCACTTTATTGAAAGAGCGCTGCTCCCGCCTCCCCTCACTGGGACAGGTGGTGATAGGCGTGGGCAGTTTACGGGCGCATCTCCAGGTATGAGCATGGCATGTCATTGGCGCTGCATACCTTGATAGACACAAGAAGAACAGTCACCCAGGCCCTCGTGAGTAGCAGACTCGACTATGGAAACGCCCTCTACGCGGGAGCCCCGACCAAGCTCATCAAACGACTGCAACGAATCCAAAACGCCTCTGCACGCCTGATCCTCGACGTTCCACGCCACAGCCACATCACCCCCCACCTGAGAAACCTGCACTGGCTCCCCGTCCACAGGAGAATCTCCTTCAAACTCCTCATCCACGCACACAAGGCACTCCACAAGACCGGCCAAGCCTACCTCAACAGACGACTCTCCTTCTACGTCCCCAACCGCCAGCTCCGCCTTCCGCCGACCTCTCCCTGGCCACCGTCCCGCGCATCCGAAGAACTACCACCGGCGGCAGATCCTTCTCCCACCTCGCCGCCAAGACCTGGAACACCCTTCCACTCAGCCTACGACAGACCCAAGACCTGCTGACCTTCAGGAGGCTACTCAAGACCTGGCTGTTCGACCAGTAGCGGCTCCCCCCCCTTCCTTTTCTTCCCCAGCGCCTTGAGACCCTCGCGGGTAAGTAGTGCGCTCTACAAATTCTGTTGATTGATTGATTGATAGGCCATGACGCGTCCGTCCTGTTGACAGCACTGCCTGTGCTTCTCTGCACTGCTTGCCAGATGCACACCGTCACTAAGCGGGTGGACGACAGCAGTTGCGCGAGGTGCTGGAGGCAGACCGTCTCCAGTTCTTCCCTCAGGAGAGGTTCACCCTTTTTCATGAGGCGACAATGCCTCTACCTTGGGCAGGCAATAGCGGCAGTGCTGATGCACCAGTCCTCTTCGGACACGGCAAATGGCTGCGGGGCAGCACGGCGTGTAGGGTCTGCTTCCTTGTCACCAATGTGGTGTTCTGGGCCCCAGGCCCGCATAGCATTTAATAACAACACGGACAATGGTATACTGGGTAGAGAATTGGCCACGAGCACGTGCACTCGGGTCCTTTTATTAACAGGGTCACCTGACCGGTGACACCGGTGTTGGATGGGTGTGAGGTGGGTGTAAGGCGAGCCCTTGGGGAGTGGCTGGAAACACACTAAATGTCCAGCAGGACACTACAGCCCCCAGGTTTGAAAAAGGGAAATATTGGTGCACTTTCCAACGTATTCTGTCCCAGCTGCACCTGGGTCATTCAGTTGTAACATTAAAAGTGCAGCTAAGAGGAAAGTTACTGGAACTTTCGGTTTACTTCTGCTATATCCCTCTGTTTATATTTATGTCTTTTAGTATCTTGTTCGACTTTTAAATTTTATGCTACTCAAAATCGATAATAAAAAAAGAAGTACAGATATGGACGTGAAAACACAACGCGAATATATGTGAACACCCACAGATTTACTTCATTTGCATTGCATTTTCCCGACTACCTACTTATATCTCCTTAAATACTCCCCCGAGAACACCCACAACTATTCCTCCGAGTGCCGCTTACGAACATGGAAAATCTACAGGCGGGCCGCAATTTCTGAATAAGTAGTGGAATTTCAGGTTAGTAAATGGCGCCTTTGCATGCAAAACTGTCTCTGTAACTAAGCTATCATTATTGCATACAGTGTCAGACGTCTTCCATTGTAAGTGTATGAGTTATGCTCGGAAAAAGCTTTGTGATTCTGTCCCACGCAGGCTCAATGTCGTGAGGTAATTTTCTGAGAGGATTGTGCTCCTGTAAGGCCGGCTGTGCTGGGTCAGAGTGACTGAACATGTGTTGCAAAAATTGGTAGACTTCTTGAAGGACTAGTGGGTGAGACAGGCTCCTAGAACTAGGTGGTCCCCCCACTCCAGGTCATTACAGTGTCTGCTGTACTGAACTTTTCACCTATAAATCATTGATTTCAAGTATGTTAGTCTAATTGTTGAATGGAAGCAAAACATGACTACAACACCCAGAATTCATTAGGCTACCACACAAATGTTCAGGGCTGGAAACTGTGTCTGAAATGGCCTGGCGTTAGCTAGTCACGCTTGCTAGGACTGGAACAGTTATGTGTATGTCAGGATATTGCTGACATATGAATTTCTCACACCCAGTCCTGCCTGCCTTTCAGAGGGACTGGCTCTTCCAATCTTCTCAGTGAACCTCAGGCCACCATTGCCCTCAGATGGGAGCTGGGTTTTGTGAAATATCACTGCTTTCCCCAGTGATGGAGACCATCATTTGGGACCAGCTTTTAGAAGGATACATAGTTTCCATGGAAATGCACTTCAGCGTGCAGCCTCCTCTCTCTCTCACGGATAAGTCATTTTTGTTCTGACACTTAGAGGTTCTACGTTGCCTTGGAAACGGGCCTACTCATTGGAGGTGATTTCCACGAGGCCCACTCATGGCTGTCACGAGGAGACCAGCTGTGGAAGAGGGTGGGGCACCGGTGGGTGGCAATGAAACCCATATGGGAGGGAGGATGCTGTGTCGCCATTGTCCTTATAAGTTGGGTGCTAGCCTGCAAAATAAAAAAATTATTTGAAACCTGGACCCACATGCCTGTCATCTGTCTGCTGATGATACCATGCCTGCCACGCTGATACGAGGCTTGCTGCCTGGAGATGAGGATATTGCTTCAAACTGTATTCTCCTGCCAAAGACATTGATCCTAAGACACTGTCAATTTTCGACAGTCCCCCTAGGAAGACTTGACTAGTGAGTTATTCACAGATTCAAACGTAGAGAGAGCAGTTTCCAAAATATGCAATCAACTCAAAAAGTTTATGTTTCGCCTGCACATCGCTTGCACTGTTCTTGCAAAATGTGTTGTAAACAACAAAAAAAATGCTAAAGATGGGCTTAGAGTCCGGCCATTATTTACTCTTACTTACCCTTTATTGGCTTCCACGTCACTCTAGTTTTCTTTCTTCTTATTGATCAGCACCTCCTCCTCCTTGCCTCCAGCTTCCTCCTGGAGCTTTGTACATCTTCCTGTCTGCGGCCAATGTACTTCCACTGGCCGCAGGGTCCTGCAGGTACTCTTTTTTTCTTTGGTACATGCACTGTTATAGAGCGCATGTGTCTGCAGTCCCTCTCCCTCACCCCCGCCCTCCTTCCACTGTTATTGCTCCCTCGTGTTGCTTTCCTCCCGCCCTCCTCCCGCTGTCGTCGTTTCTTCCCCCACCCATCCCGCTCCCTGTTCTTTGTACCCCACACTGCCCTCCTCCCACTGTCAGTTGTTTGTTTCCCCAGCCACCTGCCCTCCTCCCGCTGTCCATTGTTTGTTCTGTCGGTAATGGGGTATGGAGCTCCTCAAGAACATTCGTGGAGAATACTTAAGGGATAATGTTTTATTGAGCTCGCTTCTTTGTTTAACTCTTCCTCATCCTTTACGTTTTTTTAAGATAGGGGGGGGGGTGCATTATATTCTCCCTTTATCTCTCCTTTTTCCCATTCACTGCCTTCCCTAGTACATTCCACCTTGGAACAGTTATGTCAGCGGGGGTTAAAAGATATGACTCTCAGTAGTGTTGTATAGTGTTCTTACTATCAAATAAATGTTTATTTCCCACAACTTGATAGAGTGGTTCTTTCTGTATACTATCACTGTTGCTCTTTAGTAACAATGAAAAACTATTTTTGAACAATAGTGCTTTTGGAAACAGGTCGGCGCAATCACAGTGCAAATCAAAACATGCCCAGCATGAGGTGGCGGCTGGCATCTACGGGAAGGGGGGGGAGGGGTTGCAGGCACACAGAATAAAATAAAAATAAATAAAAACTTACCTGAACGCGACGTCCTCCGATCCTCTCCTCACCACCGGAACTGAAAGCAGGAACTCCCTTGACGAATCAGAGAGCTGCTCTCATGCAGCATGAGAGTGATCCAGCGCGGCTAATATAAATTTTTCCTTATGACACTAATCCAGGAAAACACCTACACAACTTTGATCACTTGAAACTTATGTCAGTGGGGCCCATAACACCGCATGCATACATTCATTAAAATCTCTGGATCAAGCGCTAAGGAAAAATGAGTTGCTGGACAAGCGGGATACCTTATTAAATGACAGAATTATAACCTATACATTATATACATTAATTTCGGATCCTGTCTGTTCTACACATCAAGGTACTCCGCTATTCGGTCAATGGACCAACTAGTAGAATCAGTTGATGGCGATTAAGACCAGCTCAATCACAATTAAACCTTTAGCATTTATAAATCACAATTTTTATTAAAAGAACCACAGACTCGTTTAGAGTTAGCATATAGTTTTATCGAAAACCTTTAAGCAAAAAAAGTAAAATTCATTTAAAGCAAATACATTTATTATATCAGTAAGCATTTAAGTAAAAAGTTAAGAAAATGGGAAATACTCATTACCCTTGGCCATAGGGCGATGACAAGAATGGTTCATCAGGAAAGAAAGATAAACCGCAGATCACAGGATGGACTCCCAAAACTGACTGACTGTCCCGCTAACCTCCTCGGACGCAATCTCCTCCCGGGCAACTCCCGCAACGGTCTCGTTCCTTTCCCCAGTCAAAGTCCAAAGTTCAAAATGACAGTCTCTCGCAGCATCAGGATAGAATAAAAGAAGAAGTTTTTTTTTCACAACGTAAGAGCAGACTCTCTTATACCCTATTTTCTGGCTCACTACACTTAAAAGTTGCAATCTTTAGGGGCAGAAATCACGCTAATTGGTCCATTGGAGGGGTGGTGATGGTCACCTCATCGCCCTCCTTGTTCAAACCGGTTTGGGGACAATAAGGCATACAATAAGTCTCATGCCCAAAGAAGTCCAAAAGTAGTTCAATTTGCTAATATAATTTGTAACAAACTCCGATGGTCACATATTAGTTCATCCCCTGTCGCTCGATTTTCCCATCTGTTCCCAGGCATATGTGCTGAACTCTTGGCACGCTTTTCGTGGCAGGTCAGACTGGCCTTGACATCTCTCACTCCGGGCACAGGCCGCATACACGTGACTGGAGCTTTTATACTGCCCATGCGCAGGGGCCATTTTATTCGGTGCACGCATCTCATCCTTTCCAGCGGCCATTTTGGAAGCATGGCCTAGCAGGCCCGAACGGAACTAATATAAGAACAAACACAACGGAAATTAAAACATGGAAAATAAGCCTTTCTGTTTACCACCCGCCATTCTAAAGACCCGTGTTAGGTATTATCTAGCAGAAGCGACATTTAAAGCCATTTTACTTACCACCTGCATTCTTTGCCAAGGTGCAATTTACTATGCAACACAAATCATGCAATTTACTCTATTTACTACTCAAATCACAATATTTATGTTATTCAGCTTCACATTTGTAAATAAATTAGATTTTGCATGTATTTAGCAAGTTGCCCATCTGTAATGTTTAACAAAAAGGTGCATTTCTTGATTAGTTATGCGTTTCAAACGGTTAGTACCATTAATCGTTATGGGGTCATTAACTTCCAAGGGGTACAAAAAAATATTTCGTTTCCCCTGCTCCATCAATTCCCCCCTTTGGTGATTTTTAACATCACCACTAAAACCTATCCCTACCAAATTTGATCAGATAAATGTTTCTTGTCCACTTGCATTTGTTAATTTTAGACAATCGTGTTCTTTTCATCTTGTTTCTTAGACCTTTTGTACATATTCTCTTTAAACTCTTCCAATTCAATCTCTCCCATCTCCCGTTCTCTTTCTTTATTTTTCTCATTTTCTCTTTTTACTTTATTTTGTCTTTTTCTTCTTTTAACACACACATATGCTAATCTCAATAATAGTATTATCACTACTACTAAAGTTACTGGAATTAGTACTTTTCCAATTAGAGAACTACCTATTTCGGTGAACCATTTCCTTATTGAGGAAAAACCTTTACCAAGTTTCTCCCAAGCACCTTCAACCTCCAGTGGGGCAATTTCTTTATGCAAATCAGTAATGTTCTTTATATACTTCTGTATATTCTGACTTTATCTGGAATGTAAGTGCAACAATGTTGTACCTTCAGCATTCCACAAACTCCACCCTCTTTTGCCAAAAGAATGTCAAGGGCAAGTCGATTTTGCATTACCATAGCTCTCATGGCAATCATTTCAGTATTTATCATCAAGAACCCTCCAGCAGTATTCGTTGATAAACAATCTACTACTGTAGACAATTTCCGAATCTTGTATGCATTCAAAGATACACCCACTGCTGGTATCAAAGCTCCAAAAATGTCACCTATTATCTCTGAGAAGCTTTCCCTTCTCCTACGGGTTAATGGTGTACCTATCTCGTGAATTCCTTTCGTTCCTCTCTCCACATGAAAAATCTTTGGAAAGACTAGGCCTAGATAGCATGATCCGTACCAATGGTCCGGCAACCTATAGTATGCTCGGTTTCCGCAAATATAATAGATCCCTGGAAATACTGGATCTTTTCCTCCTTTGAATCCCCATCCCCCTAAAATTTTGTATGTATCTCGGCACTCACTAGAACCCACAAAATAGTTATCATACAGAGTGTTATCTCTTTTAATACACAATTTTCCCTGTTGGGGCCAATCTAAAACCATAGCTGCATTTGTTTCGCTCTTGTCATAATTTCCTTCTTCAAACGCCCAAGGTGGGGTTTTTGTCTTTTCTCCTGTTGCCTTTCTTTGAAACTTAACCCTTCTGTCTTCCACCATGTCTAAAACGACTTTTTCTTCTTTTCTTAACCTACAAGTAAGGTTATGTCTAAATGCATAGTCTAATGTTAATTCTTTTGTTTCTAAGAAAAATTCACCAAATGTCTTTGCAAATTTCACCTTATTTAGTTCAGGGACTATGGGAACCAGCATCTGTGTCAGTACAGTGATACTCAAATTTACCTGTTTTGTAAAATAAACTAGCTAAAATACTACAAGTTATTCCATACGCCAAAGGAAGGTGATGATACGTCACACCTTCTGTTACAGACGCATGAGTAACTGCATACATACATAACAATCTCTGACATCCATTGTCTCCACATATTCATATAACTGTTTCGTGAAGACATTCTTGGAGAAATCAGTTATTGACTTATCCTTATGAAATTCAGTACTATCAACAGTGTTGCAGTGTTCTTTATGTTAGATTTCTTGTCACAATTCGTGTCATTTATGATTGCAGATGTATTTTCTACAACTAATCTTAGTGGAATTATTATTGCTAAAATGAACCAAATAAGCATTAGAAAGCCTGTACAACAGAAACACATCTTACACCATCTATGGAAAACCCACATCTAGATCTTCTATTCTCGGTGTCTACCATGTTGAAATATTATTTAATTATATGTACAGAAATGTGTTTCCACACCTCAAATGACTTAGTGTTGACTGGGGTCAATTGCTTTTGGCGCACCTTTCGGTTTTCTCAGAAATTTTCTTTGTCTTTATCAGTTTTGTGTCTAGTCCGGTTTTCTTTCTCTGACTTTCAAGATTGGCGCAGTTCACTCTCACCCACTTGTTCACAGTCTTTGTCTGGGTTCTCGTGACTACTATCCACTTCTTTAATGTCAGGCAGTGCTATGTATACCCATTCAGGTGACTTGTATTTCAAGTTAGGTCTTTTCACTCTTTTGGGTCTCTGCAATTGTCTTTTATTTTTTTTCTTTCTCTTTCTTGACTCGTTATTTCATTTACTTGTTCTGCATTGTCTTTATTCAAATTTATTAGCTTATATCTCAGTCTTTTAATTTCGTTGGGCCAATTGTCTCCTTTTCTTGGCCTTTTCAGTTCACTTTCCTTTTCTCCTCGTTCCACTCGCCAAGTTCTCTTTCTTGGACCTATTCTTTGCCTTCTTTCGTCTTCACTTTCTTCAGTTTCTGTCTCAGATCTCACTTTACTTCCTCTAACTTTAAATTTTATAATCTCAGTCTCTTTGTCTGAATCTGAACCTCCTCGTGTTTCTTCCGCTTGTAATTCTGTGTCTAAACCTCCTCGTGTTTCTTCTGCAATTTCCTCAATCTCTCTATCTGAATCTGAACTTTCTTGCGTTACCTCTACAATTTCCGGAGGAATTTCCCCAAAGCTTGTACTTGGTTGTTCACCATCACTGTTTATTGGTTCAGTTTCTCCTGTTTCAATATCAGTTCTTTTGTTCTCGGATTCTTTTGTTTGTCTTTCACTGCATTCAGGGTGGTCTGTTTCAGATGCTGAACTGGTATCCGATATTTCCAGATGTCGACTTACATGTCGATCTTCAGGGTCTGGAACTCTGATCTTTTCAGTTTCTTCTTCAGTTGCCGAACTGTTACCTGATTTTTCCAGATGTCGACTTACAGGTCGAGCTTCAGGATCTGGAACTCTGATTGTTTCAGTCTCTGCTTCAGACTCTGAACTGGTGGCTGATATTTCCAGATGTCGACTTACAGGTCGAGCTTCAGGATCTGGAGCTCTGATAGTATGGCTGGCATGAATCCAATTTTTCACACCTGCACACTTTACTGCAGTCGTTGTCACCAGAATCACTTGATGTGGTTTATCCCAAAGTGGAACCAAGCAATTTCTTCTTCTGTGGACTTTTATGCGGACCCAGTCTCCTGGACTCAGATCATGAGATGGTTTTCTTTCAATAGTGGTCGCATCCGGCCCAACCTGATGAAACACAGAATGTACCACATCAGCCAATCCTTTGCAATAGTCCAGTATGAGATCGTCAGTTATAGTCAGCAGTTTGTTCACAGGTCCGTATGCTTGTCTCATTGCTCGTCCCACTATTATTTCGTGGGGACTCAAACCTGTCTTTCTGTCGGGTATGCTTCTTATGCTCATCAGCACCAATGGTAAGGCATCGGGCCATTTGAGTCCTGTGGCTTGACACATTTTCCCCAACCTATTCTTTATGGTGCCATTTACTTGCTCTACCACTCCAGAAGCCTGTGGTCTGTAGGCACAATGCAGCTTTTGTTGAATGTCTAGTGCTTCACATATCAGTTGGATAATTTCATTTTGGAAATGTGTTCCTCTATCTGTCTCTATCGTTACTGGAAAACCATATCTAGGAATGAATTCTCTCAGCAGGAGCTTAGCTACAGTAACTCCATCATTCCTTCTTGTCGGATAGGCCTCAACCCAATGAGAAAACAAACAGACGACCACCAGGACATACCTCAATCTGTTACTCGGGGGCATTTCAATCAAATCTAGCTGCATTCTGGTAAAAGGACCTCCTTCACGTCCTATTGTTCCCAAACTGACTACTGTCTTCCTTCCAGGATTTATCTGTTGGCATATAAGGCATCTTTGGCAAAGACTTTCAGCTATAGCCCTAAATTTTGGGTTGTACCAGGTCTGTATGAAAAGTCTGATCATGGCATCTCTACCTATGTGTGCCTGTCCATGGTACATCCGTGCCATGTTAGAGATCATGCTATCAGGCATAACTGGTCTTTCATCCCTGTAAACCCAGACTTCATCTTCCTCTCTCTGTCTGCAACCTGATTTTATCCAAATGTCTTTTTCCTCATCACTTGCCTCTTCCTGCAATTGTTTTACCTCATCCCATGTTTCAACTGGGTTAGTAAACAGCAAGGGACATGAAACATTTTCTTTATCCCTTCTCCGATTCATCGAGGACATATTTCTGGCACAATAAAGAGCTAATTCGTCAGCAAATTTGTTACCTACTGCAATGTAATCAGTTCCATTTTTATGAGCAGTGCATTTTACCACCGCAATCTGTTTAGGCAGCTGTATCGCCTCAAGCAACTTTTTCACAAACTCACCATTCCTAATAGGAGACCCCGAGGAAGTCAGGAATCCCCTCTGGGACCAGATCTGTCCAAAATCATGGACCACTCCGAAGCCATACTGGCTGTCCGTGATCACAGTGATTCGGAAATTCTTTCCCAGTTTGCACGCTCGAATCAGAGCAATCAGCTCAGCAACTTGGGCTGAACGTATTCCTCTCAAACAGGATGCTTCCATTATGGTTGCCACCGTACATACAGCATACGCAGCACTTAAAACTCCTTCATTTGTCCTCAAGCATGACCCGTCCACAAACATTACATAATCTGATTCTTTTAAAGGTTCATCCCTGATATCAGGGCGGGGCTTTGTGCAAAACTCTAGCACATCCAAACAGTTATGATCAACGTCATCTTTGACCTCTGGATTTACTGCATCTGGCAGTGAGGTGGAAGGATTCACACTCGTGCATCTCACAATGGTTACATTGTCTGCACCCAAGATCACTTTTTCATACCTAGTCAGCCGACTATGTGTCATTAATTGGGTTTTTGTTCGGGTCAGAAGGATTTCAACCGAATGTGGGACATATACTCTCAAAGGATATCCCATCACAATGCCTTCACTCTGTTCCAGACTCACACAAGTAGCAGCTACTGCTTTTAGACATCCAGGCAACGCTTTTGCTACCAGGTCCAAAACAGCTGAAAAGTAAGCTATTGGTCGTTTCATTCTTCCATGCCTCTGTACCAATACTGAGAGTGCACATCCGTCTCTCTCACTACAATACAGCTCAAACTCTTTCGCATAATCAGGCATTCCCAATGCTGGTGCCTCACACAAACTTGTTCTCAGTTCCTCAAAAGCCTTCATTTCTTCCTCATCCAATGCAATTGGATCTTTGACATCCCTCTTTGTCAATCGCTGTAAAGGTTTTGCAATCAATGAAAATCCACTTATCCACTGTCGGCAATAACCAACCATTCCCAGAAACATTCTCACCTCTCTTTGTGTCATTGGGGCTCTCATTCCTTTAATAATCCTTATTCTTTCTGTTGTTACTTTTCGCATCCCTTTTTCAATCTTATGACCTAGGTACTCTACTTCCTGTTGACAGAAATGCAGTTTTGATGGGGACACCTTGTGTCCTCCTTCTGCCAAATGATTTAGTAAAGCAATGGTGTCCGTAACACATGCTTCTCTGGTCTTTGATGCCACCAATAGGTCATCAATATATTGGACCATCACAGATTTTTCTGGCATTTTTCAACTTTCTAATGATTTCTTCAGAATCTGATTAAATATAGAAGGACTTTCAGTATACCCTTGAGGAATTCGGCACCATGCCAAAATACGCTCTCCGAACCGGAACGCAAATAATGACTGGCTGTCAGGGTGCAATGGAATAGAAAAGAATGCATGGCACAAATCAATAACTGTGTACCATTCTGCATCATGGGGAATTTGATACAGTATTACAGCAGGGTTTGGCACAATTGGACAACAAGGAATAACAATTTTGTTTACTTTTCTCAAATCTTGTACTATTCTATATGTTCCATTTGGCTTTTTCAGTCCCATTATTTGGAGAATTACATGGGCTGCTCATTATTTCTCTCAAAATCCCTTGTTCAATCATCTTATTAATTACAGGTGTTATTCCTTCAATAATTTCTGGCGTCAGTTTGTATTGCGGGGTGTTTGGGGAATTCGTTCCTTCTTTTACAGTAATTTTTACAGGATCAACTTCTCTCATTAGTCCAATATCTTCACCTGTGAAATCCCATACATCAGACCTCACTGTTTCTTTCAATTCAGCATGGATTTTCTCTGCATCAAATACAGGAAACGTATCATACAGTCCTGGTTCTAGTTCTGTCATTGTTAGTTTATACAGAACATCATCATGTGGTGTCTGGAAAGCAATACCATCTGGAGTACAGTAGATGGTACAATTCATTTTACAAAGCACATCGCGTCCTAACAAATTTACAGGACTACAATCACACACCACAAAACGGTGCATATCTTTGAATGGACCAATTTCCACCTCTATTGGTTTTGTAAGAGGGGTTTTAATTTGCCTGTTTGAAACACCTACAACTTGGATGGATTCTCCTGAGAGAGGAAGGTTTGGAATTTCCACTGACCTGACAGTACAACGGGTAGCGCCAGTGTCCACAAGGAAAGTAACATTTACACCATTCACCTTTCCATCCACAAATGGACCTGACTGATCTACCTCTAGAGTTGCCCCAAGCACGCACTCTTCTTCCTCTCCTAGGTACCGTCATAAGCTTTCATCCAATTCATCCCCATCCTGCCGTAACCAATACTGCAAAATTGCAGCTGCACGCGGCAATTTTGTTACCTGCTCTCCTCCGTAGAATCCTGCCTCTGTACTGTATCTTTGAGGTTTTACACTCTTTGGAAGAGGTGGTTGTGGCACCTGACACTGTTGAGTAACTACCTGTGGCTGTTGCGGCTGTTGGTAACTCACCTCATTCTGCACCTGTGGATTTAATGATTGATTTTCGGTATTAACTCTCGGAGGTAATTTACACTCGTTTCTCCAGTGCCCTAATTTTCCGCAATTATGACATGGCCATTTATTTTTAGCTTCTTCTATGCTCATCTGACCTTTTCCCTTACCAATATTTGGTTTAGACTTGGTCTGTCCTGCATCATTAGACTGATTATTCATCTGAGCTTCTTGCTTTTCTGCAACCTTTACTTGTGCCCACATTGCCTTTTCCTTGAGTTTACGCTGTCTACACTCAATATCGTCACTGCAATATTTTGCATACCGTAATACCTCATCTACTGTGCTATTCTGCCAACATAACATATGCTGCTTAATCATTTCACTTATCTCAGGTCTTAAGCCATACACAAATCTGTACACAAAATAACTCAAGTTTTTTTCACTCAAATTCTCGTATCCACTATACTGTTTGAAAACCAAAAGCAATCTTTCGTAATAGGCATGTACAGATTCCTTACTCTCCTGAGTTGTTCTATCAATCTTTACCCAATCCGTTTCTTTTGGTGGAATTTATTTTTCAGAAACATGATTGCCTGTTCATATTTTCTCATTACTTCTGAACCTGGGGCTCCTGTTTTTGCATCTCTAGGATATTCTTCCTTCGGCCAGTCAATTGTAATTTTACACTCTGTCCATAAATCTGCAGGAACAACAATCTCAAACAATCCATCCAGATCTTCCCACAATACTTTTGAAACTTTTACAAACCTTTCTACCTGTCTATACCATTCTACAGGTTTTTCTCTCAATCTTGGAAAATCATTTGTAAATGACAATATGTCTTGTCTGGACTATGGGACATGTACATAACTTCCTCCTGGAGTTTCTCTCATAGGACATTCCATTACCGTTGGTTCTTTCTCTTTTACTGGAAAAGCCAATGATGCTTTATCAGTTGTTCCCTCTTTTCTTCTTATCCACCTACGTCTCCATTCGTCTAGATTACCTCATTTTCTCAGTAAAACAATTAGTTCTTTTATCTGTGTTAGTCGTCCTGAAGTATTCAGATTTTCTATGTCCTTTTCACTAAAATCTACCCTGTACGGTTTTTGCAATCCTTTAATTTTTCCAAAATCTACTCCTAGTTCATTCGCTGTTTCTTCCAATTTTTCATGTAAGTTCCTAGCTCTCCAAGTGATGCTTTTACACATAAACATTAATTCATCATCTTGATAGGACTTCAATCGATCTGTACCAATAGTTCCTAGAATTAATTCCTCCATGTCTATTTTTAATCTGACCACATCCAAAAGTTGTGGTTCGGCATCTTTTTTCTGCAAGCTCCTCACCCAATCATTTAATTCCTCTGCAGTCGGACCCACAGGGGTCTTATCTAATTCTATCCAGTTTGTACTTCTCTCTGGGGTTTCAGTTGCTGACTCAGCTCCCATAGGAGTCTTATTTATCTGACTCTCATTAATTGTCAAATTTACAGGTGGACTTGACCTAAATGGACCAACAGAATCTTCTTTCTCTCTACTTTCTGGAATTATCCCTTCTCTTACTTTTTGCATACTGGAATTTAATGGAATTATTAAGGAGTGTTCATTTATCTTTTGATTTTCAAATACTGGTATTACTGGTCCTATAGTTACTGGCACAGTCACAGCTTCCATATTCTTTGTTAGTTCTCTTATCTTTTCAGTCAACTCTCTTGTGGTTCTGGCTAATTCAGCTGTATTACCATTATCATGTTTCACAGTCTGTGGTGTTTCTAGTTTATTAAATGGACTATTTATTTCAGACATTTGTTCAGGGCTTTGATTTATTACAGTTCTCATTGGCGGTGCATTTGGTGTCACCACCACAGAATCCTGTTGATATGGAGGGGGTCTTTTATTTAAAATGTCCTCCAGCAACTCATCCTCTGTGTCGCTAACTCCATACCCATATCTCTCTGTTACTGCATGCTTCTTTTTCTCCGTACACTTTTTCCCTGTAATTTCTTCAACTGTTCTGACAGGAAACATACCGTCCGTCATGTTAGCATACCGCCATCGTCTCATCCTGTCTTCATGATTCACACCTCATACTCTTCCATGAACCAAACTATAATTCTTTGCACCTCTGTGTCTTTCCCTTTCATACATCTCATCTTCCCATTCACCTAAGGCTTCGAACTGTGTCGGTCTAGGTCTCGGTTCAAGCCTCATCATCTTTTCTCTCAAATTTCGAAGTACCGCTGTGCTAAACGAACCATTTTCTGGAAATGCCAATACTCCATCGTCCTTGGTATACTTCACCCAATTTTCCAACCAAATGCAAGTATGATAGCCATATTTCAACATCATATGAGATGCTGGCGTTTTCGGCGGAGGAAGTACTTCTCCTTCCCTAGTCACAACCTTCTTGTCTTTCTTTAAAAAGTTTTTTAAGTTTCGCAAACCATGACGGTTTCTCTCTATCAAATTCATTATAATAAGGCATTTTCACTGTTGTTTTGCCGAAGCAATTCACACAATCCTTCACCAATCGGTTCTTTCTACTGCTCGGTTATTCGAACCTATCCCAGCGCGTCTCACACTAACGCACCAATCAGAAAGCTTTTACGTCACTTTCACACTAACCTATCCCAGCGCGTCTCACACCAACGCACCAATCAGGAAACTCTTCGTTCTTCCACAGCTGGCCAATACCAGCGCGGTTCTTGTTGACGTCAGCTCTACTCCTGCTGACCCCTCCTTTACAAAAATTATCGGCACTTTTCTTAACTTCTCTTTTAGACTAAATCGATTAGTTACAACGTAAAACACATTTCCATTGTCTGTTTCGCTAACAGATAGTTTATTTTTACTTACAAGAATACTGTTTCGTTCGATAAGTGTAGCACTTCTCTCTACCTTACCCTTCTCTCAAGCAAGAGGTAAACCCGTTTCTCTGGGGATAAAACACATGTGGAGACTATACTGCTCCTGAGAATTAAGGCCAAAGTTTCACAAGAAAACCTGTTGCTATTTCACTCAAATGCAATTCATACGGGAAATTTCCCTAACATAACACAGTCCTGTGTTATCACCAAATTTTGAAATCAGACAATGCACAATTCCGTGTGACTTCTCTTGCCACACGTGTCCACTTCCTACTTCCTGGAAGCTTCAAAATTCTGACTTACACATAACGTAATACAAACTTAACATATAATGTTAGTCATGAAAAAATCGATAATCAATAATCACCAAACTAATCTAAAGTAACCATAACTCTGCTACCAAGAAATCTGATCCAGCGCGGCTAATATAAATTTTTCCTTATGACATTAATCCAGAGAAACACCTACACAAATTTGATCACTTGAAACTTATGTCGGTGGGGCCCATAACACCGCATGCATACATCCATTCAACTCTCTGGATCAAGCGTTAAGGAAAAATGAGTTGCTGGACAAGCGGGATACCTTATTAAAATGATAGAATTATAACCTATACATTATATACATTAACTTCGGATCCTGTCGGTTCTAAACATCAAGGTACTCCGCTATTCGGTCGATGGACCAACTAGTAGAATCAGTTGATGGCGATTAAGACCAGCTCAATCACAATTAAACCTTTAGCATTTATAAATCACAATTTTTATTAAAAGAACCACAGACTCATTTAGAGTTAGCATATAGTTTTATCGAAATTCCTTTAAGCAAAGAAAGTAAAATTCATTTATAAGCAAATACATTTATTATATCAGTAAGCATTTTAAGTAAAAAGTTAAGATATAGATGGGAAATACTCATTACCCTTGGCCATAGGGCGATGACAAGAATGGTTCATCAGGAAAGAAAGATGAAACCGCAGATCACAGGATGGACTCCCAAAACTGACTGACTGTCCCGCTAACCTCCTCGGATGCAATCTCCTCCCGGGCAACTCCCGCAACGGTCTCGTTCCTTTCCCCAGTCAAAGTCCAAAGTTCAAATTGACAGAGTCTCTCGCAGCATCAGGATAGAATAAAAGAAGAAGTTTTTTTTCACAACGTAAGAGCAGACTCTCTTATACCCTATTTTCTGGCTCACTACACTTTAAAGTTGCAATCTTTGGGGGCAGAAATCACGCTAATTGGTCCATTGGAGGGGTGGTGATGGTCACCTCATCGCCCTCCTTGTTCGAACCGGTTTGGGGACAATAAGGCATACAATAAGTCTCATGCCCAAAGAAGTCCAAAAGTAGTTCAATTTGCTAATATAATTTGTAACAAACTCCGATGGTCACATATTAGTTCATCCCCTGTCGCTAGATTTTCCCATCCGTTCCCAGGCATATGTGCTGAACTCTTAGCACGCTTTTCGTGGCAGGTCAGACTGGCCTTGACATCTCTCACTCCGGGCACAGGCCCCATACACGTGACTGGAGCTTTTATACTGCCCATGCACAGGGGCCATTTTATTCGGCGCACGCATCTCATCCTTTCCAGCGGCCATTTTGGAAGCATGGCCTAGCAGGCCCGAACGGAACTAATATAAGAACAAATACAACGGAAATTAAAACATGGAAAATAAGCCTTTCTGTTTACCACCCGCCATTCTAAAGACCCGTGTTGGGTATTACCTAGCAGAAGCGACATTTAAAGCCATTTTACTTACCACCTGCATTCTTTGCCAAGGTGCAATTTACTATGCAACACAAATCATGCAATTTACTCTATTTACTATTCAAATCACAATATTTATGTTATTCAGCTTCACATTTGTAAATAAATTAGATTTTGCATGTATTTAGCAAGTTGCCCATGTGTATTGTTTAACAAAAAGGTGCATTTGTTGATTAGTTCATGCGTTTCAAATGGTTAGTACCATTAATCGTTATGGGGTCATTAACTTCCAAGGGGTACAACAAAATATTTTGTTTCCCCTGCTCCATCAAGAGCAGCTCCTTGATTGGAGGGAGCGGCCTCACCTGGCGCTCCACAGCGCTGTTGAGGCTTTGACTTGCTCTAACCCAGCTGTCTGAAGACAGCTGGGTTAGAGCTGTTTATAGTGTGCATGTGTGGCTGGTCGTCGCAAGACGGCCGGACAAAAAGACATGCACACTTTAAACAGTGCCATTTTTATTCACATTATTATACATTCTGAATGTAATGCCAACCACTGGAGACAGTTCATGAAGGTTCCTTGGAGTTGATACTAAACAAAATGGCAAGACTTGAAACTTGAAGTGATTGCTCTCTACACAGAAACAAAGGAACTTCTGAGAGATTCTGTGAAAGGGAACATGCAAATAAGCATACTCTAGGTCTATGGAAGGTCTGAGATTATTGTATTATGGTCACTGTGTGTTTTGCACAGGGATTGCAATTATAAATGGTTTGATGTTTATTGCACCTGATAATTACCAGATGCGATAACGCTTGTACTCTTCAGTAAATTTCAGCAGGTCAAACCTTCTCAGATTTAATGGGGTGAAAGGTCCGGTGTTTACTGGCATATGCATATTTTAGTGGGCATCAATTATGCATATTATTGCCCCAAGCGTCACAATAGGAGATAATTATTGCGCTGGATACTTGTAAAACACCTCAGTGTTGATTTTTATGGGGTATAATAATTATCGCATCAGACTCGGCCACTCGTGATCAGGCCGTAGAGTTTTAATGATGCTTATTGGAAATAAAAACACAAGGTTGATAACAACCTGAAAATCTCTATTCTGTAACAAAGGAAACTTGGGTCAGTTGCTTATAAGGATGTCCCCATTGGTGTTCCTCATGGAGATCATAGGCCTAGTTTATATCACTGGTGCAGGGCGTGGGGATTTGATTCCCATGGGTGTATTGTAGAAATCTCACGCCCAGTTACCTGTGGTGGTGCAAGGTTTGAGGGTTGAGTCCCAAGCATAAATTCCCCATGAGCACATTCCCTCTGGCGATCCCAGGTTCTACTTCTGCTGCAGAGGGTAGACCACTGGGTACAGTCCCAGTGGAGATGGAATGCTTTGTTTTACCTGCAGTTGGGTACATGTAAGTGATGCCAGTTTTAGGGATCTATTCTCTACAAACATCTAGAGGACTGTTTTCTTTGGTGCTGCGGGAACCAGACAGTCTCTGATAGTGGTGCAGTGGTGCAGAAGCAGGCAAGTGCCAGAGGTTTCATGTCATAGTGACCATGGGTATGGCCTCTTGCAATGATGTGCTTCTTATGGGTTGAATTCCAGGTATGTATTTCCCTGGAAGATCTTAGAGAAGGGATTCAGATTCTTGTCCCAAATAAACAAGTGTTTTAAGAACTTATAATGATCCTAGTTCATCAATCCAAGATGAGCGATGAGGTAGATTGGGTCAGGTGCCACAATGGGTAAATTCTGAAAGTAGAAACCAGGAGACATCAATTTGTTTCCCTCTTATTATTGGAATTGTAAGGCCCATGGCTCCAAATACATTTAACAGTTCAAACACAGCACAAATATTCACAGTGACCTAACCCCAGGCTCTGATTAACATCTACTGACTCCTTACCTCTAACCTTAGATTCTGGATTAGCGTGCTAATCTCCGCAATGCGCTAGGTTGTAATCACTATATAAATACAACTTAAAATTGCAATTACAATGTCAAGGCCAGAGGATGGTGAGATTCTTCTGATCCACTTCATGCCTTCCATGTCTGATACTTTCTGGATTTTCTGTCTTTTGAACACAGGACGTTCCTACAAAGCTGGTAGCGAAGGCTGTCCCTTTGCCCATGACCGTTAGAGGCCACTGGTTCCTGAGCCCAAGGACGGAGTATACAGTGGCTGTACAGACTGCAGTGAAGCAAAGTGATGGCGAATATACCGTCTCAGGTTGGAGTGAAACCGTGGAATTTTGCACTGGCGGTGAGTATGTTTTTTATATGTCACTAAGTATGGAGAATTGGTTGATCTAACTGATCCATATTGTGTAACCTACCTCCTTGCAGATTCCTGGAGCCAGTGTGAACCACAAACACGCTCCAGTGTAACATGTCCAGCTCTGTGTGATCTAGTGTGATACATGAGCAGGCACGGTATCAAGGATGTTTGTATGCCATGCTCTTGTGAAGTTACAAGACGCTTACTACAAAACAATACACTAACTCTTCTGTCGGAGAGAGACTGGAGCGCATAGTGATGACAGAGGCTGACAGCTGTGTATTGAATTTGACAATTCTCCGGATGAGGATTACATATACCTAACAGTATAAGGCGGCTCTAGGTACTCGATGCAAGTGTGTGTAATGACAGGCAAGAGAAAACTTAAAGACAGAAATAGTTTAATGCAATAGGTACACAAATAAGAACAAAAAGAACAACATTCAGTGAAATTTGTGTATTGAAGTAGAACTCACACTCAGGCACGTGGAGTGGGGTTTAGCACATTACACAAACCCTAATCTTATAGGGGAAACTTGTTTTGAAGCTGCACCAAACACAATGTAAAACAACAAAAACAGCACATGATGCAGTCAGAGTTTACCCAATCTGTCTCACACAAAAGGTACCCATAAGCCAAAAACTGTGAGGTAAACATACATTGACAAACAATCTAACAACACTGGACCAAGATCCCAGCAACATAGGTGTAAAACTACACAGAACATTGCAATTACAGTAAGCTAGCCCACAAACAAATGCAGGTGCGAAAACTAACATGGAACTTGAATGACCTGCAGACTCTCTAATACACATATAGGGCCTCGAAGTAAATCTATTTACAGAGGTACATAAAAGAATCAACATGGAAACACATTTCATGTGGCAGCCACACAGCATAATTGTTGAGGCTGTTGCAGTCCAGCTGCACACAAGGTGGGACAGGCAAGACAAGCCAGGACTAAACATGATTCTCATGCAATGGACACATCTGTCAAGGGATACATGGAATAGAGGATTTAGGTGCCCAAGGAGACGGAACCAGACATGTCATCCAGCTGGCCTGGGGCACAGGGATCACATGCGAGGATCAAGCTTATAAAAGGCAAACAGATCAGATATCAGTGTCGTAACACAGGCTCCTGCAGCTCCTGCGGCGCGGGGGGGGAACCCTTCAGGAGCCCCCGAAGTCCAATTAACATCTGTGAGATATGGGAGACTCAGGGGCCCATCTTCACATTCTGCAGGGGGGTCCCATCATTTTGCGTTACGCCGCTGTCAGACATAGAAGTCATCTCCCCAGTGACCAGCTCATAGGACAAAGGACCAAATTGTCAAGCGACACAGAAATGAGACACAATCTAGCTGCAGATGGCCATAAAGATGTACCCGAGAATCCAGCCAGGAAGAAAAACACCAAGGACTCCGCTTCAAAGGAACACAATGATCAGGCTCAGGACTTGATTGGTCAAAGACAGAAGTATCATATATGTACAGGGCTCATTAGACCATGGACACATGTTTCAGACACATGTCCCAGCTACCTGGTAGAAAGAGAACAGACATAATAATTTCTTGGTCTGAGACACAAAAATCCAACATAGGACCAACCGGCCAGGAGCATATAGATCGGATATAGGTGACACCATTTACTAGGCATACAGCTTTCAGGCAGTAGGTCCTAGTGAACGGACACATTGGGCCCAGACGATAAGGAACAGATGAGAGTAAGTAGTGGAAGAAAGGTGTAAGAAGTAGGAAATCTGAACCCAAATTAGATGGGTGTTCAAATAACAACCAAGCTGGTAGATGGAAATTAGGTGACTAACTATACCTACCAGAGGTTACACATTAGGCACCAACCAGTGAAAGACATGCACACTTCTATCTCCCAGGTAAGATATGCCACCTCTCTCACATGATCTTTGTGTGTTCTGCAGCTGAATTATACTGGCACTATCCTTCCCCTGTTCCTTGAACCACATTTTGTTGCTTAACAAATAGGTTCCCACGGGCAAAAACACTGTCTCCCAGGGACAATTTTAATACACACACAATATGTACAGAATGATTAAGCCAAGACCCAGACCCCTGTCAAACTTGGTTTAATTTGACTGCCCTGTAGATCCCTACGCTATGGGACAAATGTTTTTTCACCTAGTACTGAAAAAGCTCCAGTAAACTGGAAGCCGCCTGGGCCAAGGCAAAGAAAAAGAATGATACAAAGAGATGAACAGACACAAAGAACGATAGATAACACAAATGTGTGAAGCATGCTGTACTAAGTTAACCACCTCTACCTACTGGTTATCTTTTGAGCTGTGAGTACTTTACATTACTCCTGACTGAGTAGAGGGAGAGGTCTTCTGAGGGAGTGAAGTGCTTCCTGATATTGTGTTAATAGAGAATACTGGCAGGTGCAATATTGCTGGCGAAAGGAATGTTTTAAGAGCTCTCCTGGATGTCTCTAATTTGTTTTCCTCTCCTTTTTGGAAGGAGAGAGTTTTTCATGTTCATGCGACCAGAACAGTAACACTTTTTAAAAATACTTTATTTATCATGATGTCCAACTTCAAAACAATAAATTGTACCAAACCAGTAACTTTGACCTCAGGGAGCCTCACAGTCTTGACATTGAGCAATAATTACCCTCATAGTTACATTGCAATATTCTGCATTCAGGTCCATATTTATCAAGGGTTGCATCGCTTTTGCAGCATACAACGGGATGCAAAAGCGACGCAACCCTTGAGATGCGATTTATCAAGCCATGCAAGACCACCTTGCCTAACCTTGAGTGGCTTGATAAATCCAGAGTAATACAACACAGCTCAAATTGCTGAGTTGCGTTACTCTGCCCCAGGGAGGCATTCCATGGGTGCTGCATGAGTGTTCCCTTGCAAAACCCATGGATTTTAACGCATTCTCAGATTTACCATAAGTGGTAGATCTGGCAATGCGCCAAAACTGCTACACCTCCCTCGGTGTGGCATAACAGGGAGAAATATCTTTATTTCGTCGGGTGCTAGGGTGGTGATGGTGTCCCATATTTCTGTGGCGTGCTTGCAGAGGGATCGGGTGTTAAGCAGTATGCATTGTAGATGTTGATGCCTCATTATAAATGCTCTAGGTTTCCAGGTATTCAGCAGTCATGCTTGCAGTCTACCTGATCTGTCTCCCTCCCAATGGAGCTGGTTTTCTGTAAGTCCTATGTCCATAATTGTCCACTGCTTTCTGTGCTTCATTTAACTTTATCCTCATCTCTGGTGTCTCCGGTAGTAGTTTCTCCTGTGTGACTCAATGGTTAGAGCGGCAGACCCTGATGCAGAGATCTGGCCCGGGACCAGGGTTCAATTCCCGCCTCGGCGGGTCTTGGGCTCAATTTCCTCGGACCTGATAATTCTCGCCTCGGTGCCTATTCTAATCATGGGTCCCACTCTGCAACTCTGGGCAATAGCTTGCTTAATCTCCACAACGGCCCCAACAGCGCTGGGATGCCTGGCTTCACCCTGGGGGTGCCCAGGAGTGGACAATTTCACAGGGAAAAGCCAGGAAGGGTTCCACAGCGGTATGCGTACAGCGCCAGGACACCCCTTTGGGGGTATAAGTGCGCTTTACAAGTACAAATTTCATTCATTTCCAACTTTTTGACCTTTTCCTAGTGACTCTTAAGATCCCTTTGCAGCGTGTGTCTTTTTTCCATATATATCACTCAATGTTTAACCCTGTGAAATACCTTCAAGCCTTCCCACTCAATAGCCCCAATTTTCACTTGTGTAATTCATGATCATGCCTTTCACACTGTTCTGGAAGGCAGCATCTGGTCTGAGATTCCAGGGTGGGATGCGGATATGCTCCTGGCCCCTCTTGTATGTTGTCATCAAATGTAAATAATCAGAGAAACACTTACCCATATTTTGGGCGCCTGTGTTGTATTTCCTCTGAGACCAATATACGATCCAGAGTACACTGGGTGTTACTCCTGCCTGAGTAACAGAAGTACTTCTTTTTCTTAGGATTCAGTTGTTTCCAGATAACAATTAGGTCACCTTTCGCCATTACTTCCCTTAATGCAAGAGTCATTCCAGGATTACATTGTAGCCTGTGGGAATTCCTATCCAATCTCCCATTGAATGCACAGTTTATGTCCTATGCCCGGACCAAACCATATTGAATTATCTTGGTAGTTTCAAGAATAATTCTAAAAAAGCTCTTGTCTATATTTGGGGCGTAAATATGCATTATAAATATTTTCTTCCCATCTAGCACACCATGCATCAGGAAGTATCTCCCCTCTAAATTAGCTTTCGTTTACAGTATTCTAAAGGGCACCTCATGCTGAAACCCCTCGAGAATAATATAAGTACAGTTAGTGGATGAGCAGAGCTGCCCCTCTTTTTTGGTGTATTTTTCCCTCTTCACTTTCTAATATGTGTGCATCTTGCAGGCATGCTATACCAATTTAACATCACTTATGGTATGAATAGACCCTATGCCTGTTAGTCAAGTTGTTGAGTCTCCCGATGTTCCAGGTAAGTATCTTAGTCAGATTTATCATTTTGATCTTTTAATAGCTTTCCCTGGATTTTTAACTTCTGCCTTGTGGAACATCTCTACATTAAATTACTTCTCCTCAGTGCTTGTTGTATTGGCTGTGCCTCTGTTAGTGCAGGTGTGTGATCGTACTTTAAGTTGGTACTTCCTACAAATACCCCCCGCCCAGCTGTTGTTCTTGAACTTTAACATATCAGTGATGTCTCTATCCAACAATGTCCACCTTCCAGTGAGTGTGTGAAATTCCTCCCCGTTTACACCTTCTTAACCCAACTGTAACCCTTAACTATCTAATTTGTGTTCAATAAGCAGGGAAAGGGGGTATCCCTCCAGTAAAAGTTATCCCATTCACCATGCAGTTTCTGATCTAAGTGTTCCCTAAGTTACCACCTGCCCAGCAGTCCCGCTCTGCTTTGTAGAAGTGACTTAATTAATGCGTATTTACTCCATAATCCCCAACTTTTCACCCTTGATCTTAATACCTGCCAACATTTCTCAGTTCTCCGTCACCTTGTTGTTCTGTACACGTAGTGTTAGGTTGGAATTTCCAGGTCCTGTGTCATTACTTTCTTGCATTATCATTCAGACATTGCACTGTTCCTCCTCCATCCCTTAGCCTCTCTACCTACTTGAGCACCTTCAATTCTTTGGATTCAGTTATTGAATCTCAGACTCTCCTTTCATGGGTACATCCATTAGAGCCTCAGTTTGTGAGCCTTCCTCTTGCCCACCGGTCACATCTAATGTTCTGTTGCATCTGGCAGCTATCCTGGAGGTTGACATAGGTTGTCTTGCCGAGTTTCAGCTGTCTGTTGCTGTGGGTTTGACTGATGAAGTTTGCTGTCACCCTTGCGTTCTCCATTGCATTCTTGATGCTCTAGCTACGCTTGCCCTGTATCCCATATCCAAGCATTCCAACACTTCAACTGGGGTATCAAAGATATACAACTGTCCTTTATACATGAATTATAGTTTGGCCAGATACAATAGCATATATTTGGTGCCCATGGCTTTTGTCTTTTGATCTGCCACATGGAATGTTTTCATTAGCTTCTGCAGTCGCGGCTGCTGCCTGGAAGCAGCAGTGGGGCGGGTGGGGGGGGAATCACTTAAAAAAAAAAAACACTTACCTCCCGGCCGACCAGCCGCCTCTCCTGCTTCATCTTCCTGGCTTCTTGTGTGAAACAGGAAGCAGAAAGCACCAGGGCTCCCACGCTCCCCGCAGCCAATCACAACGTTGCAATGCAGCGTTGTGATTGGTATGAGCGCCGTGACACGGCGCACAGCCAGGGGCTGTAGGGGTGAGCATGTTCTCCATGCAGGCTGTAATGCAGCCTGCATGGAGAACAGGGAAAGTGCGCATGACTGTTTTGGGCGGCCCGAGAGGGCCGACCAAACATTCATTGCGCACGTAGGAGGGGTGTACCACTCCTCCCCTGCTCTTCAGCACCGCCCCTCACGCAAGCTGGCGCAGCAGGAGGACAAAAAAGAATGATAATAACATTAGTTATTATCATTTAAATTTTTCCTTTCTCTTGCTGCTTCGAGGCAGTGGGGCGACACTCCTCCGCCTTAGCGGAGGAGCCGCCACTGAGCTTCTGTAACCTCTGGGTGTAGTCTGAGAAGAGTCCAATAATTTACCCTTCAAAGCGCGGCTCTCCATCCTTTCTGGGTGCTGCAGAATTGCATCTCTGTCTCAATAATTAAATATTAATGCTACAATTGTCCTCATTGAACGAAGGGGGCCACGCTGGGATATCACCACACGCAACTTAGCAGTAAGGGGACCGCACCGGTGTTGGTGGCCCCCCAAGGTCACACTGCCGCGTAAGGAACGCAGAGCGTTCCCGCGGCTGAGAAGGAAAAGCAAAACCTGCAAGGCAAAAAAGGATTAGACAGCGAACACGCTATCAATTATGCGAAAGATGTTCGTATAACGTGAAATACAATAAATACGTCTTAAAGCTCTAAAAGTTCACAGAGAAGAGAGAACACTTATCTGCGGCTGCTAATTAGCGAAGAAAAGAGGCAGCATGGAAATGGAAGATGGACTTTATGGGCACTGCCTTGAGATGCTTGGTTGTCATGTAATAATATGCTAAGGACTTTTGAGAATGTTAGTGTTTTTGTATAAAGCTGTGTTAAATGGCTGCTGTTCAAAATGTATAATCAATTAAATAAAGATTATAAAGCATAATCCTCGCATCCAGTCCTGATATAGAATTGCATCTCTGTCTCAAAAACTAAATATCCATGCTATAATCGTCCGCAGCGGTGCCCCTGCTGGCGGTAGCAGCACCAATGCCATGATTATCAAATTTCTTTTCTGTGGAGACAGCCCGGACTGGCCGTACCGGGCTTCGGGCTTTTCCCCAAGAGGCTGGAAGGGTGGGGGCCGGTTTTGATACTGGGGCCGGTTTTGCAGCAGTGCTTCAATATCGGCCACCAGTAGCAAAAGCACCAAGTAAGCATAATCCACTCACTTTAATTTCCGCCTCCTGGGGCCAGCCAGTGCTTCACACTTGCACTCCCCCACCAAACTCCCCTTGTAATGTCCAGGCTCCCTCCCTACACAAAATTGCCAGGGCTAGTTTGGGATCTCAGTCCAGCCCTGTTGATAGTCATTTCGACTGAAGACCTTCATCGCCCATTGCTCCAAGAACAGTTCCTCTGAGGGTCCTTTTGCATGCTCAGGGAATACCAGGACAATCCTATGGCGACAATGGCTCATATTGGTATCATTTACTAAACAATTATTTCTAATAAACAGACTAAATAGTCTCATGCTCTCTTTAATTTTTGCCTTTAACACTGGGGACACATTACACTGTGTATTAAGGTGTTACTGTGCCGTTTTCTGCTTGAACTACATAGATAAATTGCTCTCTCTTTTCATCAAAGGTGGTCTGACGTGTTCTAATTCATATATGTTGTATATGTCATTAAGTGCACGAGACTATTTAGTCTATTTATTGAAATAATTGTTTTATAAATGATACCAATGTGAACCATTGTTGCCATAAGATTGCTATGTACCCGGGTTCTCATGGGTGTAAGGGTTGCTCCCTGATATGAGCAGGGAATACCAGTAGGCAGAGATTGTTTTGTTTGGTCCTCCCCTCTGAGTTTTTGGTCCTGCCGTCTTGTTCATATACTTTCCCAGTCAACTTTTTGACCACTGTTTTCAGTTCTATTACTTATTTTTTCAGGTATTCTACTGTTTCTTCCATTTTTTGTTCTTTCGCTGAGCATCCTTAAGTCTGTTTGTAGTAAATTAGTGTTGACTGTGATAGGGTCAATTTTGTCTTCTAAGGCCAATTAGGAATTTTCTGTGGCTCGCAGTATCCGGGTTGATGTTGTTTTTGCAATGCTCTACATAGGTCCTGCTTCTATTGTGTTTGCCTTCGGTACACCAGACCCTACCAATGACATATATTAGTCAATTTTACTTTGTTGAGTTGGCTTTCCCTGAAGTCACCTTTTGGTTATCTTAGTCTGCAGCTCTGTCAATTTTGGGACTTCTACTGTTTTACCCCTGCAGTTCAATCTACCACTGCCCCTTTTGCACTTCAGCTGACAGTCTGCTCGTTTCCTATCTAAGCCTTTTTGTGTGTTCCTTCCTTTATCAAACTTGCAACTCTCTAGGAATCTTATTTTACTCTCATCATTGTGTGGTGTGTCCCCCCATGGTCTGCCTCTATCTACCTTGTTACTTTCTACGCGCTATAGCCAAAGTACCGCTACCAAAGTCATTCAATTTGTGTTGCCATGTGCGTGATCTGCCCTTTTTGTCTGTTGCGGACTTTGCTTCGCAATGAATGGTCAGGCTCTGGCACTCATTGTGTCCGGACTGTCCGCTTGGGGTTCCTTCCCTTATTGTGCATCTTCCGAGGCCTATCTGGCAGTCTCCCTTACTCCTCACTCACTAAGAGTAGGTCAGCTTGTCCAGTCCAGCCCAGCATCTGCTCTGCTCCCTGCCATACAGGCGCAGCCCTAGCATCTGCTACCCGGCACACTGCTCCCACTGCAACCACACACTCATCTGGTCAGGTCCCCATTTCGCCTCCATTCTGTCAGCCCTCGAACCCCCCCCCAACCACCATCTGTAACCACTTCTCTCCTTTCAACAGTTCTCTACCTCACTTGGTCATGGGCTAACTCTCACACCATGGCTAGCGCAGAATTTCTCCTGCTCTGCCCAGTGAGAACCACTCACCGTAGCTGCACCCGGGTTTAAATTGCTTGTCCCTGCCGCAGCGTTCAGGTAGGCCCAGCCTAGTCCTCGCCACCTCTCAGCACACCGGCCAGTCATTTTACACACTGTTTCCCATGTCATAGCCTGGATGCTAGGTTTAAATTGCCCGCATCAAGCTAGAGTTCATGACTTTCCACTTTTCCAGGGGCTGGCCTCTGCATGTCTTGGCTCTCCTTGGCCTCCGGCTCTGGTGTGCTCAGATTTTTACAGGGTTTGCCATGCATCTTCTTGCCTCTTCTGTGGGTGGAGATGTCAATGTTTACTCCTCTATTCCAAGCCGAGTGTTTCTATCCTTAAACCACTTGGTGGGATTTCACACTGTGGGGCCGATTCCGATTCCGGCCGGAAATCTCTCCGACCGAGCCGGACCCGGAGAGAATTCCGACCGAATCGGACCCTAGCAGTCCGACCGGACGAGTACGATGCATTCGCATGCTATCGGACTCGATTCGGTCGGACTCCCATTGAAGTCAATGGGAGCCGGTCGTACAACGCGTACGCGGGCTCCCATTGACTCAATGGGTGCGAGGCGAACAAGGGCGCCCCCTACAGCGGGTACGCGTCCATGCGCATCGCGGCATACATGCACAGGTAGGGGGGACCCTTGGGTCCCCCCTGTGTGCGACTCGCGTGCCTACGCGTACAGGGGGGTCCGACGCGGACCCCCAAAGTCCGGCTCCCGCAGCTTTTTCGAGCCGGGCGGCGCGAGTCGGTCGGACTGCTCGCGGCGCGCATCGTACTTACCCGGCCGGGAAACGTCTCCATAGCGCGGTGCGAGTCGTGTCCATGCGAGTCGGTCGGAGCGTGTTGAAGCTGCGTTTGAGTCGGTCGGTGATTTCGCGGGAGCTTGCATCGTACTCGCTCGGCCGGACCCGCGTACGATTCGGTCGGGAAACAGGGCTCCGAATCGGATCCGGTGAATCCGAATCCGATTCGGAGCACTACCAGCCGAGATCGGAATCGGCCCCTCAGTTGCTGCCAACAGTGGAGACCACAGCTTTAGGTCCTGTGGCCCTGAACCACTTGGATTGTTTGGGATTATATGTGGAAGGAAATAAGCTAGGCTGTAGTGCCCGTTGGCAACCCCCCAACAGCAACATTTTATGATCCCATGGTGGACAAATAAACTTTTAGAAAAGAGAGTGGATTTAGGGAGTTGGACTGAGTTCCTGACAGCAAATGTACTTTTTTATTCCAAGGTTTCAGATTTTAAGAGTGGGTGATTTATTCATGCCAAAAAAGATTAGTAGGGGCTGTTGATTGGGGGGGGGGGGTGGGGAGGGGCTCTGGTATTTGGTCTTGGTTTTAAAGAAGATTATTTCTGCATTCTTTTCATTAAGCTGCAACCAGCCAATGCTCATCCATCTTTGAATTTTTTGCAGCAGTTTCCTAGTGCACAGAGACGGTTAGGTGACCCATTGATTCTAACAAGGGGTTTCTTCAAGAGTCTGTAATAGAAATGTTTTATGTGTGTATTAGACAAATGTTTTAAAGAAGACTCATGGGCACCTCACAGTCGAAAGTCATTGGAGGACAGGCATGATATCCCAAGTGCACTGGTACTGGTGCGCCTTGGAAGAAAATCTGGAACCTTAATTGCTTTAGGGAAGTTGTTTGCTCTGGTGGACATGGCCCCTCTCTCGGCCATCGTCAGAAACCACGGACTCAACATCATCTCCTACGCCGACGACACCCAGCTGATCCTTTCCCTCACCAACGAACCTACAGTTTCACAGTGGGATGAAGGCCGTGGCCATCTGGATGAAAGATAGCTGCCTCATGCTCAACTCGGACAAGACCGAAGTACTCATCCTAGATCCCATTCCCTCAGCCTGGGGTGGGTCTTAGTGGCCCACCGCTCTGGGAACCCCTCCCACCCCCACAGACCATGCATGCTACCTCAGCATCGTACTGGACTCCTCACTCTCAATGAACCGCCAGATCAACGCCGTATGCTCATCCTGTTTCCACACACTGCGCCTGCTCCGAAAGAAATTCAGATGGATCCCCACAGAATCCAGAAAGACGGTCACCCACACACTCATCACCAGCAGACTAGACTACAGCAACGCACTCTACGCCAGCATCACCAAGAAACAGCTCAAGAAACGTCAGAGCGTCTAAAACGCTGCAGCCAGACTGGTCCTCGACATCCCCCGAAGCAGCCACATCACTCAACACCTCCGTCAACTCCACTGGCTCCCAGTCAATAAGAGAATCACCTTCAAGATCCTCACACATGCCTACAACGCTCTCCATGATGCAGGACCAGCATATCTGAACCACCGCCTCTCTTTCCACGCACCCGCCAGACAGCTTTGCTCCACCCAACTTGCCCTGGTCGCCGTCCCACGGATCCACAAGACCAGAACTGGAGGAAGATCCTTTTCCTACCTGACTGCCAAGACCTGGAACACCCTGCCCCTCCACCACTGGCAATCACCCTCGCTGACCCAATTCAGGAAGGATCTCAAGACCTGGCTCTTCAAATAAACCTCCACGCCCAGATGGATCAACAGCCTCCCCTTGCCCTCCCCTCAGCGCCTTGAGACCCTTACGGGTGCGTAGCCGCGCCATATAAATTCCTGATTGATTAATAAGATAGAGTGGTCCATTGTGTTAAATGCCAGATTGCACAAAAACTTTATCGCCTTTCTTGGTGACTTTGTCACATAACAACAAACACTGATTTACCACATTTGTCTTGGGTACTTTAATATAATCTGGAGTAACATATCCAATGGCACATTACTATCTTTCAGAAGATTTTAGCCTAACATATTTTGGAACAAGTCTCATATTCCTCCACACATTTCAAGTAACAGATTTCAAGGTATTAAGTTTTGTTATTTACATTAAGATTAAAGTGGAATGCCTCAGCCCCACTGAAGTGGACTGATTGGACCATTTAATTATCCTCGGACATTTACCTGCAGCATTGTCCTCCACTAACACACTCTCCACCAAAGACTGCCCTAAGAAGGTCTTTCAGACATGTCACTGATTACGAACTAGCTCAAGCATTAAAAAGCATCTCCCTTAACACAGTTATAGGATATAATGTGAATGCATTGTTTTCCATGTATAAAAGGCAAGGTTTTTGACTTAATCACTACTAGCAAATTGAAAAAGCTTATCACTCATAGATGCAACCACTGTTTTTTGATGACATGTTCTAAAAGAAAAGAGATCAAGAAATTGTAGATCCAGCTGAGTTCCAACTAAACACCCAGAACATTTTCTGCTATAAGAGCAGCTATAAAAATGTATAACCATAGTCTAGACTCCACTAAAGCCAGTTATTTATAGTCCAAAATAAAAAGCTTACAGAACGACCCCAAAGAACCATTCAAGACTGTCAAACTCAACTCTAAATAACCTCCTTAACCGCTTGATACCAAGCACCATCCCAACTGCTAATAATTTCTCTACTTTTTCCAACCTAAATTGTTCTAATTAAGAGTTGTATTGTCACAAAAGCCATTTTTTAAGAAGAAACCTCTCTAACTTCATTACCTAATAGATGTTGGTCTAAATTTACATTGCTGGCTGAAGAACAACTATTCAAGGGTATCATAGCTTCAAAGGCAACTTATCTCCATAAAGATACATCCTGGTAAACGACTAAGGAGTCGACCTGTATGGCTCCATTGAACTAACGTGCTACAGAGTGTACAAAACGAATAAAATCTGTTTACAAAAAAAAAAAAAAAGATACATCCTGGTTTCCATCATCAAAAATAACTCATCCATTTATCCATCTTTGGTGACAACATATAAACTTGTAACTAAATTAAGGTATCTTCCTGGTTTCACTCTAAATAAGACAAATAACTCTCTATTAAAAAACGACAAAATGAACCCAAATAACTTTCAAAATACTGGTCAGTAACACGTCTGCCATAGCTAGGTAAAGTCATAGTCATGTCTACATCCTCATGCATATAGATCTAGCAGGGGCATACTGTACTATTGCCCATAATAGATTTCCGTGCGTGAATCCCTTGTGTTCGCTTCTGGTTTTTCTTCTTCCTATCTAATCACAAACAGCAGGTTAGATTGGGAAACATCCCCTCTCGTCCTGTCCCAATCTGCTATGGAGTTCCAAAAGGTTCTGTTCTTGTGCATATGTTGATCAATGTGTCTGAGGAGCCTAAGACTTGTGATAAAGGAGACATGCAGGGCTTACTATTCATCCATATTCTATACCAAATGCTTATTCAGATGCATAGGCTTTTAAAACAGTCATAATTTATACAAATTCAAATTCTTTTCACAACATCGTAAAAACAGTGTTGTGTGATTATTTACAAAACATTTATAATATCACCGCTTTAATCTCCATTACAAAATGACCTAATAAATCACTACATGCTTCCCCCCTAATAGACTGAATCAAGTTCCATCCACCAACACATCAAAAGTCTCCATACTTTATAAACATTATGTGAAAATGTCTACCCCAAGAAGCTAAAAATAGAGTGCAATCAAGAGGAATGTAACAAAGGTTTCAAGTTCAGATAGCAAAAACAGCTCCCCACATTTTACTTAACTTTTATCATGTATCCATCAACGCTCAACCCTCAGTTGATTATAATTTTAAGTCTTAGGAAAGCGATATACTGGATTCTAGCATAGGGTTCTCCAAAGTCCGTCCTGGAGGGCTGGATCCATGCCAGATTTTGAGCATATCCCCATTTAGATGAATGTAGTTATCTTAAAAATCTGGCATGGATCCGGCCCCCCAGGACCTACTTTGGAGAACCTTGCAGCATTTTGCTTCGTCTTTTAGAAATAAAAGCAACATTTGAAAAGCTCCAAACTACTCATTAAAAGTAGAATTTCGATTTCTGTAGTTTTTTTGTCTGTTAATTAAATAAAATATTTCATAATGTTTGCATTTGTTTGATATATACCTGTTTCTGTATTTTTGTGTATCTATTTTAGGTTCAAATATTAGAAAATGCTTAGGCTAGGCTAGGGCACCTTCTTCAGGTAGGGATTCAATTTGGAGTCCATAGAAGGTAAAAAGGTTAAGAACAACTCACTTAGCTCATCAAAATATGAGAAAATAACTTGGGTAATTGAACTGAACACTACAAAAAAGGCTGATGTCTTATCTCTCAAATACTTCAGGACTTGCTTCAGATGCCCTACCTTGATATATACACACAAATGAGCATTCGCTTGAGCCTGCAATCCTAATTCAGGGAGTTAGCAATCCTTAAACATTGCTCCCAAATATCTTATAACCGACCTTAAAAGATCTAAATCTTTCCATTATCAGAAAGCAACTCTTCCCAACATACAACCGAGACTATACTCAGGTCAGAAAAGCGCGAGTGGAGGTATGGAAGACAACGAGCACAAGCCCATCAATTTACTGATGACTCAAAGATTTATCTAAAAATATCACCGCAGCAAGAGACTTGCACTCTAAAATCTGCCTTGCCATTCTGCACTTTCTGAGACTCAACCCAGAGAAAACTGAATTTAATCTCATAAGTCGGCCACTGGACACCAAAGTTATTAAACACTGATTCATGAACTTCACATGGATGGCTTTCAACATGTCCTCTTTATTGAAGTTAAATCACTAGACATATAGACTGATCATTGTTTTTCCATGTCCTCATGAATTGAACCTACAGCAAATTCAGCTAGAGCTACCATTAATTCTTTGAAAAAGGATAAACTCTCTCTCCAGTCAAAGGACTTTCTGGCTGTACTGCAGGTTCTTGAGTTAGCCCGGACTGACTATGGCTGTGCCATCCTTTCGTCCAGCCGTTCTACATTCAGCAGCTAGGTTGATTCATGGAACCAGAAAGACGATTTTCAGAACCAGAAAATTATTTTTCGAATTATAATGTATATATTTTATTATGAATGATTGTCCACGGTTTAAATACAATCAAACAAACATAACAAACAGCCAAGAAAGGGTATAGGGATTGACAGTAAAACATTGTAGCATTACCATTTAAAATGAGCCACTTGCTCCTATATTGCTTATTATCTATCAGCCATATCAGTCACTTTCACTGGAATGGCTGCATGCTTGCATGGCAGTTGACATGAACTTAACAACTTCGAGGCAGTCTCCGTGTGATTTAAGATGGTGCAGAAGACCGTAGCACATTGGCCATGCCCAACCAAATTCCCAACCACCCTTTGATAAGAGCAAGAGACTAAGGGCATGATTTATATGTTGGCAGGAAGGGAACTCCATCGCGGTGGCCCAATATATATGCGGAAGGACCTTCAAATTGACCACGGTGGAGACTACCAACTTAGATAAGCTGACATGTAGATATTTTTTGCTGTTTTTCACCGCCAGCAAAACCTGCCGGTGAGGGACAGTAAAATCGTAATAATGCTTCCTTCACCATGAGAGAAGACTCACATGACGAGGGGAACATTACTTTTTTTCTTTACAAAAAATAAAATTCTGTTTCAGGATTTTCGTTTTTGTAAAGAAAAATGAACATTCTGTGCTACGGGGCTGCATCCTGCTGCGCAGCCCAGTAGCACAGGGTAAAATGCATTGACAGGAACCACTGCAATGGTGGCTCCTGGCAATGCTTTTATAAAGGACTGCCTGATATTGGTGGTCATTTATAAATTAGGTGGGCGGCCCCTCGATCATGGGGATGGAGTAATTTACTCCATCCCCATGGCAGAACGGAGGGCCTAAGTTCTCTTTCTATTATGACTTGTATTATTCTGATTTAATTAATAACAAGAAAATGAGGTTCTGCTCAGAGTATATTGTACTTTGAGTTTATATACCCTACCAAGGCTTAACACCAGGTGGCTCTGAGAGATAATTCCTAACCTATGCCACAAGGGGGACTGAGTTCCACAGGCCCAGTACTTTCCTCCAAATTGGAGCTTTCACTGTCAGCAAGAAAATTTGAAGATATTTCTTTCTGTACCAAAATCCATGTGTCCTGGTATTTACTGTTCCCTCTGTCGCTTTCTTCACTCTCGCCCCCCATTTTATGTTTCGTCACTCTAGACCTGCCAAAATGTACCAGGGTACAATTACAGGGGTCTGGAGTTTACTGTACCTGGTAATTACCAGGTGCTGTAAACCTCTGTACAATTTATAATTCCGATCCCTGCACAAATATGGGTTTGCACACTGGTGGGAATTATCCAGCCCCCTTTTAATCAGGGCCATAGGATGGCAATTGCAATCCATGAGTTCCTTCTAAAAGGCATCTCTGCCAGCAATATGAGACAGATAAGAGTTGGAAAACACTTTAATATTTTTCTGCCGATAAAACTCACGCTTCCCTTCCTTCCCCTTTCCAGATTATGCCAAGGAGCACGTGCAGCAGCTGCAGGAGAAGGCGGAGCTAATAGCTGGAAGAATGCTGTGCTTCGCCGTGTTCTACAGGAACCAGCACAAAGAATACTTCCAGCATGTCAGGTCAGTGTGACACTTTCTGACCATTAAAGACACTTTGATTGTCAGAAAGAACAGCCTCATCACACTCACACGGCCACGTCCAACATCATTTCCACGCTCTCGTGGGCAGAAGCGTCAACCTCAAACATCTCAAACTCCATTTTAAAGAAATAGTTGCCACCACTCAATCCAATCCAAAACCCAATCTCAACAAACAACAGCAATCCAATCTCAAAAAACATGTAGAAACCATAAACCAACACTCTATTTCGGAGAAACAACAGACTCAATCAGAGAGAAACACACAGTTAAATACAAGAGTGTGTCTTTCTACTGTAAAGTAAATATAGCCAAGTAATACTGCTGTACATAATGTCAGCATCCATCTCAGCTTCATTCCCAATAAAAAACAGCCACTCCAGAATCAAATGCAAGAAAATAACAGCCTTAATGCACTTCAAACCATGTAACACAACACCCTACGTTTCAATACTGAGATCAAAATCCAGTACTCCCCTCATCTCCATCCAGAGAAATAAGAATTACCCACTTACCAATCTAAAGTCAACAGCCCCACACACAATAATTATGATAAGCGGGGCGTGGTTTGGTCGCGGACCAAAATGGCCGCGTAGTAGAGGAGCTCCCGCCCGGGCCACCTAAAATCCGACAAAATCCTCAAATAAGGGAATGCCAAGCAACCGGAGTCTGGCGCAACTGTGGCGGACCTTCACCGGCATCGTTGGAGGGGAATCTCATACCCCCGCTGTCTCGTCCGGCGGAGTTAGACCGTGGAACGTGTCCCGAGGACTACAGGCTGCGTCATCGTGGACCGCGAGGGCGGACTGCGCACCCGATGTTCTCTCGCTGAAGGACGTTGTGAGCTGCGAGCAGAACGTGATCGGAGGTGTACATACATCTATTGCGATCCACCAGACCGGAGATTGGGGCCCCTGAAGTGATCTGGCGCCAGAAGACCTGGCGAGGAGGCACCCCGGTGGCGAGGAGACAATCTCAAGCGCAGCGGACGAGTACGGTGAGTAGCCCCGGGGCCCGGCCGCACACCGAGGAGAATCTGAGTCCGGACAGGGGAGCGTGCTTAGGCGGGGATTCAGATATAGCTGGCTGCCTATGAGAACGCCTGTACTAACGACAAGGCAACATTGCACGTGGGCGGGAGACAGAGGTGCGCCTGGGCCTCCCGCGGAGGGAGATTTCCGTGGAAGGAAGAGCGGGGACATTGACCCCTGGGGTGAGGAGAGAGGCGCCGGCCCCAGCCAATGAGAGATTAAGTGGGCCTGGCAAACACTTGAGACTCGTATGAGTGCATTACCCTGGATGGCAGTGGCAGACGCACGGGGGACATTTGCATCCTATCAGGTGGGGAGACGGCGGGGGGTGAGACCCCGGGGCAGGCAGCTGGAACGAAGACTCGCTCAGGAGGAGCTCGGAGACAGCCCTAAACGAAGCATAGGCTAGAAGAGTGAGGTGTGCCCCACGAGGCCTGCGACAGAATCTGGGCACCTGAAGTAACTGATACCTGACCCGCAACCTAAGCGGTGTGAGGGACTGCTCTCCTCTGAGGCGGGAGAGATTGAGTTCTTGAGGTGTGAGTCGGGAAGGGGCGGCTCTTTAACGGACTTTCCGAGAGTCATCAAGTGAGATCCAGGAGACACCAGCCGTGACAGACTCTGCCTCTGGAGGGGCTCCAGTGGGAATGGAGAAGCCAAGGGGTACCGGCCCAGCCCAGACCAACAGAATGGAAAACTACATAGTCCCTCTGGGTCAAGCCACCAGGGACGAGGAGCACGTTGATGCCGAACCTACTCTACTCGAAATAATGGCGGCAATTAGGGACGTCAAAGGCTCCCTGGAACCCAAAATAGACTCCGTCTCTGTCGAAGTCACCCTCATCAGAGCTGACCTCTCTAGGCTGAACGAGAAGGTCGCTACAGCAGAGACTGATATTGGAGAACTGCAAACCACGACTAAGCTATTGGAGGAACAGGTCCGCTCCTTGACCCAGCAGACGTCGATCATGGAGGCGCTTCGAGGACCAGGAAGGAAGGGCGAGGCGCAATAATGTCAGAATCCTTGGAGTACCGGAAGGAGCGGAGGGGCAGAGCGTTGAACTCTTCGTGGAAGACCTCATCCAGAATCACCTGCAGCCACCATGTCTATCGAAGTTCTTCACTGTGGAGAGGGCACAGAGAGTCCCGTCACGCCCAGGACATCCGCCAAGGACAATCATCGCAAGGGTATTTAACTTCCGTGACCGGGATGCGATCCTTCAGATGGCAAGGGAGAAAGGAGACTTCCCTTATGAAAATTCCATCATCAGGTTCTTCCCGGACTTCACCCTACAGGTGCAGAAACAGAGAAGGAGCTTCGACCACGTAAAAAAGGAACTGAGGTCTAAAGACCTAAAATATATGATGCTTTTCCCGGCCCGTCTTAAAGTCATAGCGGAAGGCAAATCATGGTTTTTTGTAACACCGGAGGAGGCCTGGGACTGGCTTGAGGGGTGGTGTACAGCGGGAAAGAGAAGAGACCGGGGCCCTCGTCAAAGTCCCGAGCAGTCGAATGCGAGGAGAGACCTACCGATGGGCAGAGGGCCCGGTTCACCCTTGCAGGGTCTTGAGTCACAGGCGGAGGGTGGCAATACTCCGAGTGGATGAAGTAAGTTTGGTCGACGGGGCAGGCTTGGGACCTTCAGCAGTAGGAGCAGGGACTTGGGGCATATGGCACGACACCCACATAGTGGCTGGAGCCGGTAGAATGATGATGTTACGGACTGAAACTTTGGCGCCCATGATTATTGCTGTATGGGGTGGCTCTGTGGGGGGGAGGCTCGTTTCATGCTCATCTTGTCTGTGGGTCCGCTGGAATCAACACCCCCCTGTATCTGTTAAACTTGTATTGTAACTGTTCTTTTGGGTCGACAGGCGCTCTGCGGGATGGAGAGTTGGGGTTTCCATAACCTTTTCAGCAGGGTAGCAAGGTGGGGGGTGGGAGTGGGGGAAGGGGGGGTTCGGGTTAGTTTAGACATTTTGGACATGTATTACGAGAGTAGCGAACGATGGGCTAATTGTTTTGACATTCCTTGTAGGTGTGGGAGGGGTGTAGGGCGATCCACCAAGAATGGAGAGTAGTAGGCCGAAACAGTCTTCCCTAACTATTTGGTCCAGGAACGTTAACGGCCTGAACGCGAAACTTAAAAGGTCAACCGTGTTGTTATTTCTTAAACGCCATTCGCCAGACATAGTCCTCATGCAGGAAACCCATCTGAGAGGCAACTACTGTCGGGCCCTAGACAGGTTTGGCTATACCCTTAAAGCCCACTCAGGGTACACCTCAGGGTCCAGGGGTGTGGGAATACTGCTTAAGCGCTCGTGCCCTCTAGTGCAGGGTGATGTGGTGTACGATGCCCTGGGTAGATTTGTGGTAATGAGTGGGGTGTGGGAAGGGATGAACATAAACCTTTCCTCGGTATATTCGCCCCCAGGGCTGCAATCTGAAATGCTGGAATCACTGGGTATCTTACTGCTGCGGCTACCAGAGGGTAGACTGGTACTGGGTGGAGATATGAACGACATTGTGTCACCCGATTTAGATGCGCTGAGTAGGACCCAGGGAGGTTTGGTAACCCCGCAGCAGGGGGGCCATCTGAGGGGATTCCTAGAGGCCCTCGGCCTGGGAGATATATGGAGGCACCAAAATCCAACTGCGAAGCAATACACACACCTTTCGGCTGGGTCGGGGAGCTTGTCTAGAATAGACTACGTACTCACTCAGGCTGGGGGATTTGGTGAGTTCAGGGAGGCTGTCCATATAGCCAGGGGCATTTTGGACCATTCTCCGGTGGCGGTCAAACTAGTGGGCCCGATAAGAGACTACACGCTACCGCCCAGAATCGAACCCTGGCACTTTCGAGACGAAGATTTCAGGGAACTGACACGAGATGCGGCAGAGCAGTACTATGCCGAAATCTTGGGATGGTCGACTCCGCAGTTACCCTGTGGGAGGCCTTTAAAACGCTCATTAGAGACCGGGTGCAATTTCAAATAGGGGTCATCCGGAAAGAAAAACAGGCCAAAAGTGTGGAGCTCGAGGCTGAAATCATTCATCTAGAGGAGCGAATAGCGAATCAGGTCCAATCGTCATCGGACCAACGGCATCTCCTCCGTATCCGACAGAAGGAGCTCAAGGATCTAGAGGAGGACAGTGCAAGGGCTCTCGCTTTGTCCACGCAATATAAACTGTATGATGTCGGAGATAAGGCGAACAAACGCCTAGCATGGTTAGAAAAGCGGAGGGTTGGGGGAGGGTGGGTTCCCGGGATATCAGATGAATTAGGGGGGCTGAGGGTCTCCGGGGCACAAATAGCAGAGGGCTTCACTCAACATTACGAGACGGTTTACGCATCCCAATCTACACACTCGGAAGAAGACTGTACCGCCTTTTTACGAGATATCGCCATGCCGCGTCTTAGTGGCGAGGAATGCGCCCTTTTGGATCAGGACTTGACGGTTGAGGAGGTCAAGGCGGCAGCCAGGGCCCTTCAATCCGGGAAGGCAGCAGGCCCCAATGGTCTGCCGGTTGAATTGCATAAGGCGATGCTGGATATCACTGCGGAACACATGTTAAACATGTTTAACCAGGCGTTGTCCGATGGCATACTACCGGCGGACCTACGGATGGCGGTAATAGTAGTCATAATAAAACCTGACAAGGTGCCCATAAGTTGCGAGTCTTACAGACCAATCTCGTTGTTAAATTTTGAAGTCAAAGTCCTGGCTAAGCTTTTGGCCACGAGACTCGTAGGGGTGATAGAGACGCTAATCCACATGGACCAGTTGGGATTTATGCCGCACCGTAGTACCAGACTGAATCTACGCCGTCTGTTTGGGATACTTCATGTAACACAGACGGAGTCAGAGGAGCAGGCGGCCCTCCTCTCTCTAGATGCGAGCTTAGCCTTCGACAGTATGGAGTGGAGCCATCTATACGCTGTTCTACGACACTGTGGCCTGGGCCCCAAGTTTATTGCATGGATTAAGCTACTCTACAATCAGACATTGGCCAGAGTGCGGGTGAATGCTACGGTTACCCGGGCCTTTAATCTGCATAGAGGTACCAGGCAGGGGTGTCCGCTTTCCCCCATCCTATTTGCTTTGGCTCTTGAGCCACTGGCAGCGTGGGTCCGTCAAGACCCACTGATATGGGGGATCCCAATTGGGGAAGAGTGGGAAGACCGCATTTCTCTCTATGCGAATGACATCCTGTTGTTTGTAAGGAGGCCACGACAATCAGTGGACCGCATACTGCAGATCTTCCGCATCTTTGGAGAACAATCGGGTTACCATATAAATTGGAACAAGTCTGTACTGTTCCCTTTGGCGGGTGGACCCCCGGCCCTGAAATCTCGGTGTTCGGTCCCGGTGACAGAAAGTGGTTTCAAGTATCTGGGTATTTATATTACGCGTGACCCGGGGGAGTTCTACAAACAAAATCTGGGGAAACAGCTAGATAGACTTATTGCTGACATTAAACACTGGCAAACGTTGTCATTGACACTGATGGGCCGCGCAGCCCTGTTCAAGATGATGGCGCTCCCCCGCCTTTTATATACGCTACAGAACACGCCACATGAGGTATCCCCGGGATTCTTCAGGAGAGTGGAGTCAGAGCTCCGGACTCTGCTGTGGAGTGGGGCCGCCCCCCATATTTCTTTGTGCAAACTCCAGAAAAGGGTTTATGAAGGGGGCCTGGCGGTGCCGGATCTCCGGGGTTAATATTGGGCAGTGCAACTGGTGAATGTGAATGGCTGGATGTTTGGGGAAAGATCTGAACCGGCGTATAGAGTAGATAGAGTAGCTATGGGGCCCGAGGACCTCGGACAGTTCTGTACGAAACGCAGGTGAGTAGACTCCTTCCGCCCCACACGCGTACAGTAGTCAAAGTGTGGAAGGCGGTTACGAAATACTTGGGGTGGGACAAGAAGCTCTCGGGAATGTCTTCCCCTCTGGGTTGGGGTTTTTCTTAAGTCGGTGGGCAACTTGACAGGTTTCGCCAAATGGGAATTAATAGGGATAGAATTGTTGGGAGATGTATTCTACAAAAAAATGATTAACAACGCTCCGGATCCCACGACTGCGCTCCGCTCATCTTGGGAGCAAGATTTGCAAAATTGGGCCAATGACAATGAAATCTTACCAGCTTACCAATCCGGCTTCAGGTCAGGAGCATCAACACTGGATAACATCTTAGCCCTCGCACATCTGGTAGAACAGTCCTCCCAGAAAAACCAGCTCCCACTTTTCGCTTGCTTTGTGGATTATTCTGCGGCATTCGATTGCGTTAACAGGAACTTGCTGTGGTGGAAACTACAAAGCTGGGGGATCCCGACTATGCTGCTGAAAGCAATTATTGCCATCTATACCGGAACTTGGGTACAGGTGAAATTATCTATGAACGCAGCAACAAAAAAAATCTACACAGACCGAGGGCTGAAACAAGGCTGTGTATTGGCGCCCCTGCTTTTTAATCTCTACAATGCAGACCTTGGTAAGACAATATCTAAAGCCAATTTGTTATCCCCTAAAATTGGGTCGTCCAGACTGTTCCTAATGCAGTACGCAGATGACATGGTGCTAATGGATCATACTAAGACGAGCATGCAAAGAACATTGGACGCACTAAGCATCTATAACAATGAAAATGATTTAACAGCAAACGCAGGAAAAACTAAAGTAGTAATTTTCGGGAAGTATGCTAATAAACTTAAACAACAATGGAGAATGGGCAATTTGAAAATAGCAACAACAACTAAATATAATTACCTGGGGGTTTGGATTATGAGCAACGGGAAGTCCACTGCACACACTGCATCCATCGAATCAAAAGCTAAGGCAGTGGCGTATGCCCTATGCTAACTGAACTCCAAACTAAATAGCCCGACAACCGAGCCTATCAGAAAGGTCATAAGAGCTAAGTTACTTCCTTCAATCACATATGGCCAACTAGTATTTCCTGCAGTATTAATCAACACCATGGAACGTGCCAACTGTCGAGCATTCAAACAGATTTTTCAGATACCCGCCTATGCCCGGAACGCCTTGGTACGACTTGAATTCGGGCTAAACAAACAACGCTACGAACTTTGGGCATCGATTGTTTGGTACTATCGAGGGGCCTGTGCAGCACCACCGAATACAATGAAAGAAATCTTGAAGGAAATCTTTGCGAAAGGCAACAATTCATGGGCCAACGGCCTCCTTACTGCTTGCACTGAATTGCACCGTCCAATTGGCAGGATTTTATCCATCAACCCGGAATTTTAAAATCTATTTTAAAAAAACAAGTCAGACTATTATCCAAGGAAGATGACATGAGGGTAATAGAGTCCTCCAGTAGTAACATCAGGTTATTAGCTAGCTCCTTCCAAGATTAATTGAGACAGCCATACCTTGACTCTGCCTTGAACAAGACAATTTGTCAGTGAGACTCATGGTATTGCCAATAAAAGATATTAATACCCACTGGAAAACATTAGAGGCGGTCACCACCTGCAGACTGTGTCATCAGTACGAGGAATATGTGGATTTATGAATCACGCACTCCTAATGTTCAAATTGCTCCAAATGTTAGTATGTTATTATGTTCATGGGCGTGCGCCGAGGTATCGTCCTCTAAACTTGGGCGTATTGTCAAAATGATCAAAGTTGCACCTCCCCACTGGGAGCTGTGCGCATAGAGGGACAGCTCCCAGTGGGGAGGTGCAACTTTGATCAGTACGAGGAATCCATGGCTCACTTGATTTGCACATGCCAACGATTGAATCATGCACGTCGCATTTTATTGAAACCGCTGTTTTTAAAATACGGCACACGTACTTGCACAGATGCAATGAAACTTCTCTTCAATTTGGAGACTCCAATGGAACTGGCCAGACTAGCGAAATTTGCACATCAGCTGAAAGAACTTATAAGCAAAGACTCAGCCAAGGACTAGAGGCGGATTACAGCTTCAAACTAGTGTTTACATATTTAATTCTACTTGTCTCTTACTGACTTGTGTCGTGATTATTAGACTTGTTAAATGAAATAATTCCGTTTTATCCTTGACTATTAGATTTGTTAAATTAAATGATTATGTTTTATCCATGATTATTAGACTTGTTAAATGAAATGATCATGTTTTATCCATGATTGAAGAAGGTGTGTGGGCGGAGACATCACGCCCAGTTTCTTTTGTAACAATTTTAATTAATTGAAACAATAAATAAATGAATTCATTCATTCACTGAAAAAAACAAATCTGAAGTTGACATTATAGTTAGGAATTGTAATTATATCTTATTTTACATTAAAATACCTTAGAAATTCTCTGAAAAAACACAACTGTTAAAGGGACGTTATAATTAGGTGAAAATGCCTCTAAAAACATACCGTTTTAAACTAACAAAACTGCTGAAATTCAGGGACGTGGCTTGGAGCCCGGGCATGATGATGGCTTCTTTCTGAGCTTCTGAAAGTCCGCTGCATCTGGCCATTTTTGGAGCCTCTCACCGACCTTGAACCAAGGTCCCATTTATGGACTCTGCCCTTGCGTGGTAAGGAGAGGTGGCATGACCTGGTGAAAGACGACTTTACTGCCCGTCTGTACCGCTTTGATTTGCAAGGAAGGCGTATGTGGCCACTCCTGACTTCCTCATGGTGGCGCCGCAACGATGACTGTGTCACCCTGCTAGACCACATCACGGATCTTTCACCCGCACTGAATGCCGGAACAGTGCCTTACCTCGGCCCATAGCACATCCAAGGGAGGTTTGTGACCAGCACGCAGGCGCGACCACATCCTTGGGAGCAGAGTTGTTTGAGCACAAACCCCATTCTGAGTTTTCAGCAAAACGGCCTGCTCGCGCAGAGGCCTGCGTCGGGTCTTCTTGATTCATCATCCACCCGACAGAACTACCCCTGGCAATAGGGGTCTCCTTGCATGTGTTCAGAGTTGATCTAGCCCCATTTTAACCCTTGGAGAGGCCTAGAAGCAAATGTATTAAATTTGTGATCTACTGTGGCACGTCTCATTATTTCAGCACTGGGGAAGGAACCTAAATTGAGCCACAAATATCTGGAAATTGTCTCTTTATTCTTGCATCCCCCTCCCATCTCATATGATAGCTTCATGTTCTTTATGGGTGCATTCCCTTTGGGTTGATGTCCTGTTCCATGTGTATATTTTAAATGCCTTCCTCATATATTGGATTCTCTACACTCTCTCAGTGTTGTTTTCAGTCACTTTGCCAATGGTTGTTTTGAATAGAAGTCTATCTCTGGATGCAGTTCCCTGCTCTGGCCTGTAGTATTTCTGTTGACCATATGCTCTTTGGCCATATATGCAACTGTGGTGTCACACTTCTATGCCCCTCCTGTTCCCACTGTCACCTACTCCAGTAAGCCACTTCTGGATATTTCTCTTTGATTCATTCAGTCCTCCTTGATCACTTGCTACATCACTTGAGTTTCTACTCTACCTACAAGATACTACCACATCTGACTTTGGCGAGCATGATCGACACTGAAGATCACAAAGATTTTAAGGAGCACAAGGACCAAAAAGAGAAGGAACTGAAAAGTAACCCCAATAGACCAAAACAAATTACATTCATTTATATAACCCATCAACGCTAGACACCATTCTACAAAAATTTAACTCAGTCCATGACATTGCTCCGACCGCAAAGTCCAACACAGATTTACTGCAAGTCAAAGTTGCAGCGATAAGGAAAGACCTGAAAGATCTTACTGTAAGAATCTCTAACACTGAAGGCAGGATCAGTTCCTTGGAGGTCTACAAAAACTGCAGCTGAAGTGTCTTCTGAAGACAGACTCCTTCCTTGCCAATCTGAAAAGGGAGATCACTGATTGGGAAGACAGAAATAAACGAAGCAACCTTAGGGTTTTTGGCCTTCCGGAAGACTTCAAAAATGATGCTCCTTCACCTGGTGAGTTTATCTCAGCATGGATTACCTGTATCTTGGGCATTTCTTTTGCAAAAGACTTTGAAATAGAACGCGCACACAAGGTACCTGCTCCAAGATGCTTCATATTTAAACCCTTTTGACACCAACATATGGAACGGATCTTAGTGCACATGCGCAAGATCAAATCAATCTCTGGGAGAGGGGCCAAAAACTCCATTGTTCAAGATTATGCGAGAGACACTGTCGCCCATAGGAAGGGATTTCCGGCAATGCAGAAAAGACTCCTTGAAACTCCATCAAAACCTTCTTTATCGACCTTTCCAAATTCCAAATTTCATTCAAAGGGAAATTAATAATGTTTTCGGATCCATCAGAGCTAGAAACCTTCCTGGATAATAAAGCCAATACTCCATGGATCAAGATCTCTCCTCCTCACTTCCCACACTATGAAGCCCTCGCTAATCATCTTGTTTCTCTCCCATGCAGATGTAAATTCTATTGGGTTCTTATCACTTTTCCCGGCTGGAGAGTGAGCAAACTCCTCTTACTCTCCAGGCTGTTAACAGAGAAGCTCCAACAGCTCTTTTTGTTCATTGCTGCAAAGTGTAACTGTTGCATGCATTGACCCTTATTAATGTGTAAAAGCAATATTTCAATGCACTATCCTAGTTTTCAATGATACGCACTAAGTAGCAATGTTTATTGAGTAGTATTACCACAGACTCTTTTGTCACACAAATGCAAACTCTTTTCTCTTCAAGGATTCTTAACTGTTCAACTTATAGTTATAGTGGTTTCTTGTTCTGATGCTAACCCCTTTCACCTTTTCATCTCCCAGATTCTTGTAATCCTTTGCTTATCTCTCTGGTTTACAGCTAGTTATCCCTGTTCACATTACTTCACATGTTATTGTATCTCAGTTTTATGGTATCGTGTTTTATTTCATTTTCACGGCGGTGAGCATAATATTCTTGTTTGTGGTAAACAGGATATTTAGATCAGATACACTAGAGGGTATGATATACTACCCCAATAGGTCCTTTCTACTTCCTTGTGGTCAATTTAATCCAGCTTATCCTTGTTTCTAGAGTTTGGATATGATCACGCTGACACAGTTTTCTTTTATGTTTTCTCTTTTACACTCTCCGTCTTACCACCTAATTTTACTGTTATGTGAATGTTATACATGTTTGGTTTCTCTCTATAATACTGATACTTAAAGTCAAATTTATGGAGGTTATGATGTTTCATCTCTCTATATTTGTTGCATATCTATTATCACATCTCTATCTCTTGTTTGCACAAACCCTTTCCCCTCACTTTCGTTCCTCAGCTCCTTGTTTTACACGACTTTCACTTAAAGCAGCGAGCTCCCACTGCGCGTATGTCACCCCACAGCCCTGCACTTATTTCTTTGTCTCCCACGAACTTCCTCACTTCCCTTTATGGATGCTCTTGCCTACGTCTGCCATTTTGTCACAAGTGGTCCCTGCTGTGTGTTCTCTGCCACATACATGGTCTCCTTTAAGACATCTCCTTTGACCTCTTGGTGATGTCCCTTAGGCTCTCCAAAAGGTACAAACACCATGCTGTATCCAGTGTTTTTATCCAACTCAACACTGTCAATACCACTATCCTTATATATGCAGAAAACTCCAGAATGTTCCCTCCATGGTCTTCTGTTTCACGTATGGCCATCATAAAGTTATTTCTTTAAACACTAAAGGTCTTAACCACCCTATGAAGTGTCGTAAAATTTCTGACTATTGCCATAATCAAGGCGGATCATTACAGAAAAATCGGGTAACCCACACAGCCAAAGGACCTGGGTACAATGCGATACAATCAACAAATATGGTCCAATCTGACAATATCTAGACAAGGGATACACCTAAATTATTTAGTACATCTTGATCCTACACCAGTGATCAAAAAGAACCTCCAAACCTGATGTGAAGTAGGTATCATTTCTAAAAAACAAGGGAAGAGTACAAAAGACAATTACATCACACACAGAGAAACAATTGAAATGCAAATACTCCAAATTGTATTGAAAAATCGCAATATATACACATTTACATTCAATAGTTGCTTCATTATGTAAACAAAAATGTGCTCAAAGGAACTGCTCATGCATTAGTGATAGAAAGGAAACAATTCATATGACATTTCAATAAACCCGTCTGTTGGACTGCCAAATAGCTAATTCTACATCCATAAACATAGAGGTAATTGCTTGAACCAATATTGCCTCTCCGCGGATAGTGTACAGTCCAGGCTGAGGGGATTGTCGACGTTTTGACCCAAGACTGGGGGAAAGAGCATTTGAAAAGTTAGATGCAGGTCTTCATTAGGACAGAGATACCCAATTAGGGAAAGGGGAGCAACCTATGAGGGAGGATACATATCATTAAAATATAAAAAGTGTGTGTGAATAAAAACATGGACTCTTTCCCTAGCGTGCAGAAATTCACCGGGAGTTATGTACTGTGTAGTCAGAGGTATGACCCACAATATATTAATTCAACGAAGGCCAGCCGGCTCTTCGTCTGTAAGGCAAAAGACCTCTAGCTGCTGCAAAAATGACAGCAACACATCCATTACTAAAAGGGGCCTAAAAAAACAAATTAATTATGGTGCCCCTAACTGACCAGTAAAGGCTCACCTTCAATTTCAATACATGTCATTAAGGCGGGAGTGGCCTTGTGGAATGAATTCAGGCCTCATCAACACTACAAAAAGAAGCGTGAAAAAATAACAATCTCATTCTAGGCTAAAGTTGCATAAAAAATGCAGGCTGTGAAAGGGAGAAAATACTCACCCCGAAATCAGAATAAATCTTTACAATTCTTTCATGGTCTGGGTGAGAGTGCCCCTTAAGGTATGGTGTTTGAATAATGAAATCATCGACAATCCATTTGAGCAACAGTATTTAGCCCGTGAGATCAATCTTTTCTTACAGGCGAACACCGGCTCGGTCTCCTACCCACTAATCCTCTGGAATGTTTTAAAACACATGATTCATGGGTACATTATCAAACATATGGCATGAAAGAATAAAGAGATCAACTGATCTGTTGGTTCTCTATCTAAAGAAATCAGTAACCAAGAGAATCTCTTTAGAAAATTCAGACATCTAAAATAAAGGACTTATCAAGGGTCCCTTACCACTAAAAGAACTTCAATATTGTTCCATTACCCCAGCACAAGGGCAGGTATTCGGCAGCCATATATTTCTGGTATTGGACTTCATGCGCCTTAGATACAGGACAGATGCCACTCATTTTCCTATGTTACTTGTTGGATAAACCTTAACTCACTTATTAATTGGAAAAGTAGGTATAAAGTAAATAATTACTTGAGCTGGAGGCATAATATTCCTCCATTTTCATCCTTTATGATTTTTTGGCCAATTTACCACAAAGGTAAACATATTTACAAACCATGTTGTGTCACTGTTTTCCGTAGGGACTTTCTTTGTGACTGGGTCGACGTATTAGAAGACTCATAGATTTGGGCTGCACTGTGCTCATCTTTGCATTAATCGCATAAAAATTATTCCTTGAGGAATTATTTAAATCCAAATTATTTCCACACTTAATACCGGTCCAATACGTGATCCGAGTGATTATTCACACAATTAGTAAATTACAGTCATGGACGTATTCAAAATATAGATATTTTTACTTCATTGAGATATGATTAATTGAAGCTTTGTATTATACATATCGTTCAAATAATCCATATTCTATATCCAAGCAGTATATACATTTAATTGGTAACAACACTAGCACAACCAAGCAATCCCTTCAATTCTCTAGACTCTGTCATATCACGGGATTGGTGGATGAGCAGTCACTCCTTTTAACTAAAACATTGTAAATATCATCTACAATTCCAATGGATCAATCCTTCAGGTGTTCACATTAGTGGGCTATGACAAAAAACAAATTTGTAATGTTTAAAGTTATAAAGGATGTGGTGTCAACGTTTCGGTCTTCAATGGCCAAATAGGTCCGCAAGACCATCCTCAGGACTCAGCGTTGTGGAAAAGCCAATCCTGTAAATACTTGCTTCCTTCTTACACAATTTCAAAACAGAAGTCTCCAATCTGTGTATTATGTACTGATTCCAAATTAATTCTAATCGTCTCCTTAACACTCTACGTAAACATGGACGACTGAAATGTCCGGTCCGAACAGGAGGTTCAGCAACTGCACGCCAACTAAAATGTCTGGTCCGTGCAGCTTTGCATTAATAGCATTAATTATGGATCTGATTGAATATAGGTAATATAACCCATCTTGTGCCTCTATCATTTTTTGAGGCCAACAGTGGCGCTTATCACGTCTTAGTTAAGGGCACTTTTATTTGGTATAAGGACTTTTTCCACATCTTTAGTGGACCCTGCCTAATATATATTGCGTAGCTCGTTACTGTCCTATCATCTTATACCTTGGAAATCTATCAATCTCTTCACATCAGTATTGCGTATTCACAGTTGATTATTTGGTCTAGGTGGTGTCTTTTTTATCTTATACACGGGCACGGTGTCTTTTTCACTCTTTGAATTTTTTCTCACGGGGCATTAACAAACTTTGTGGTGAGGTTTGGAAACACTAGTGTGACAGAATGATTTTAACATTTTTTTAAACTAAATTGCTTCAATTAATGGACTGTTTTTAATTCATGTTTTATCTTTTTATGCATCATCAGCCTTGAAAAAGTCCGAGTGTAGGGACAAAACATGTGTCTGCTGAAGAAGCTACATATTCAACACACCTGAAGCTTTTGTAAAAAGATGTAACCATAGTGGTGAGATTGTGTGTTTTCTTGTGTGAAACCATTCAATAAGTAAAAAATATTTTTCTACTGCAACACCACCCGGATGTTCCTGGTTTTGTGAATGTACAATTGAGTCGTCATTATATATATTTAGAAACGTTTTATGACTTGTATCTAGACCAGCACACCTAGTACTGCATACTTCATAAGAGTGCTCCGCTATTTTTTGTTGTATATCAGTAAAAGGGCACACCTTTGAGGTCATGCTGTGAAAGGGAAAAAACTTCTCAATCTCAATAGGGCCAGCAAATCTATAGCGGCATATCTGAAATTAAAAAACAATAGATCTATCATCACTAGCATTAAAGATCCCATGGGAAATCTCAAAACAAATTCCGATGATATTTTGAAAGTCTTTCGAGATTTTTACGAGATACTATATACACCCTCTCTTCGAACCACTAAAGCATTGTGCTTAGAATTCCTAAATTCGATTCCTCAAACACTCATTTTATATAGTGACAGATCACACCTCAATTAACCCCTAGAAAAGAAAGAAATACTTGATGCCATTAAATCAATCCCTATAGACAAGGCCCCTGGTCTGGATGGTTTCTCGATCAATTTTTACAAAGCTATGACTTCCTTGATAATTTTGACGCTTGAGTCGACTCTCAACCATTTCGCTTTCTCATGTGAAGTGACTTGCACAGCTGCAGTTGCCAATATTTTAGAAATTCCAAAATAAGGCAAAGACCACTTAGATCTTAAAAACTTTCGGCCAATATCTCTCTTTAATATGGAGGGCAAGATCTACGCTAAGATATTGGCTTCCCATCTGGAAACAATTATCACTAAAATTATACACACTTCTCAGGCAGGCTTTATCAAGGCCAGCGACAACATCCGGGCATTTTGTCATATTATTGAAAGTGCTAGCCTTTCCGATTCCCCCTCAGAGGCGATAGCCCTAGTTGCTGAAAAAGCATTTGACAAAGTCACTTGGCCATAACTGAAGCAATGCTGCACTGGTGGGGTCTGGGCAATTCTTTCATAAAAATGGCCATGCCAATTAACGCAAATTTGAGTGCTTGCTTTAAAGTTAATGGATATCTTTCATCTATCTTTCCCTAAAACAGGGCATCCATCAAGGTTGTCTACTATCCCCTTTACTATTCCTTATTTTAATCGATCCTCTTATTTGCCTCCTTAACAACTCCCCCAATATTAAGGGCTTCTCTTTTTGGGATGATTGTTTTAAAACTGCAGCTTATGTAGATGACATTCTGATCTTTTCGGAGGAAATAGACCTAGCAATCCCTGCTATCATAAATATTTTCCATTCCTTCTCATCGATTTCAGGATACTCCTTTATTAAGTATAAAACTGAAGTACTACCTCTCAATCCGCTTTGTACACCGTCTTTTCTCACTGACTCAGGTCTCCAATGGCAACCTAATTATATCAAGTATCTGGGTATTTGGTCTAATAATAAACTCTCTGAATCAATCACTTTCAACGAACAACAAACTATCCTCAAAATGAAAAATCTTCTTTCATCATGGTCGCCTAAGAACATACCTTGGTGGGGAAGATTAGAAACTTTCAAGATAATGGTGATGCCATTAGTTAATTTATCTAGTATGATGCCTATGCCACTCTCTCAATTCTTCTTCTTTTCTATTGAATAAGGTGCTACAGAATTCCTCTGGTCTCAAAAGAAAGTGAGAATCTCCCTCAAAAAACTATGTTTCACTAAATGGGATGGTGGTTGTAATTTTCCAAACTGGTACAACTATAAACCGCTTATCTTGCATCTCAGTATGCCAAATGGTTCTTACAACATTCTCCTGTATATCCTCCATGGCTCGTTATGGAAGGAAATCTTTGTTCTCCTTTCAACACTCAAGCCCTTCTCTCAATGGATTACATCCCAATCAAATACTCCAGCCATATTTTGCTTGATACTATCAATGCGCTTCATGCCATTGACAAAAATCTGCCATTTCCTGTCCATAAATCCAATCTCCTATCACTTTAGTATTGCAAGAAAACAAAACCAACTGATTGCCGATCAGTGGGACCCTCTTGTGCTGAAAAAGGTATTTGCTTCGTGTACGATCTGTTTTTTAATGATGGCCCCTTGTTTCCAGCTCTTCAGCACAAGTTCGACCTTCCACATGTACATTTGTATGATTTCCTAAAAATTCAAAGTTGAACTCAACAAAGTGGACCATCTAGTGCCCCTCTCTTTTCCTTATGTCCTTAGAGTGTAGCAGGTTAAAAGACACATGGCTTCTAATATATATAATTTCTTTCAAAAACAGTCATCCACACTACCTTTCTCTATACACGCTAAATGGAAAGTATATTTACACCAAAGGCGTAAAACTCTTTTTTTCAGAGAAACATTGGGACAAGATATGTAATTTAGCACTCTCTAATAAAATCTTTCCTTCGCTATATCAGAGTAAAGTCTTCGCTACCAACCTCCTTTACTGGTCACCGGGTAGGCTGCATAAGTTACAATTATCTCCCCTAATAACGTTGCCTGAGGTCGAGGAAGCCATCCACCAGAGTGTGGGCAACAAAGCCCCAGGCCCAGATGGGCTACCCATCGATCTCATTAAATATAAACCAGACTTTTGGGCACCTCTCCTTTTAAATGTTTTTAACAATTTAATGCATGTTCCGTTACCAAGTACATGGTCAACAAGTATCATTGTCCCGATATTTAAAAAGGGCGACTGCCCCCAACCCAACTGTTACAGACCAATCTCTATGATAGACAACACATTAAAAATCCTGGGCAGAGTCTTATATAATAAGATCTCAGACTGGGCCGAGGAAAATGGTATCTTAGAGCCATGTCAATTGGGTTTTAGGAGCAAAGTAGGCACCATTGAACAATGCCTAAACCTCAATTTAATCATCGGCAAATACACCATAGCCCAGCGCTCGCCAATATACCTGGCCTTTATGGACCTGACCTCTGCCTTCGACTTTGTCAACAGGTCACGATTATGGTCCATCCTTTTAGCTTATGGTCTGGATGAGGCATTGGTGCATTTTTTAGCGTACCTACACAAAGATTTGAAGGCCAGGGTTAGGCTCAGCAGTGGGGGTGATGTCTCTAAAGACATTAAAGTAAGCAGAGGGGTCAGACAGGGGTGTGTCTTAGCCCCTCTCCTTTTTATCATTTACATCAATAGTCTGCATAAATCACTGATCACATTGACTAATGATGTTCCGAAAGTAAATGGCAAAACCCTCCCTGTGTTATTATTAGGGCTCCCGGTTTTATGGTATTTATTTTTTTGATATTTCCGTCTGTATTTATCCATATTTATTTTTTGTCAACTTTATCTGTATTTATCCATATTTATCATGGGCTTTGTGAAAAAATAAAGCTGAAACAGGTATATTTCCACATTTATTTAACAAATAAATATGCAGTCATGCTTGACTGTCTGCCAGGTTTCAGTGATATGAACACCTGCAGAAGAAAAATCTGTGCACTCATATGAAAATATGCACATTTCAGTATCAGCCTTGTGCATATCTACTGCTGTTTAAGCCTCTTTACTAAAATTCCTTTTTTTTAACCCCCTTACCTCTCAATCCACACAGTTATTGGCCTGGCAGTCATGGCTAATTGTATTTAGAATCAATCAAAAAGCACCCAATTTCCGTTTTTATCCACATTTAAAAATTAATACAGACAAGAAACTAAATGTTTTTTTGTCTGTATTTATCTGTAAAAATCTGTAAAAACGGAAAACAGGGAGCCTTAGTTATTATATGCCGATGATGCGGTTTTAATGGGTTGCACACCCAACGCCTTACGCACTTTAGTGAAGGGATTTGTCGACTTTATGGCCAGTTTGGACTTGAGCACTAATTTTAAAAAATCCTTTATAATGTCCTGCGGGCCGAGGAAATACCCATTAAATTCTATTTCTGTGGGTAACCAAATATTAAAAAGCACCAGCACCAGGGATGGTCTTTGCTGCGAACGGTTCCTGGTCCGAACATATGGTGTTTTGTAGGAACAAGTTCTCAAAGGCCTCCAATTCTATTCTTAGCCTTCCCGGCCTAAGAGAATAGGTGCTATTTCAGCCATTTTAATTTTTTTTTAAATCTCAGTGCATACCCACAGCCACTTATGGCGCAGAGGTTTGGGGCATTGCTAGGAGTCACAGTATCCAACAGGAAGAAAACAGAATCTGTAGGAAATTACTAGGCGCACCAATCTGCTCTGCTCAGTACGTTTGCCATAGGGAACTCAACCAAAACTATATTGAGGATTTCATAAGGGCCCGCCCTGCCTTATTCTGGCTCGCCATATGGAAAAATCCGGCAGCGTCCCTTACAAGAGAGATCATAGGAGATTGTATTAGTTGTGAGAAAGGGCTGGATATTCCATGGCTGGCTGGGGTGAACCAGAGCTTATGCAGCGTTAACTTTGGCGGGCTCTTTCTAAAACCAGATATAGCTGAGACTGTACACAAAAATGCCCTTAGGAGGGCACTTTACACACTCTATGGCACGGAAAGGCTGGAGAGGGAATCCAAGAAATCATCTGGTTTTAATTATATGACCCTTGAGCATAATGTGCACCCCTTAGCTAGCTACCTTACCCTGCCCTTAAGTTACTGGGAGAGGGGTCTTCTCTTCCGCTTAAGGGCAGGTACTGTAAAATTTCTGCTTTGTTTCCCTCTTGGGTATAATGCAAATCTCGATTCTTTACCTTGTCCATGTGATGGACAGAGTGGCCAAACTATTTTACACTTTTTATTTTTTTGTAAGTTTTATACAAAGTACGCCAAATGGCTTTTAATCCCGTTTTTTAAGAAGAACACGCCCATCAGTCTGGTAGATGCACATAGGAGTATACTAACAATGGCAGACGAAGAGTTAGTCTTTCGCGTCGGCACTTTTCTGAGAATTGCTGTGCGGGCCCGCAAGACGAAGTGCAACCCTTGATAAGCCTTGTCTTCTTTCTTTATGTATGAGCTTTTACTTAAATTTGCCACATGTGCTTTAAAATATTGTGTATTTATGCCCCATGTTATTGAATTTTCATTGTGATTATGTATTTGCGCTTTTAAACTGTTGTTTGATGTGCTTTTATGGATAAGGTTTTATCCGAATAAAGTATTTGAACTGAACAGAACTGAATTATCTCCCTCAAATCTCTGCTGATCCTGTAAAGAAGCTTACGGGGACTTGGAACACAGGTTCTTCAACTGTAATCTACTTGCACCCTTTAGTGAGCAAATAACAAAACAATTAAACCATATTTTCAAAATTAACCTTCGCCTAGATTTTCCTATAATATTACTAGGCCTTCATACAGCCTCTCCGAGTCTGGACCTACGCAAACTGGATCTAGCTCTGTTGGATCTCCTTATAACAATTGCACTAAAAGTCATCCTTCTGGATTCAAAATCATTTAATCTTGAATCTCATTACACTTGGTGGGTCTGGGTAACCTATCGACGGAGCTCCCACTCTTCCCAATAGAGGAAATTAGGGGGAATGCTTGATCTTTTCCTCCAAAATTCCTGCGCTACTGCCCCATTTGCGAGACCCTCCTAGTTTACATACTCTCTTCATACCTCAAGCTTAAGAGACACACTGTTCCTGGTTTGCCTCTTACCTCCCTTTCCTTGTTGTTTACCCTCTTTCTCCTTTGACTTCTTCCCTTTTTGGTGGTCACTTGTAGTACATCAGCTAATCCTATATGTCCTAAATATATCTTTATCTGTTTATAATGTTTTAATTGATATTTTAGTTTCCTTGATAATGCCAACAAATACTGTACGGTTCTTCTATACTATTTTCCTTTCTCTATTAGAACATTGGAATGTTGGGAGCTCCATTGAAAACAATGGAATGCTTCGGGCTTCCAATGGCTGATAGAAGCCCGGAGCTCCAACATTCCAATGTTGTCCTTCACAGCTGTTGCTGTGAACAAAGGCCTCACGGGGCCCAAGGGGATTTCAATCCCCTCGGGCTCCGTGAGGCGTTTGTTTTATTTGTTTGAACATTCTGCCCTCTAGTGGTGGAATGTTCTAATAGGCTTATAGCCCTCCGTAGCTGGGTTTTACCGGCATTAAAGTCCTGCTTCCTTGTTAAAGGCCCTAGCTTTTGGTTTGGGCCTTTAATGCTGGAGCGGGCCTTTAATAGCCTGAATAGCCCGCTACAGCGGGCTATAAGGCTATATTATATAATGATTACATTTCCATCTTTAACTCCTCTTATCATATTAATGTGAACCTAGAATTCTTTTGTTTCTTTACATCCTTTTGATATTGCTTATCCTTGGTTTTAAAGTAGCTGATAAGTTAATATTACAAGTAGCCTGTTTATCTCTATATTTTTTCTCTGTGTTCTAATTCTGCCTTATGTTCCTTAAAATCTGAATACAAATCATATTGAAATAAAAAACTACTGAAATTCACCAGTTATAGTTATCTCAAGTAATTATATAACTCATGTCCTAAAGTAACGATAACTTGCGCTTTCGTCATGTAGTGCTTTTAACCTCACATATTACATCACTCATGACTTGTTCTATGACATCATTGATAAAATCACTGCAACATCTGAAATTACATCATTGATGACAAGACTGTGGAAGGCGTGTGCGCAAGTTAAAGTTACTTGAGATACCTATAACTGGTAAATTTCAGTGGTTTTGTTATTTTAGAACAGCATGTTTCAGGTGACATTTTCACCTAACTATGACATCCCTTTAACCTTTCATTTTATGCTGGAAGGTCATGAAACTCTGTGGTGATTTTCAAAATCCTTAATATGTACGCAGAGGGTATTTTATTTCTTATACTACATGGTTACACCATCACCCTCCCTCAAATCACTTAAATCATGTTCTTGCTCTTTCATTTCAAAGAGATAGTATAGTTGCAGAAATGAAGAATAAAAGCAGAATCTTGTGTGAAATTAAATGCAACACAAAACAGTCAGTAATTGTTTGCAAAATTGTATTTGAATCGGTTTAATGTAAGTCGGATTGAAAAAAATGATGGGGTTCACAATGTGTAGATAATGCAGAGATATTCTATATTTCCTGTAATGACCTTTAGTGTACAGAAAATAAACATGTTCGAATAAATATTGCCTTTCTGCTTATCACTGTTCCTTTTGTGAAAAAAAATCAGAAGAATGAAAAGCCAGTTTTTGTTGCTTTGTTTAAACTGCAGCTCTGATGATGCTCTACGACCTGCCTTTAACCTTGGTTGCTGGGTCCAGCAGAAGGCATTATGGCATCACACAAATCAACTGTAATAACTTATTACAGTTGAGCAGCAAAGTTATTTGATGACTAGTCACAAGTCACCTGTAATAAGGAAATTAGAGATGACAAGAATAGTATGCTCCTGCGTATTATATATAAAGAAGTGCAAGGACCCAAAGTTTTTCTTAGAAGCCTGGTGCTGCCCATATTTTAGGATGCCAAGGTTTTCTAGGCTTCATTCCATCGCATATCTATTTCTTCCACTAACCTACACTTCCTGTCTCCTCACTCATGTAGGTTCTCTTTCACCCATCCTTTGTTCATTTTTCAGTGTTTTCATATCTTTCTATTCTCTCTTGGTATAGTCTGAAGATGGAAAGTAAATCTCGTTCACGAAAAATTAGTTTTAGTGACTAGCACTATCTATCAAGCACTGGCACAAATTAAGCACATACAATTACACCCTGACTCTATGAACAAGAAGGCACCTCATATAATATTTATTCGCTGTTGGTCATTGATGTGGGCTCCCAAGACAGTCTGTTAACTGCCATTCAAATAAGTTTTTCACAATTTCGCTTTTCTTTTTTAAGCAATAATTATATGTATAGTGAAAAGACTCTTGACATTAGTACAGCAAAGTCTCTACCTCTTATCAGGAGAAAGTCTCTATTTAATTTGCCAAGGCCTGTCATAGAACTCCATCAATCTCAATCCAGATGATATAATTCCTTAGGTTGCACATACACTGGCCCCAGAAGACCAATCTGAACAAATCACATACAGGTGTCACAGCACTCTCGCATGAAGGCACCTCACAGAATATTTATCAGGTATGGTAACTAATGTGGTCCCAGTGCACTCAGACTCTATAATCAGACACTCTGCTCAGATTTACCATGATTTTGGGTCAGGGTTGTGTCACTTTTGAGGCACAGCCCTGACGCAAATTCATTTTTGGCATTTACTAAGCCACACAAACCCACTTTGTGTGGCTTTGCGTGGTTTATTAAATACAAATTAATGCAGGGCAGCTCATAGCGCTGCCATGCATTACTTTGGTTTGAGTAGGCGTTACATAGGTGGAGCATGGGCGTTCCCATGCATCCACCCATGTATTCTGACACAAAACCCATATTTACAAAGAACTGTAAACCTGGGTTTGGCCCAAAAAGGTGCGCCTACCCAACAGAGGTGTAACGAGGAGAAATACCTTTATTTCTTCTCATTCCTTCATCTTCCCATGTCTGCTGCATCCTGCAGCACATATAGAAATATGAATATGCCCCTTTGGATTGGTATCCCTTCCTGCACAAAAACTATCCTACCTGTTACGCAGGCACCCTTGCACTATGGTACAAGCGTGCCTGTGTTGGTACTAGGCAACACAGTGCACCAGCACAAGGAGAAAGCATAAATGCTCCATATCTTTGTAAATGTGGAGCATTTCTGCTATCTCCCTTTCACGCAACGCAGCACAGCAAGTTCTCTTGCTGCGTGAAATCATAATAAATATGCCCCTCGAAGTCTAAAAAAAATAGTTGCTATAGTTTACAATTTATTACGCTTAGATTGTAAATGACTGTCAACATAATCACAACAGTGGCACACAGACACTTTGCCTAGAGAAGCTTGATGTGACCTTAAGTGTGGTTTACTGTCTGTACTTCTGTCTCTCTCACACAGAACAAAATGTGGTAACGTGATGCAGCCCTCCGTGAAGGATAACAGTGGTAGCCACGGTTCTCCTGTCAGTGGCACCCTCCATGGGATCTTCTTCAGCTGCAACACTGAGTTTAACACAGGCCAGCCCCCGCAGGACTCACCCTATGGCCGCATCCGCTTCCAGGTCCCAGCCTCACGACTCTTCAACACCAACAGCAACCTTTACTTCGCTGACCTGTACTGCATGTACACAGCTTATCACTATGTTGTTCTCGTCTTGGCACCCAAGGGCTCCTCCGGCGACCTTTTCTGCAGAGAACGCCTACCTCAGCTGGACATCTCTGCCAACCGCTTCCTGACCTGCTCAGTGGAGCATGGTGAGCTGGTCTACCGCCATGCCCAGGATGTCTTGTTGGAGGTGATCTACACAGAACCTGTGGACCTAGCTCTGGGTGAGCTTGGCGAGATCAGTGGGCATCAGCTCATGAGCCTGTCCACAGCCAATGCCAAGAAGGACCCCAGCTGCAAGGCCTGCAACATCAGCGTCGGGCGCTAGAGAGTAGAGGCTGTGCCCAGGGAGAGGATGCAACCCATTCTGGGAAAGGACAGCACTGATGGGGCAAAGGACTATGAAAGATTCCTGAAGACAGGAATAATGACTATGATGCAGATGCAGACGTGGAATGTTTTCAATGACTATTGGGTGATTTGTGTAACATTTGTGTCTGATAGCCAGGTGAAATGTTGTCAAGTTGGCTTTTTAGCCAACTGCACTTTGTATTCTTTAACTTGTTCTTTTGCTATTTCCATTTTAAGTATCGCCATAAAAGTCCAGCATACAAGTGATGTTGGCTCTTTTATTTAATATTTTTGGCATTTGATATGGCACAGATATAGCTCTAAAGAGCAGTTTAATACTTTTACAGAGAACAATATTTTTGGAGCAGGACTATCTCGAACCTGGTCAATATGGCCTGTCAGGAGTTCATTTAAGGGAGAATTACCGAAATTAGAATGAGACGGGAAGTAGGTCGGATCATTTCATTGAGTCAGTAATATGCAACACATTGTACAGTTGGTTTTAACATATTGGCATTACACTACAAATGCTTATAATTCGAGGCACATATTCCTACAAGGTACTGTCTTTTTTTCTTGAAGAGGTGGCATTGGAAACCTGAAATGTCAACCTCCTCTTTAGAACCCACAAGCTGGGAAAACTCTATACGAGGAGACCTTGAAATACATTATATCCAATAAATCTCAAACGAAGTTCTTTTAAAAGGCAAGACCTGGATGAACTATTTACATATGACCTGGGACCACTATGCATATGGTCGTACCCGACACATGTAAGCAAAACGTACCCAACAAAGCGACAGAAGGTCATGTTCATGATGTTCTGCTGACTGACCCCCGCTTTTCCCTAGCGGGCATTAATGTTGTGTGTCAGCATAAAACCCATGGATATCCCACATAGCATCAATGATTGCTGAGAGCTTCTACCAGTGCGACTGACCCTTCCAGCCTGACTTTCCCCTTAGCCTACTGTCAAGTTTCAGTTGGCTATGCTTCCTTCCAAGGAGTATTAGGTTCTCTACGTGGTGCATTTTGCAGCTATACAAAATTAACAACTCTTGGGTACTCTGGAAGGAAAAGGGGGTCAATTTATTTACTTACAGGGTGAGCTTTGGCACTCTGGTATCCAAGATTGGTCTTATCCTTAAATACAACCAGCCATCTGAACCAGGGTCAGCTGTTTAGGGCCATATTGATTAGAGTCAGCCTAGCCATACAGGCGAGGGGTGGCTAAGGTGTTGGCTGCCAGGGGTAAACCCTTATTTCAGGAGGGAGGCAGTATGTGGATATCCAATGGCTGTAATGTGCCCTACCTGTTCCCATTATGATTCCTTTACCTGCCACGTGTGAGCAAATCACTTGGTATGGAACACTTTCTAAAGTTTCACCCTAGGTCATAGCATCTCTTTAAATTCTTCTGATCAAATCCTTTACTGGACTCTCTCACTCCCTCTGCCCGACACCAAAGTCTCTACTGTCACTATACGTCTGTGCTTGGACTTTCTGGGGTTAAGAGTAGGGGTGCGGCAATCCCACAGGCCACGCTTAACCTTAACGAAAAATCAGGGGCACTCTGGGAGTTTCTTAGTTTAGGAGACAGGCATTGGCTTCTTCTCTGGATGAATCTCAGGTCGGATTTTTATGTTTCTTTCTGTTGGGTGATAAGGGAGAGCACATAAGAAGCGTTGCTGAAAAGTTTATGGCATTATTGGTCCAGCAATTACAGCTTTGAAACTTCAAACTATATGTGGTTTTACCTGTAAACCAGTCAATTATTCGACCACTTGATGCCCAAAATAAGATGAACCGTCTTGTTGGGTAACCCTTGGGAGAGGATACAATTAGTGTCCAAAGGCTGGCAGGAACACGATGGGTGTGAAACCTTCTGCACGATGACTGTGAGTGATGTGACAATGCTTGTGTCATTGTGAAGAACAAACACTCTTTCTCTGCTCCTGTCCTTTCTAGTGGTTTTTTTTTGTGCTCGTGCCTGTGTCCTAGTGTCTATGCATGCCCTCGTGGAGGGAGAAAGCGGTGCCAGCTCTTTCCTCCTGGCACACGTCCACACACACACACACCCTTGAACACACAGAAAGATACTTGGCCTGCTGTTTTTAAGAATTGTACAAGAAGTGTTTTTGCGCTTCTTATATAACAAATATACTTTTGAAAAATAATTGCTTGGTCTGTTTTTTTATTTCGTGTATTACTTCTTGGCAAAGGCAGAAGGGTAGCTTCTCAGTTTGGTGATGAAAAGCTGTTCATTAAGTGGAGGGTAAACCTAGGGGACAACAGACTCCTTTTCATCCACGGTCAAGGGCATCTTTTTTTTTTTTTTTTAGTTTTATATAGCGCGAACTTGACCCGGTATCGAGTATCAGAGCGCTTTACATAGCACCAGTTACGTTACATGAGGACACATTCATTTTTGTTAGGCACGGGGAGGTTAAGTGATTTGCCCAGAATCACAGGATGTTCAGCGTCATTGCCGAGACTCGAACCCGGTTCCCCAGATTCGAGGTCAACCGCCCTATCCGTTAGGCCAACTCCTCTCCCCTACCACCTTACCAGCAGTCAGATCTGATGATACACTTCTCTCCCCTTTCATTCCATTTTGTGGGACCTTCACCTCCAGACCATGTGCCTGAGAACACAAACCTGTCTACAAATAATTGGCTTGTTTTCTATCCTGAATATGGATGGTACTAGGTGAAGTACTTTATTAATAAGTACGTGGTTATGGTGACATTTAATAACATTCATAATTCTTGGGAATCTCTAATGGTGTGAGCACTGGTCCTCAGATGTGTAGGTAAATTTCCCTGGAGGTGACATTTTCAAACACTAATCACCTTCCTCAATGGTCGACATAAAAACCTCATTATTACCCTTGGCATCCGCACTTGATCCACGCCTCTCTATAAAATATCAACACTGAACCCTTACTGTATGCTCCACTAATAAACGGCTCAACGTCTCCCTTAAGCCACGGTCCATGCCCTGGCTCCTTGCTTGGTCAATGCTCTTCTGGAAACACCTGCCACTCCCCATCCCATCTCCCTGCTCTTTGCTCCTCTATTTATCACAGGGCGCCTTTTTGGACACTGCACCTCTGATAAAGCTCCAGGTTTCTCCCTCGGTCTCATTCACAAACCCTACTAGCTTCTGTCTTCGCAGTACCATTCTGATAAACCAGTGCATGCCCTTCCAAAACACCTCCAGGCTTTTCCCTTAGTTGCTGAACCTCATTTGAAAAATGTCCATGCCCTTCGTTAGGTCCTGCACCTCTGATGAACAACTTGGGCTCATCGTGTGTTTGCTTCGCCCCAAATAATCATCTAGCTACATTCTCTGGGACTGCTCCGCTGACAAATGTCAAGCCTTCTCCCATGGTTTACGTGCCATCCCTGATTACCGCCATGGCTTCAGCCCCCTTCTCTTTTTTGAGGTCCATTGCTGTGCTTCCTCTGCTCCTTTCTAAAATAAAACCCTCGAAGTTCATTCTTTGACCCCCTTTGCTCTGATGGGTCTCTAATATGCACTTTGGGGCAGATTTACAAGGAACTGACGCATCTGCATAGATGCGTCAGTTTCCTTGCGCCAGTGCCAAATGTCCTTGTGCCACCATGGATGCGCTGTATTTAGAATACAGTGCTCCATTGCGCAAGGTTTAACAGATGCGTCAGAAATACTGACGCATCTGTTGGCACAAAAGTGACGCATTGCTGGAGTTGCTCATGAAAGTGACGCAACTCCAGCAATGTGCCACAACAGATAGGTGAGTCCCATACAAAAAGCCCTGCGTCATTCCCTTACGCCTGGTCTGAGCAGGCGTAGGGATTTGACGCAGTGAAGGTGGTAGAGTGACGCAGTGAAATGTAAATTTCACTGCGTCAGTTCTACTTGGCTTTTTGAGTGGGAACGTCTAGCCTGCATACATTAAACCTGACGCAGGTATAATGACACGCAGGGCTTTACAAAGTGACACATCTCCCTAGATGCGTCATGTTGTAAATGGGCCGCATTTTTACGCCGCCGCTGCGTCACAAAAAGTGACGCAACAGCAGCGCAAAAGTGACGCAAGGGGCTTGTAAATCTGCCCCTTTATGTCTCTGCTCCTCTGATTAACATTCAGGCGCCTCCATTTCTTTGTACTCCTCTGATAAACCACTAGGCTGCTCTTTTTATCTTTCGAGGTGTTCCTATCTTTTATAATGTTACATAATGCAAGTAGCTGCATAACAGCACCAGGGATGGGTTCACAGAAGAGCAGGAACATGGTGTGTAAGTTCGTCAGGGTGTTCTTCTGCTGTTGTTTCTTAGTGACTTTAGGAAAAGGCGAAGCTTTGAATTCGAGGCCGGTTAGTACCTGCCTTTCACATCAGATGGTACTGGAAACGGGGCCAGCTGGGATGGGACAGGATTCAAGCGTATAATTTGGTCATGAAGGTAAGTCACCTGTAAGCCACTTGCTGCCCTTACCTGTCTAACCGGGTGGCTAGGTAGGGAGGGAGCAATGGTATGTAGACTGGAGGCATAGATAAGTTACAAGGCGGGGGAGGTACTTGATGACTGTGGATGAGGTTGGATATGGGCATTAGGCAGCTGAAGAGGCCAGTATGGAGGCAGTGGGGATAAATATTCATGTTCCACCCATAAGTTCTGACTTTTTGATAACTTTCCAATCTGGTCGCGACTACCACTGTCTGATCCATCTACCTGCTGCACAGCTCTCGTGAACACCATCTGGACTTTAGAAACCAAGCGGCATATTTATTTATTTTGTGGCCCAGGGCAGCGCAGCAAGTCAGCTTGCTGTGCTGCTCTGCATCACAGGGAAAGGGCAGGAATGCGCGGTAGTTATCCAATACTGAGCATCCTGTCCTTTTTCATTGCACTGGCGCCATTTTGGTAGCCTAACACCAATGCAGGCATTCTTGCGCCATGGTGCAAGGGTGTCTATGTTGTAGGCAGGATTGTTTTGTGTAGGAAGGAGCCCTTTCCTGCGCAAAAACAATCCTGAAGGGTTTTTTCCTCTTTCTGTGTGTGCTGCAGAATGCAGCACACACAGAAAGAGGAAGTAATGAGGAGAAAAAAAGATAGTTCTCCTCGCAACGCCTCACCTGGGGAGGAGTATCTTTTTGCTGCATTCCCAAGTTTACAAGGCCATGTAAATCTGGGAATTCGTCAAAAACAAAGTTGGATGGGAACACCCACACAACGTCCGTGGAACGTCTACCCAGGGCAGAGTAAAGGAACACAGCGATCTGCGCTGCTTTGCGTTTCTCCGGATTTTTGGAACCACTCAAAGCCACGCAAAGTGGCTTTGCATGGCTTCAAAAATTGGACTTAAGGTTTGCGTCGCTATTGCACCACGTTGGGTGGTGCAAGAGCAGCGCAAACTGGGTCATAAATGTGGCCCCAAGTGTACACAATTCACACTGCCTAATTGCTATGGGTAGGACATGGCGGCCTGGGGCAGGTGCCCTAATGGGATCTTTGCTACTCTCTGGATAGTGAAGGACCAGGGCGAGTCCAGAGGACAGCCATACTGCATGCACCTGGAGAAGAGAAGCTTAAATTATGATTCAACTCCAGTTGACATGCAAGGAGAAAAAACCAGTTATCGAGCAAGGCGTTTCACGCGTGGTTATGCAATCTACCATGTATCCTGATCTGGGGTACGCCTATGTATCACTTACCAAAAGGAAACATTGCAAATGCAATCCTCTGACTCCTGATTTCAGATGGTCCCATAACATCACCAAACTGGAACATCCCATCCTGGAACAGGGTGCTTTCTGAGTTGGATACCAACCTCATCAGGCAAAGAAGCTTGCCTTCCCTGAAGACTGCCAATCACAGCTGGTAGAAACCTTGGGGGTAGGCAAGCATGTACAGCGCTGAAGCTAGGAACTGCCTCTCTCATTGAGGTAGAGAGTGGGTGGGGAGTGGAAAACTGCTCATGGGGGATGTGGGTCATGGCTCCTCTATCTTTCAGTGTGTATTCCTTAGCTGTAGAATATTTACCAAGGAAAAGATCCTACAGAAAGTTGATATGGGACGCTCATCCACCATCAAAACAATAGCCAAGTTGACTTTCTCGAAATGATACTAAAAAACATGATTAGTGGTCTGTACCTCCAGGAGAAAGTGAAATGTTGTTGCAGTGTTTTTGTTTTCCTACAGACTTTTGCAGTGAAGGATCCAGACTATCTTGGCCTGACATCACCACTCTGCCTCTAGCCAGAGGATACTCTCACCCCTCTCACTCAGCCAGGCCAGTTAGTGACCAGCTTTGTTGCTCACTTCATCCAACTTCCTTTGAATCCACAGATAATGTGCCTTTACTACCTTAATCACAAGTCAACCCTACTCCCTTAAGACATGATCTGGAGGTCTGACCTCCTTCATTCAAGACTTTTCCTTATGACCAGATCTGGCCAGGGTGCAAACCCCTAAGGACTATTTGCATACCTCCCATAATATCTCTGCCGACTTATCCAATACCATATTTTCCTAACAATAATAGGTGGTTATTTTTTTAAGATACTTGACCAGCTCCCAAACATTCAATTCCCATACATTAAGCTTCCAAATACCACAGCGCCTATACCTCTCACTACTTATCCTTAAGTGGGGGGATGTATTAAACCCCTATCTAAATATTCCGCTCCATCAATCCATGGAGCAACAGATCTCCTTTGCTTCCATTCCGTCATTGTAAGGCCCTTTTGGGGATCAAGATTTGCAGTCGGGCAAAATTCTGGAGTCCTCCCTTTTCTGTGATTTCTTAATTGCCAGTCCCCTCCGAGAGCCTGCTCTTTCTCCGGTTTGTCATTGTCTTCAATGACCAGGGTATTTTTATTTTATTAGATGCTTTCCAAGCTTCAAACAAGTTCCACACCGCCTTAGGTGTCATGATGTGCCACATCTTGTCCTCTGTAATAATATGTAGCTGGCAGGGATCAGCATCATGTTTCTCACTTCTGCTTCTCTAAACACCTTTTTAACAGCCTCAGAGCTTTTCCTCTGCTTTAGCACTGCATGTGTAAAGTGTGTAAAAAGAAGAACCATGGAGTTCTCATAGTGGATTCGACTCCTCTGTTGAGCAGTCCGGAGCATGCCGTACTTGTCCCTAAAATTAAGCAGTGGTGCGATGATGGCCCCAGGAGCACATGTTCCAATGAGAAGATATTTGACAGCCCCTTACTTTTAAAGACTTTCCGGAACCATTTTTCCACAAAATGTTCCATACTGGGCCCCTCCGCCCCTTTCAGTGTCTCCTATGAAACGTACATTCTCTTCAAGGGTATCCTCATCCATAGTCATAAGCACTGAATAGTCCCGCCCACGTGCTGGACTATTCAGTGCGGTGACCCCAGATCGATTTTAAAAAGTATACATATATGTATAACCAGAATTTGTACCATAGTACCTTATATATACGTTTGCAGCTTAAAGAAGGCTAAAAATGGCCAGATTTCATTGAATGTTAATTTTAAAAAGAAGCCAGTTGCATGGATATGCAACACTATAAAAAAGGTGAACATAGTAAATCTTTCACTACCTTTTTTAAAGGAAAAAGAAAAGGAATATATGACATTGTTAGCCAATAGACTGCAATGCCAAAGCATAGAATAGAAAACTGGCACTGTGCCTTTAAGAACCTCACAGTACCCCCTCTATTCCATCATGCCTCACAGTTGACAGTTAGGTCAGTTAATTTTTCCGGCTCCTGGAAACAGGATCCTGGGTCACTGAGCTCTGACTTTTTGGCAACAATCCTTTGGAAATCTTTCCAAACCTTTAGAGTTTTCATTCAACCTCTTATCATTTAAGACAGCTTGACTCCTTTTTTCTGCCAAAAAATGTGTCATCTTTTCTGTTAAAAATGTCTTCACTTTTTGTGAAGTGTCCTTCCTGTGGGAAAAACAAGGCACAATCACACCCCCCCACAGGCTCTGTATCATGTGCCTTCCAGAAGATTACATCCATGATTCCTGTACTCATTGTCAGTCCTTCTCCAGAAGAACTTTGAAGGACAGACAGAAAATCAGATTACATGGAATGCAGCAAAGGAAGGAAGAACATGCTGCCAGATCTTTTAGAAGCCCTGGAGAAGGTCAGTCCTCTGCTAGAGCTTCTTCATTCCGCTCCAAGGACTCCCCTAGAGGCAGATCCAAGGAGAAGAGACATCAGATAAAGAGACATTGCTCTCGTTCAATGTTGAGGAGCATAGCGACGCAGACCAGACACATACCTACTTGCTCGCCATCATGTAGACACGTGACAGGATAAAGAACCCTGATGGTCGCCAACGTGAACACAGCTGACGTCGAGAACACCTCCATCGGCAGTAAGACCACCTCCGTCGACGTCAAAACAACCTCTGTGGACGGCGAGTCTACCCCCGTCTACGCTGAGACTGGTTCCATCGACACCAACTCAGTCAACGTAGAGGCCACCCCCTTAAACGTCGAGGCCACTTCAGTCAACATCAAAGCCATCGCAATTGATGCTGAAGCCACTTTCTTCCACGTCAAGACCTCCAACTTCGACGTCAAAGCCATCACAGCCTTCAAAAGTAACATCTAGAGCAAAATCTTTGTCACTATCTATGCATCAATCTTCTAGCTGGTCACAGGAGTCTCAACCAGAGAGACCTGCCACTCAAGGTTCCGCTTACTTCCAAACACATTGCCCATCACGTCACATGCAGGATATAGCACTTTCTGATACAGCTTCACCACAGGGAGCATCACTACCCACATTTTTCCCCAGGTTTAGTATCACCTAGGATATCACTTGGAATATCTCCGGCCTCTCCTTCTGTGCTCACATTATCAATCAATCAATCAATCAATTATTTGTAGAGCGCGCTAATCACCCGTGAGGGTCTCAAGGCGCTGATCGGGGGGTGGGGGTGCAGCTACTGCTCGAACAGCCAGGTCTTGAGAAGTCTCCTGAAGGTCAGCAGGTCCTGGGTCTGTCGCAGCTGTGTGGGGAGGGTGTTCCATGTCTTGGCAGCGAGGTAGGAGAAGGATCTGCCGCCGGTGGAGGTCCTGTGGATGCGTGGGACGGTGGCGAGGTCGGCGGAGCGAAGCTGGCGGTTCGGGTGTAGAAGGTGAGACGCTTGTTGAGGTATGTTGGTCCGGTGTTGTGTAGTGCTTTGTGGGCGTGGGTGAGGAGCTTGAAGGTGATCCTCTTCTTGACTGGGAGCCAGTGCAGGTCTTTCAGGTGGGCAGTGATGTGGGTGTGGCGAGGAATGTCGAGGATGAGGCGTGCGGAGGCGTTTTGTATGAATTGGAGCCTCTTCTGGAGTTTGATCGTGGTCCCAGCGTAGAGGGCGTTGCCGTAGTCCAGTCTGCTGCTGACGAGGGCCTGTGTGACCGTCTTTCTGGTTCCGGTGGGGATCCATCTGTAGCTCTTGCGGAGCATGCGGAGGGTGTTGAAGCAGGAGGAGGAGACGGCGTTGACTTGCTGGGTCATTGAGAGCGATGAATCCAGGATGAACCCCAGGTTGCGTGCGTGGTTGGTGGGTGTGGGAGCGGCTCCCAGGGCGGCCGGCCACCAAGAGTCGTCCCAGGCAGAGGGCGCGGATCCGAGGATGAGGACCTCTGTCTTGTCTGAGTTGAGTTTCAGGCAGCTGGTCTGCATCCAGCTGGCGACGGCCTTCATTCCTTCGTGGATGTTGGTTTTGGCGGTGGTGGGGTTATTGGTGAGTGAGAGGATCAGTTGGAGTGTCGTCGGCGTAGGAGACGATGTTGATGTTGTAGCGAGCGGACGATGTTGGCGAGCGGTGCCATGTAGACGTTGAAAAGGGTAGGGCTGAGGATGATCCTTGGGGCACGCCGCAGATGATCTTGGTGGCTTCGGAACGGAAAGGGGGGAGGCGGACCCTCTGGGTTCTGTCGGTGAGGAAGGAGGTGATCCAGTCCAGGGCGTTGTCGCGTATTCCTCCGTCGTGTAGGCGTGTGCGCAGGGTGTGGTGGCAGACGATGTCGAAGGCGGCCGAGAGGTCCAGGAGGATGAGGGCCGCGGTTTCGCCGTTGTCCAGTAGGGCCCAGATGTCGTCTGTGGCAGCGATGAGGGCGGTTTCGGTGCTGTGATTGCTGCGGAATCCGGATTGGGACGGGTCCAGGATGTTGTTCTCCTCGAGGAAGTGGGTCAGTTGCCTGTTGACGATCTTTTCTATGACTTTTGCTGGGAATGGAAGAAGGGAGATGGGCAAGGAAGTTCTTGAGGTCCTTTGGGTCCGCTGTGGGTTTCTTGAGTAGGGCGTTGATCTCGGCGTGCTTCCAGCTTTACGGGAAGGTGGCGGTCTCGAAGGAGCTGTTAATGATCTTCCGAAGTTGGGGTGCGATGATGCGGTTTGCTTTGTTGTAGATGTGGTGAGGGCAGGGGTCGGATGGTGAGCCGAGTGGATGGTGTTCATGGTCTTGATGGTGTCGTCGTCGTTAACGTGGGTCCAGGAGAGCAGGTGGTTGGTGATGCTGGTGGGCGGTGAGTCTGCAGTGTTGGCAGCTGTGGGGAGGGTCTGGGTGTTGAAGCGGTCGTGGATGTCTGCAATCTTGCGGTGAAAGAAGGTGGCTAGGGAGTCACATAGGTCTTGCGACGGCGGGATGTCGTTGGAGCTGGGGTTGGAGAGCTCCTTCATGATGTTGAAGAGCTCTTTGCTGTTGTGTGCGTTGTTGTCGATGCGTTCCTTGAAGGAGGATCTTTTGGTGGCTCGGATGAGTTGGTGGTGCTTGCGGCTGGCGTTCTTTAGGACTGCGTGGTTTTCCGGTGTCTTTTCGTGGCGCCACTTCTTCTCAAGTCTTCGGCAAGTCTGCTTGGAATCCTGGAGGTCGGTGGTGAACCAGCTGGCCTTTCTGTCGGTGCGTCTGTTAGAAGGTTTTTTGATCAGGGTGAGAGTGTTGGCGCAGTCGTCAATCCATTGCCCGAGGTTGCTGGCGGCTGTGTTGGTGTCGGTGGTGTTTGTCGGTAGGTCTCGGACGAGGGCGGTGATTAGTTGGTCTTCCGTGACCTTGTTCCAGCTGCGGTAGGGGATCCGAAGCGGGTGGTGGTGCGCGGTGGGTTTCTTGAAGGTGAAGTGGACGCAGCGGTGGTCGGTCCAGTGGAGTTCGGTGGTGTGGCTGAAGGTGACGTGGTTGCTGGCTGAGAGGATGAGGTCGAGCGTGTGTCCGGCGGTGTGGGTAGGAGTCGTGATGAGCTGTTTGAGTCCGAGGTTGGTGAGGTTATCGAGCAGAGCGACGGAGTTGCTGTCGTCGGCTTTCTCGAGGTGGAAATTCAGGTCTCCGAGGAGGATGTAGTCTGTGGACACAAGAGCGTGCGTGCTGACTATGTCGGAGATGGCGTCGATGAACTGTGGCCGGGTCCGGGGGGTCTGTAAACGAGTGTTCCTCTGAGGGTGGTGTTGGGGTCCGTGTGGATCTGGAAGTGCAGGTGCTGGAGGTGTCTGACGTGCAGGTCGAGATTCTGAGGGTATTCCTGTAGACGATGGCGATTAAGAAGGTTTTTCCACCAATTATGTCGATTTCTATTATTTGGGAAGTCAACATTGTTCTCTCTAATTAATGGGACCCCCTTTGAACTCATACACAAAGCCACTTTACAACATCTTACATGGAAAGCAGCTTTCCTAGTTGCTATTACCTCTGCATGTAGAGGTAGTGAGTTTCAGGCTCTAAGCGCCACTGAACCATACACAGTATTCCATAGTTATAAGAGCGGTTATGAGGGCACAGCCCAGTTTTCTCCCGAAGGTGTTTTCGGATTGACACATTAACCAAACAATTTCCTTACCCACTTTTACCCTAATCCATCAATGCCAGCAGAGAAGTCCTTGCATTCTCTGGATGTTAAGAGCCCTGAAATTTTATGTAGACAAAACCAAGGACATAAGACTGTCAGACCGTTTTCCATAAACCATGGTCTGACACGTATACATTAAGAAGGTTTACCTTCTTCTAAACAAACTATTTCTAGATGGATTGTATCATGCATTGTTCTCTCATACCAGATAGCAGAGAAACTCCCACCTGGTAGGCCTAAAGCATATTCTACATGGGAAAGGCTGCTACCATAGCTCTTCTTCGGGATATTCCCATTTCAGAGACATGTAAGGCAGCTAATAGGAGATCTGTTCAGACATTTACTAGACACTACTGTCTAGATTCAGACTCTAGAGCAGATACTCAAGTAGGGCAGGCTTCTTTAAGGAACCTTTTTGGGTGATGGTTGGAGCTGTTTTTATTCCTTGTCTGCCTTTTTGTGGGATGCGCTTACTATTCTATTCAGTGCTTATGACTATTGATGAGGATCCCCTGGAAGAGAAAGAATAGTTACTCACCTGTAATTCTAGTTCTCTTTCAGGGGAATCCTCATCAAAGTCGTAAGCAACCCTCCCACCTGTCCGGACAGGAACTATTACAGCTCTGAAAAGTTGCTTCAGCCAGGATTCCTAATTTCCGTAAACATGACCTGACCTGTCACCTGTGAGGCACAATGGGATACAGGGTGCACTGTGAGGTTCTGAAAGGCACAGTGCCAGTTTTCTATTGTATGCTGCGCATTGCAGCCTATTGGTTAATAATGTCTCATATCCCTTCTTTTTACTTTTAAAAAAGGTTTGTGAAAGATCTGCTATGGTCACCTTTCTATAGTGAATCATCTCTATGCAAATGGCTTCTTTTTAAAATGAAAATTCTATTAAATCTGGCCATTTTTAGCCTTCTTTAGGCTGAAAAAATATATATATATATATATATCTCCACAAAACCGCCCAGATTTAAGGCCGCACTCCGCATTCAGGTGGGTATCAAACCTTTTATTATCAAACATGCAGCTTCCCATCTCGCTCAGAGAAATCCCTGGCCTGACGCGCTTCGAATCCTTCATGATTCTCATCAGAGGCCGACATCAGAAAACAGATCTATATATATATATATATATATATATATATATATATATATATATATATATAAAGTACTATGGTACAAATTCTTGTTATGCAAATATGTATACTTGTAAAAGTGCTCTGGGATCCCTGTACGTGGGTGGGACTATTCAGTACTTATGACTTTGGGGAGGATTCCCTTGGAAGAGAACTAGGATTACAGGTGAGTAACTTCCCCTATTCCTCTGTGACCTCACTTCCAGCATCCTTATCGTTCCAGGCTAATAAATGCACCTCTTCAGTCAGACACCAGTGATTTCTTCAATGCAGTTTTGTCAAATGAGACTGTGAAGATACTGATATATGCAGGTCTGACATCTTCTTAAAATCATTTTTGGAGCAGGCTGACGTGCAGTTACAGAATCTCTCATTTTTGAGGCGGACATGGAGTCTCTAACTGCCTTGGCTTATATTCTGAAGGGAGGGCTCTGGCTATGTCATGTCTGCTTTAGAGTATGTGGTCTATTGACTGCACTATGGGCATTTTCTGTGCTACTGGTCTGTCCTAAAGGAAGGTAAATATATCAAGCATATTGCTTTGCTGCATGCAGGCACCTCTGTTCCTTCCCATATCAAAAGGGTGTCAAGAATCAGCCACAGCAGAAACACAAAGGCGCTCCTGCCAGGAGTAGCACAACTGAAAGGACCACACTAAAAACTGACCCAAGTCCCAACCATTCAGACACTAGGGGACAGATTGATCATACTTTCCATTCAGACACTAGGGGACAGATTGATCATACTTTCATGCAACAAAGCAAGACAGCTTGCTGCGCTGCATGAAAGGGAAAGGGTAGGAATGCGCCATATTTAACATTATATGGCACATTCCTGCTCTCTCCGTGCGCTGAAGCACTTTTGGCTGCCTAGCGCCAATGCAGGCACCCTTGCACCGTGGAGAAAGGGTGCCTGCCTTGTAGGCAGGATTGTTTTTATGCCGGAAGGGGTACCTTCCTGCACAAAAACTATTCTCAGAGGCATTTCCTCTTACCAAGTGTGCTGCAGAATGCAGCACACTTAGAAAGAGGAAACAAGGAGAAGAACAATAGTTACTTACCTGTAATCTGTGGTTCTCCAGTATTGGTATCTTTCATAGATTCACATGCCTGAATCATTCCCCGTCATCGGAGTGGGAGTCCCACGGTACATAAAAAGCAATAATTATGCACATAATAACCATAATATAGGTAATACATAGAACCAGGAAGTGAAGTAGATAGAAACTACAGGGGAAGAAACTTCCACTTTTATGACTTGTCCAAGTCATTATAAACAGTCCAAACTGCAGCCAATCAGGCGACAGCACCCTCCAGAATGCTCTCTCCAGAGGCTGAGGCTCTCAGATTTTCTCGCACAAGAGTGTACCAAGTGAAAAGAGCATAACGAGCCTCTGAGGGGAGGTGGGTGTGTTGCATGTGAATCTATGAAAGATACCAATACTGGAGAACCACAGATTACAGGTAAGTAACTATTGTTCTTCTCCAGTATTGGGGTATCTTTCATAGATTCACATGCCTGAATCAGAGTACAAAGCAGTACATCCATAATAATGCTCGTAAGATTGTACTTGTAACATAATCCTATGTACAAGAGACCTTATGCAATAACATACATAGAGGTTCCACAGTATGCATATAAGTATATATTTGTGAATAAATAAATATATATATTGCAATGTTATATCTATATATATATATATACAAAATAAACATAGCTGATATCAGTCTGAGAAACAGTAAAGAGGAGGAGGGAAGAACAGAGGCTCACCTTATTTAAAAAGATTACGGAGAACCGCTTGTCCCACAGACGTATCTGCATTACTGGCAGCTTCCAAACAGTAGTGCTTGGTAAAAGTGTGCGTGCTGGACCATGTTGCAGCTCTGCAGATTTGATGAAGAGGCACACCAGCAAACAAAGCAGTAGACGAGGACATTGCTCTAGTAGAGTGCGCTCTTGGAATCGTTTGTAATGGTCTTCCTGCTTGTTGATGACAGAAACAAATCGCAGCAGAAATCCAACGAGCTATGGTCTGTTTGGATATTGGTTGACCTTGGCGTATTTTCCCATAGGCCACAAATAACTGATCAGATTTACGGATGGAAGAAGTCCTTTGTAGATAGAATTTGAGACATCTTTTGATGTCAAGTGTATGCAAAGTTCTCTCCGCAGGTGATTGAGGATTAGGGAAGAAAGTTTTCAAAATTATTGGTTCGTTGAGATGAAAGTCTGAAGGTACTTTAGGCATAAAACTGGGGTTAGTGCGTAGCACTACCGAGTTTGAAGTGAATTGAAGAAAAGGCGGATTAATAGTGAAGGCTTGAATGTCACTAACCCTCCTAGCTGATGTTAAGGCTAACAGCAGAGACACCTTCCAGGAGAGAAACTTCCAATCCACTCTATGAATAGGTTCAAAGGGGTGTCGCATAAGTTGTGCAAGCACCACGTTCAGATGCCAGGATGGAGATGGGCGGCGGATAGGAGGAAACATCCGGAACAATCCTTTGAAGAACTGCTGAATGATCCTAGCTGAATAAAGAGAGTTGGATCCATCTTGTCGATATCTTGAAATAGCCGCTAAAAATACTTTCAGAGTAGAATGGGAAAGGCCTGATTTTGCCAAGTGTAAAAAGAATGGTAGGATCTGCTCCGGTTTTGCATGGATCGGATGAATAGCGGCAGTCTGACACCACAAGCAAAACCTCCTCCATTTAAGCCTGTACGTCTTAATAGTGGAAGGCGCTCGAGCATTGGCTAAGACTTCCTTACAGTCTGCAGGAATATCTAAATGAGCGAATTCAAAGTGTTCAGGCGCCAGGCCGCTAATCTCAGAGATGCAGGGTCCGGATGACAGATCTGTCCGTTCTGGATGGACAGAAGGTTCGGTATTGGTTGAAACTGAATGGGATCGCTTTCTGATAGAAGGAGGAGTTCGGTAAACCAGAACTGGCGAGGCCACCTGGGAGCAATGAGGATTAGGCGACAAGGTTCTCTCTTCATTTTCCTGAGAACTCTGGGAACCAACGGTATCGGAGGAAAAGCGTAGGCATAGATCTGTGACCAATTCATCGAAAAAGCATTCCCGCGTGACCCCTTGTGGGGAAGCCAACTTGCAAAGAATGGGCATTTGCGGTTCTGACTGGTCGCAAACAGGTCTAGATTGGGACGACCCCACGCCTGAAAAATTTGATCCAACGTTGGTTGATGTAACTCCCACTCGTGATTGGATACTATTGATCTGCTGAGGGAATCTGCCAGGACATTGGAAACTCCGGGAACATGTATCGCTGACAAGCTGATCCTGTGTCGTATCGCCCAGTCCCAAATTTGTTGGGCTTGTTGCGAGAGCCGGGCAGACCTTGTTCCTCCTTGTTTGTTCAAGTAGTGCATACTTGTTGTGTTGTCTGTCCGGATTAATACTGATGCTCCCAGAATGATGGTGCGAAAGGATTTTAGGGCGAGGAAGATGGCCAGCAATTCTAGAAGGTTGATATGCCACGTTCGTTGCTGGATGTTCCACTTGCCGCTGACTGTGAGCCCTTGAAGGTGTGCTCCCCACCCCTCGAGGGATGCATCTGTAGTGATGGTGAAACTTGGAGCTTCCACTAGGAATGCGCACCCTTTTTCCACATTCTTCTTGCGAGTCCACCAGAGTAAGGCTTGTCGCATCCGGGGAGTGATGCGAATGAGATCGTTGAAGGAGCCTGAAACTTGCAACCATTGGTGGTCGAGCTCCTCTTGTAGGGGTCTCATTTTTAGACGGCAGTTGGGAAGTAAAGGAATGCATGAAGAAATCATCCCCAGAAATGACTTTAACTGTCGGACTGAAGCGTACCTTTTGAGCGCAACAGGTGGGCAAGGCTGCAAATCTTTTGTTGCCTTTCTTTTGAGATGAATGCTTGTGTCAGTTGAGTGTCTAACGTGGCTCCCAAGAATGTTTGTCTTTGCGATGGAGCTAGATGAGACTTGTCGAGATTGATGGAGAGACCTAGAGATTGGAAGAGGGACAAACATCTCTGAATGTGGGCGTCTGCGACCGTAAAAGAATTCGCCTTGATAAGGCAGTCGTCTAGATACGGAAAGATTTGGATCCCCTCCAGACGAAGGTGTGCAGTCACCGGTGCTAGAACCTTGGTAAATACACGGGGTGCGGAACGTAGTCCAAAGGGAAGGACCTTGAACTGGAAGTCCCTGCCAGCCACTCTGAACCGCAAGAATTTCCTGTGTCTGGGAAGAATCGGTACATGGAAATATGCGTCCTGGAGGTCGAGGGTGGCCATGTGATCTCCCGCAGAAAGTAGGTGAAGTATTTCTTGAAGCGTTAACATCCGGAAGGATAACTTCTTTAAATATTTGTTGAGGGAGCGGAGATCCAGAATGGGGCGCCATTCTCCCGATTTTTTCTTTATCAGGAAGAATCTTGAATAAAACCCGGTTCCTCTTTGCAATTGAGGGACATTCTCGATCGCTCCCTTTCTTAGCATCAAATTTATTTGGGAAAAAAGCTCCTTGAGATGAGATGGTGGTGGGCCTTTGGGAGGAGAGTTTGGAGGGATCTTTATGAACTCTAGAACATGGCCTCTGGCCACAATGTCCAGGACCCACTTGTCTGATGTTATAGCGGACCAGTTCGAGTAGAACTGGGAGATTCTCCCTCCAACTTTTAAAAGGGTAGGCGGTAGAATAGGTGGCAGGCGGCGGTTGTCACTGTTTTTTAGATGTGTCGCGTCCCCGATAGGAAGGCCTTCTCTTATTCTGTGAATATGAGGTATTTCGTTGTCCGTAAGACTGTTGGCGTTGGGATTGGTATCGTTGACTATTTTGGAAGGACTGGTATGACCTTTGTTGGTTATATCCTCCTCGACTAGAAAAGGAGCCACGGCCCCTAGCTCCACGAAAGGGCGGCTTCTTAAATTGGAGAGTACCCAGAGATCTTGCTGTCTCGGTATCCTTCTTGATGGCTTGAAGGGCCTCATCCACATGTTGGCCAAACAGTGATTCACCATCAAACGGCATGTCAATTATCTTTGCCTGAACCTCCTGGCGAAAAGATGTCGATTTGAGCCAGCCTTGCCGTCGTAGTACTGCGGCCCCTGCCAGTTGTCTAAAACCTGTAGATGCGACATCTACGGCCGAATCTATGATCTCCGCAGAGATACGTTCTCCTTCTTGCAGTATTTTTAAAGCTTCCGATTTGGATGGTTCTGGCAACATGTCGATGTAAGGAGAGATATCTGACCACATCTGCCTGTCGTATCGGCCTAGTATGGCCAGTGAATTAGCAGCACGGACTGTTGTTGCTGCCATGGTGGAAACTTTTTTCCCAATAGTGTCCAATCGTCTGCCATCCCGATCTGGAGGAGCTGTGATTGGAGAAGATGGGTTTCTAGCTCGCCGTTGTGCCGCTTGGGCAATGACAGAATCGGCTTTTGGTTGACTTATGAGACATGCCGGTGTATTATCTGGCGCCTTATATTTTTTGTCGAGGCGAGGTAGGACCGCAGGAACAGAAGCAGGAGCCTTCATTACCTTCAATCCTTCTTGCCAAATGAAGTCGATTATTGGGATGGTCCGTACCTGCTTCCTCGTCTGATCTTTAAAGTCATATAGGAAACACTCATCCTTTTTGGTTTCCATAGGCATGAGGAACCTTTGAGTTGCCCTTTCCATCAGAAGATGAAACCCTCCGATGTCAACAGGAGGAGAATCGATGGGAGCTGGAGTTGAAGGAGACGGAGTTTGCAGTTGGTAATCATCCCACTCCGTAAGAAGCGATCTGTCGTCTAATTCTCCTTCCTCCCTATCATTGTCAGAGGTGTGAGCATCATTGGAATGATGAGACGGCACCGGAGACGGTGGTCTGGGTGACCTCAACGCAGAAAAGGAAGTTTGAGGTACAGGTGTCGGTGGAATAGATGAAGCCGATTCAGATGGAGGGAAACGGCGATAATAATCATCCAACATGAATTGTAGATTATTTAATAGAGCCAAAGGCATTTGCGCCGTTGGAATCGCATCTGGAGCTGGATCAACAGTCTCTTGGGGAGGATCGTCATCCTGATCGTCCTCCTGATATTTGATGAATAATTCTGATGGGCTCCTGGCAGTGCGAAATCTGTCATCATCCTCAGATTCCTCATCATCCTCACCATAATCTAGTAGTTGTTCAGGCAATTCTAGAGGTACCTTAGTAGGAGAAATATGCAGTGGAGAGAGGTTCTTCAATGAAGAACCACGTCTATGCAGCAAGGAAGATGCTGTTGTCAGTGGTGGTAATTGCACCTGTGTCGCAGACGGTGCAGAAGGCGCCGTTGCTGCAGTCGCTGACCAAACCTGCAATTCTGTACAAGCAGATAATTGTAGCGTCGACGAGGGATCCGTCGACGGAGCGGTCGTCGTCGAAGCCGGTGTAAATGAAGTAACCGACGACGAGGCAGTCTTGGACGACGAGGCAGTCTTGGACGACGAGGCAATCTTGGACGACGAGGCAATCTTGGACGACGAGGCAATCTTGGACGACGAGGCAATCTTGGACGACGAGGCAATCTTGGATGACGAGGCAGTCTTCGACGACGAGGCAGTCTTCGACGACGAGGCAGTCTTCGACGACGAGGCAGTCTTCGTCGACGAGGCAGTCTTCGTCGACGAGGCGGTCGTCGACGGGAGTTTTCTACTCTTCGTCGTCGACGGGACGTCGACGGTAGATCTAATTTCCGTCGTCGACGAGATTGGCTTCACGGAGACAGAAACCAGCGTCGACGGTGATGACGCCGACGACATGACCATCTGTGGTCTCGGCGACGAGAAGGTGGCAGTCGACGTCGTCGTCGTAGCGTCGACGGTAAGTATCGTCGACGAAGTCGTCGTCGATGCCGTCGACGACGGTACCTTTTCTGAGGTAAAATCTTCTCAGGCAAGCGTTTTGAAGCCAGAGACTTCGCAGTTTTTCTCGGGGGTAGTATGCAGAGGCTTACTTGTAGAAGGTGGAGGAGCCTTTTTAAGGAGGAAGGCAATTCAGCACCCTTTGAGGACTGCTGTTTTCTCAACACCTTAGCCCCAGGAGAAGACAAGACCTCCTCAGCAATCCTCTTCCTAGAGGACGCAGTAGAGCCTGAGGCAATACTCCCCACATCAGATAAGGGGTTGTCTTGATCCTTGATCTTCTGTAGCCACAGAAGTAGACGTCCCTCTCTGTCTCTAAGAGTTTTTTGAGGGAAGGTCCTACAGATCTTGCAGTCCCTCACCTGGTGATCCGGATACAGGCAATAAATGCATTTCTTGTGGGGGTCTTCTGAAAACAGCCGGAGCTTCCCACAAGACTCACAGGGTCGAAGAGAGATCTTTTAGATGAAGACATCCTGAATGAAGTAATTTGTGAAGAAATAGAAAAGTACTGAGCAGAGCTCAGGAGACTCCCTTCACACGACGTGCGGTAGAAAATCTGAGAGCCTCAGCCTCTGGGAGAGCATTCTGGAGGGTGCTGTCGCCTGATTGGCTGCAGTTTGGACTGTTTATAATGACTTGGACAAGTCATAAAAGTGGAAGTTTCTTCCCCTGTAGTTTCTATCTACTTCACTTCCTGGTTCTATGTATTACCTATATTATGGTTATTATGTGCATAATTATTGCTTTTTATGTACCGTGGGACTCCCACTCCGACGATGGGGAATGATTCAGGCATGTGAATCTATGAAAGATACCCCAATACTGGAGAAGTAAAGATATTGCTCCTCGTTGCGCCTCATCTGGCAAGGTGTAGCATTTTGATGCATTCCCAGGTTTACCTGTCTTGGTAATCTGGGAATGTGCCAAAAACCATGAGGGGATATGTGGGAACTGCCACGCTCCACCCATGGAAAACCTTCCCAGGGAAGAGTAACGCAAGGCAGTGATTTGCGCTGCCTGGGGTTTCTCCAGATTTACCAAGCAACGAAGGGCCACGCAAGATGGCCTTCAGTTGCATGGTAAACCTGATTTAGGGATTGTGTTGCCCTTGCAACATCTGCCTGACGCAAGGGGAATGCAATGCCTTGATAAAACAGGCCCCAGATATTCCCTGCAACATCACTGGAGTTCAGGTCAATCAGTGTCTCTGGCTTCACTCTCTTGAATCCAATCCAGGGCCATATAACAGAACTTTGAGAGAGCCTGTTCGGGGGGACAAATTCAGTTGTTGTCCACCTGATGGTTCAGGCCACCCTGCCAATCAAACAGGTTCTATGCCCCACTCCAGGTAACCGGAGAAGGCTCGGGACAATCAATCCAATCTTGCCACCTCCCCCACTCCCTTTAGACCTCAGTCCGGGCAGCCTGTCGACCTTCACCAGCGGCAGCTGCCACATACAAATGGTGGTGGGGCGGGAGAGGGTGGCGCGCAGGAGGGGGAGCGCGGGGTAGTTAGATAATAAAAACAAAAAAAGGAAAACTTTCCTTAAGTTGCCAGCCACGTCCCGCCTGGTCTTTCCTCTTCCTTGTCCCAGTAGGCAGTGGGGCTGCATCAGACTCCCTGTCCAATCCCCGAGCTGCTCTCATGATATGAGAGCAGTGCGGGGATTGGCCTGAGCGGGCTGAAAAGACGCTCTCTCAGGCACAGGGAGTCTGTGCTGTTTCTCTAAACCGGCTGTTCAATACAGTTAGGTTAGAGAAACCTAAGTGCACATGTGTGTTTGGCCTGACTGAGACAGTCGGCCAAACACACATGGGCACTTAGAGAGTGCACATAAAACTCCTCCTCCCCAGCCAAGATATTGGCGAAGGTCCTAGCCACACGATTGCTGAAGGTAATTACGAACTTAGTTCACCCGGACCAATCGGGCTTCATGCCTGCTAGAAACACCTCCCTTAACCTGCGTAGGCTACATGGGGTGCTGAGCCGTGCTGAGACAATCTGTGAGGACGCCGTAGTGGTGTCTCTCGATGCGGCCATGGCATTTGACACAATAGAATGGCCCTACATGTTTGCAGTGTTAAATAAGCTGGGGCTTGGTCAGGAATTTATCGGATGGGTTTGGCTTCTGTATCAGGAACCGATGGCCCAAATCGTCGTCAACAATAGGAAATCCCGCACTTTCGCTCTTGGTAGAGGGACCAGACAGGGTTTCCCCCTGTCCCCACTGCTCTTTGCCCTCACACTCGAGCCACTGGCGATGTGGTTATGGAGAGACCCGATTGTCAGAGGCCTCAAGTGGACGGAAGGCTGGGAGGACCGCATTTCATTGTACGCTGACGACATCTTGCTATACTTAGCTTCGCCAGCGGCCTCCCTAAACAGGGTATTGCACATTTTTCAGGTGTTTGGCAGCTTTGCCGGGTACAAAATAAATCAGTACTGTACATCCTCAGTGGGGCAATGCCTTCCCTTCCCCGGGGATTCACGATTACGGAAGCGCAGGACGATTTTAAATACTTGGGGATTCGGGTCTCTAAAAACCCATCCCATTTTTATGACCAAAACCTCCAGCCTCCATTGCAACGACTCAAGAGCGACGTCCGACATTGGAAGTCGCTCCCTTTGACCCTGCTGGGGCGCGCGGCCCTATTCAAGATGATGTCCCTCCCTAGATTCTTATATGCATTGCAAAATACGCCGCACAGGTCGAATCGGTGTATTTTCAGGAGATTAACAGCATTCTTCACGACCTGCTATGGGATGGTAAACCACCCAGGATCGCCACCCACAAGTTAACTCTAGGGTGGTTTGATGGGGGAATTGGTCTCCCGGATATTAAAAAATATTATTGGGCAGCCCAGCTTGCTGCAATAAACCAATGCACGTACAGGGCGGAGGGAGACCCTGGTTTCCAAATGGATAGATGGCTTCTACCGGGGGGTAGCTTCGTGGGGGCGCTGTACTCCAACTCAACGAAACTGAGAGCAACGGGGCCCACGGGTCACGCGATCCAGGTGTGGAAAGCAGCAACGAAGAGCTTGGGCTGGGAGGGTAGGATCACGCAAGCTACACCACTCTGGTACAGCGGCAGGCTGGGGAACCTGATTCGTACAAAGGGGTTTGACCGCTGGGACCTCATAGGTATATCACGAGTGGGAGATCTATGGAAGGCGAGGGATGTGGTTCCCTTTACCCAACTGCAAACGGAACACGAGTTGGCAAGTACCGAATACTTCAGATACCTACAGATCAGACACGCTTTGTTAACCGTACTACCTAAGGGTGAGTCACTGCCTGAATCCTCCCCGCTTGAAGATAGGATCCTAGATGGGGATCTGCCAGAGAAAGCTGTATCGCTCATATATAAGAAACTAATCAATAACATGGCAGATCCATTACTCCGAATTCAAGCGAAATGGGATTATGACGTTGGGGGGGCTGGATGATGAAGAGTGGCTCGCAGCGCTGGCCTCTCCTAAAGAGATGGCAATTTCCTCCAGGCTCCGATTGGTACAGTTGAAAATATTGCATAGAACCTACCTTGCCGGTCCCATGCTAGCGAAAATGGAATACTGCACAGAGGGTGGGTGCCCCAGGAAGTGTGGTTACGAGGGCACTTTTATCCACATGTTATGGGAGTGTATCACCATCCAGAGGTACTGGTCAGCAGTAACGGGCTGCATGGAAACTGTACTGGGACAAAAGATTGACTGTAACATCAAGCTGGGTCTGTTAAATGTCTGGGACCCGACGGACCTGAACGCCAAGGAACAACTATGGGTGACTCTGGGGCTGATGGTTGCAAGACGAAACATAGCTCGGAAATGGAAGGCGTGTGACCCACCAAGATTGGTGGAGTGGGGTACCGACATGGACTGGTGCATGGTCACAGAAAAGGCCATTTATGTCTCTAGGGGTTGCCCCAACAAGTCGATACAGATCTGGGAGAAGTGGAATACATACAGGGGAGGAATATGCGAGCCCCCGCAGACCAGTGAAGACATGGGAATAGGAGGGTTAAACGATGGGCAGTAGTGAGAAAGCCACTGTTGTACCAAGTGTTTCATGTTTGTTGCTTGTCTCAAACCTATGTCCTTCCATAATTGCCAGCATACGTTTGCATTCTGTAACGTCACTTCTTGTCTTTAATAAAAATGAATTATATTAAAAAAAAATCTTCCCCTCCCATCCCCTGGCCCGCCCCTCCCTGCAGCCGCTGGCTGAGCTAGCTGCTTAAAAATAAAACGATAATGAAATATTGTTTTATTTTTTAGCTGCTCGCTCTGAGCCAGTGGGGCGACGCTCCTCCGCCATTACGGAGGAGCCGCTCCTGATCAACACTCAAATCCTCCTTAGCTCTTGTAAAGTTGAGCATTTTTCCTTTCATCAGAGAAGGGTATCTTTCACCCCACTGGGCCTCAGCTGGGTTAAAGCCAAGGGATAATACCAGAAGCGTTCTCCTCCTGCTGACCACAGGGCCTCTCTCTGATCTCACTCAGTGACCCCACCACAGGACCAGTACCACTGGCATGTTTCTTCCTAGGCTCTAGGGGCACCCCAGGCCTCAGTACCACCTCTCTCGAGTTTGCTCAGCCATTTTCCTCTTTGTCCCACCACAGCCTTTGGGGTGGAGTGGCAAACAACTCACTTTAAGCATCTACTGGTGTCCTCTTCTTGTTAGGAGCACAGCGACTACCACCATTCTTGAGTCGTTGCACACATCTTTGCACTGCACCAGGTTTGTTGGCATGACTGCGCCTGAGCCCAAGAGCCGCTCCAATCAAGCACCGCTCACTGTAGGTGCAATGTGCATGACAAGCGAGAGAGGGGAGGGCACTCCTTCCACTCTCAATCATGGGCCTTGCCTTGGTGCTTCAAGAACACAAAGCTTCACCCTGTAGCCAGGACTGTCTGCTGCTCGTAGCTATGTGGCTCAGGGCATCTCTCAGTCATACGATGCACAAGATTATGCAGGACAGAAAAGGTGGCCAGGCAGGAGCTTTGCCATTATGTGTCCCACTTGGATCAGCTCAGGTCAAGTTCTTGCCTTCTCCTGTTTAGAGCCTGTTCCACACCCGATCCCGTTCTTTAGTTAGAAGCAGTATATAAAACACATTAAATAAGGAAACTAGTAGAAATTCTTGGCATCCTGGCCTCTCCACTTTCCTCCCAAACAAAACTCCTCCTCTGTGAGCTGGGAAAGAAGCAGCAAAAATGTATACAAGTGTGTATCCGAAATACCCCACCCCACAATGCACCTTGTAAGATAATGTAAAGTATTTACTAACAGTGAATGTATTTGTTTTAACAGTGAAAACTGATTTAAATTAAAACCTTGGTCTGCAGTGGGCAAAAGGCACCATATTTGCTGCAATCAAAATGATATGGGGTATGCATCTTCCCCTGCTGAAGCAGATGATCCAGAAGTGGCCAATTCTTACGGCAACCACCCTAGCAACCAAGATCCAGAGGAAAGCTGGCACCAGCCCACCTTCAGCTTGACTCCACTGTCTGGGCTCTTCAATCCATTGTATATTTGCCTGGTTTCTCCCTGTTCCTTCGCCAAGATGGATACCAATGACTCCACGGCCGCCATCTTCCCACCAAAATACCTATAAATCGTCCTACTGCAACAGCTAAAACACCTCTGTAGCTTCCATTAGACAAATGCAATAAAGACATCTTGGATCCTTTGACCACAGGTTAGCAAAGTGCCAAAGTGCAGTACTTTTACTTCAAAATACATATCACCTTTTGCATACTTCAGAGGATGAAGCAACATAGTTCCACCCCCCCTTTCGTGGCGGTGGAGGCCTCCAAGTTCCACGAGATGAACATCACGAAGTGAACTTGAATGAGTGCTCAAAAAGAAAGTATAACCCAGTGGGCAAACGAAAGGAGTGTTGGCAAAGGCAGAGACCCAACGTTTCAAGGATCAACAGTTTACAGATCAAATCTGTCCCATACCAGTAATTTACCTAGCCCTGTTGCAATTGACCTAGTCTTATTTTTAGGTCGAGCCTGGGCAGCGCATGCGCTGCTCTGCGAGGCATGCTGTATTGAGTATGGACTTGAAGCCCCACCCATATTTTTCAGAGGCCTGTGTCATTGTCCTTCGTAAACGCTGGCATCTGATTCGTTAATAGGCTTGTTTATTCCTCCTTAGTACCGCCTTGTCTTCTTTTGTAACCTTCCATGAGGACTGGCTCTTTTACTTCTGTTGTTACACAGTATGTCGTATTTAGTCAGTAAGCACTATTTTCTTTAATGAGTTTCTCCCACTGCAGGCACAACATGCTTTCACTTTCCAAGCAGCCCGGGACAATGGCAGTCGCTTCTTTGAAATGAAATAGGTCTCACATTTACAAAAGTTTGAGCTCTTGGCATTGTAAATGACAATGCCTTTTATGTGTTAATTATCAAAACAGATAAATAAAAGGCATTGTCATTTACAATGCCAATAGCTTAAACTCTCGCAAATGCGAGACCTATTTCATTGCAAATGCTTGTTATCTTTACTTTTTGCTACTGTTAATTTTCTTTAATCCATTATAAATACAGAAGTATAATACCTACAACACAAGGAAAAAAACAGGACTGTATAAGCTTTTTTTTACACCAAACATAAAATAACTTCCGATTTCTAGCAAAACTTTCGTATAACAGCACAATGTGCTTCTTATAGCTACCATACAGACAGAACCCCATAAAGGAAGAGCAATTCATTTCTAATTCTAAATCTCCATCATGACAGCAGAATATCTTCACAAGAAAACATGCCAAGAGGTGCTAATAGTACGTTCGCCATTTTTGTAAAGACAATCCAATTGAGAGAAATCTGCCACAATAGAGTACATTTGATTGAAAACACCGCTCTAGTAATGGGTTTAAAAAAAAAGAACGCAGGGACGGGTGTGCTTGTTTGTACATATGGCGCACATGAGTGAAGACTGCAACAACTACTTTAGAACACTGGAATCTGCCCTACCCCGAAAAATACACTGCAGGGAGAAGCGTTTTGTTTCTCCACATACTTTGAAAGGATACCAAACACTACTACTTTTTCAAAATGCTTTTTCCTAAACTGAAAACAATTGTTTTGCTTGTATTAAATTGACTTGTAAGGGAATGTTTAATCTTCGGCTCCTGTGGAGTTGTTAACCTCTTCACATTTTTTTTTTAAATGAGCCACCATTTCAGTTCTTTTCCACAGATGTCCTTCGTGTAATACAAAAATGTTGAAGGACAATTGCAACATATGAGTGATGAGCCTTCTACGGTCCCACACAAAGGATTGTGAGATCTGTCAAGCAGTGTTATACAGGAGGTTGTGGGACAGCCGGGGGTTTGCCCAGGAACGAAGCATGGATACCATGGTATGTGCAGAGACATAGCTCCTGCAGGAAGCATTTCATCAGAAGGGACAAGAAAGATCCACTTCCTTGTCCTCCCTCACTCTCCCCAGTTGAGTATCGGGTCTCACACTGATCAGGCTTCAATCCCAAAATCACAACTGCTGCTCGCAGTCTACTTTGAGGACTTTACATCACAAAAGGAGCTGGTGATGCCAGGACTATGGTTCAAGGGCCACAAAGCCTGTGCCCTGTTCACAGACGGATACTCATTTAGTGTAGTTTCTCCTAGGAAAATACAGCGTTAAGAAGGTCCAATGAGAGGGGCTGTTTGCCATAGAGTTACTGTAGGATGCCTGGGTGCAAAGGTCTCCACTCCCCTGAGATGGTATGGGAGCCCTGGCAGATACACTGCTCTGAAAGGCAAAGTGGGGACTTTGAGGTAGCCTGCACCCCACTACCCACCTACAGCCGATGCCGTTAATTTCTACTGCCAGAGGAGACACGTTTGGTGCAAGACAACAATTTCGGACATTCATTTTTGTTTGTAAGCACATAGGCACTGGGTACGATAAGCAGTCAGTGGAGGCAGAAGCACGATTTCCTTATTGGGGAAGGCCAGAACTTCTCCTTGAGGCCAATGAAGGAGCTGGGAGGGAATGGACACTGTCACGTCGGGACATAATCGCTCTTGGGCTTGAACTGCTCTCAAGCCTGCCACGAATCACTAATGAAGGACCCATCCCTGCAGTGCCTCGACATGCCAGTAACATTTCCTTACACTAGTCTCAACGGTCAGGGCGGCATCCCTTCTAGAAAGACTAAAAGGATGACATCTCCCAGTTAGTCATTCACCCTGGATTTGACTGCCCCATGAACAATCCAGGAAGTATACTAGCAGGCTGCTCCACGGAGGAGCTACAAGTAGATGTTCCAAATAAAGCCCCCCCCCCCCCCCCCAAGAGCCTGGTGGCACATGTAATCCCCATTCCCCCCTTCTGAACTGATCAAGAAAGAGAGATGATGTGTGGTCAGTAACACTGGCACTGAGAGAGAGCCAAGGCCTGCTCCTGTGGACCTGGGTGGGAGAACTTAAATTGGACTGATTACCACATGTGCGCTGTTTGTGTCTTCCATTCACAAGTCACAACCCCTCATGGCTGAGCAATTCAGGTTATAAAAAACAAGCAGGCAAACCACTGCCTGCTGGTACCTGAAACAGGTCACACTGCAAGTCCCAGTATGTTGCACCTCACTGCCAGATGATTGAATGATTGGCCCATTTTGGCTGCAGCCCATCCACTGGTAATCCTACCAACTCTTTCATACTGAGGTGCTAGGCTTGGCCGGAGGCCTTTGTGCCATCAAATCTTGTGAAAGTCTGGGTTCCATTTGGGAGGGATATTGCACCCTTCCCCGCGGACTCAGGCTACATCCAAGGGGGTCTGGTGTCCATTTCACATAAGGCCTGAGAGAAATTGTACTCAATTGCCCTTTTGTTTTGGGCAATGAAAAAATGGTCTAACTCCAAACGAAAGGTCATCTATAAGGCCCAGTGTTGTAAATCAATCACCAATATGGAGTTAAATGCCTCAATTGACTTTCTGGACCACAGTATAGACTCCCTCCCCACTTGTGAGGCAGTGGAAACATGACAGTTGGATTTCCAACTGGACCTGTACAGTTGGGCTCTTGCAATATAATAAGCAGGCCCCCTAATGACGCCAGAGATGCACCAGATGGACTCACTTCTTTTGGGTCTAAGCAGGAAATGATCCAATGCTATCCTACTTAGAAAGCATCCTTAGGTCCCTTTAACCAGATGTGGCATGTTAACCAACATCCCTAGGTCTCTTTGACCAGAAGTGGCATGGAGTACCCCATAATCAACAAGGAACCTTTTGCCAGAGTAAGACTGAGAGCAGGGTAATCAGAAACCTATCTGTCTTCACCATATAGCATCCATTCTCAGGATCTTTGGTAGCCCGTGTACTAACATATTTGTTCCTTGTTGCTGGCAAAAGTTCATCATGAAAATGACAGGCACCTGGCCCTTCATTCAAATGCAATATTTGTATTTTTTATTTATAAAGCGCAACATTCATCCAGAAGGATATCACGGCGCTGTGCTAGGACTCCGGTAGATGGCTGAGCGGTTGATGAGTTTGGCCGGTATTAGGTTTTAGTGAACAGGTGGGTCTTAAGTTTTTTTCTGAAGACAAGGTAGTTCTCAGTAAGGTGGAGGACTTGTGGTAGTTCATTCCAATGCTTTGCTGCCAAGTATGAGAAACTACGACCCCCTGCCCTTACTTTCTTAATGCGTTTTGTTCTGGCTTGAGCTAGAGACCGTGATCTTAGGCACCTGGTAGGTACATAAAATTCAACTTTATTCCGTAGGATAATAGGCCCTCGTTGGTGCAGAGCCTTGTGTGCGTGACTGAGCAGCTTAAATTTCGCTCTTTGGCGCATTGGCAGCCAATGAAGTAGATTCAGGCACTCAGACGCTGAGCTGAGTCTGTTTTTGTTACATACCAGTTTGGCGGCAGCATTTTGCACCACTTGTAGGCGTGTGAAGAGGTAGTCTGCCATGCCCACGAACAATGCATTACCATAGTCCAACCTACTAGTAAGTAATGCTTGCGTGATGGTTCTCCTACAATCTAGCGGGATCCAAGGAAATAGCCTTTTTAGGAGCTTCAGCATCGCGAAGCTTCTTCCACATAGAACCCGCACATGGTCCTGCATGGATAGGGTATTGTCCATGAGGATCCCCAGATTCTTTGTGCATTGCTTTGGAGCCGGGGCGTCACCCAACGTCTGGGGCCACCAAGTGGTAGTCCAGACAAGTTTAGCTCCTCCGAAAAGTAATATTTCGGATTTTCCTGCATTTAATTTAAGGTAGTGTTCTGCCATCCAGGTTGCCATCTCCGAGAGGCAATTATTCAGTTTTAATCTAGTGTTCTCGTGCCGTTCTTCAATGGTTATCAGCAGTTGGGTGTCGTCTGCGTAGGAGCAAATACCAAAGCCCCACTTCTCACTGATTTTTGCCAGAGATGACACAGACATTAAAGAGTGTGGGGCTCAGGGATGCCCCCTGTGGAACACCATAGCCGATGGGTTTTGGTTTAGATGAAAATTCCCCCATTTGTACGCTCTGTGTTCTATTATTTAAGAAAGAGCTCAGCCATTGAAGGGCTTTAGCATAAATTCCTTTTCCATGAAGAATCTCCAGTAGGCGATTGTGTGAGACAGTGTCAAACGCCGCCGATAGGTCTAATAAAATCAGAGCGGCGGCTTTCCCTTGGTCAACCAAGGATCTTATGTTGTCTGACACGGCTAGGAGGGTTGCTTCTGTACTGTTAGTGGCTCTAAAGCCGGTTTGGGAGGGATGCAGTAGGTCATTTGACTCAAGGTAATTCGACAGCTGTCTATTAACCAGTTTTTCCATAACTTTGGAAAGGTACGGGAGTTGGGAAATAGGTCGGTAGTTTGCAGGATTGCGAACATCTGTGCCTGCTTTCTTCAGAAGGGGGGTCACTACGGCCTGTTTCCATGTTTCTGGGAATACTGCAGTATGTAGCAGGTTGTTAAATAGCTGGGTAACATATGGACAGATTATGGGTATAAGCCTGGAAAAGACTAAATGAGGGCAGGGATCAAGGGGAGATCCTGACTTGACTTCCCCCATTGTTTTAGCAACTTCTTCCTCTGTAAATGGGGAGAAGCTGCCTATGCAGGCAGATACATCGGGGGAGGGGTTGAAGTTTCGCAGTTAAATGCTGGCAGTGGGGTGTTGGTGTTAAATGTGGAGTATATTTTACTAATTTTGTCTGAGAAGAACTCACTCATTTCTTCGCAGCATTCCTCTGAAGGTGGCAAAGTTTGGGATAGGCTCACTGGGTCATATAGTCATATCAAATCTATTTATTACTCTCTGCTTTAAAAACAGCCCTGCTTCTCCCTGTACCTTTGCGTCTGAGTAGGTTTTGCTTTTATTTCTTCACGCGTCTCAAAGATCATGACACAGGATCATTGAAATCAGGTCATGGAGATCTCAGGGTGGAAGGCAAGGCCAGAAACGTGGTGTGCATGACTGTAAGAAAGCATGTATGTTGTAACTGTGTACAGGAGGTGTCAAAAAAAATATATATATATATATATTAAACACACATCCTTCCAGGCAGGAGGAAACAGGATCGCACTCCGTAGATGTTTTTGCAATTTTTCTTTTATTTTCTGATTCTTTAGCTCATAGCTCAAGTGAAAGCTACAGTAGCTTTCACTTGAGCTATGAGCTAAAGAATATATATATATATATATATATATATATAGAAACACCTTAACCTACATTTAAAAAACACCTCAAATTCACTGTGAAGACCAAAAGTTAAATTGACAATATAGTAAGAAAAAAATTCCACAGATATGCTTCATGTCCTGCATGTTATAAAAGGTTAGGTCCATTAGCACTACAAAGGTGATAGCAAATTGGGTCTAGATGTAGCTTTGTAAATAAGCTCAAGTATGAAAAAAGTATAGCAAACTGTTACATTCACTGGATGGTGTTATTATTGATGTCATCAATGATGTGTGAGATGCCATCAGTGATGTCATTTCACTTGTCATGAGTGATGTAATATACGAGATCACAAGCAGTGCATGGCAGGTGCGCAAGTCATAGTTAGCGCACAGAACTATAACTGACGAATTTCAGTGTTTTTTCTTTTTTTTTCTGAAAACATTTTTATTGTGCTTATGTGATAATAACATCACTTCCCAAAATTGCATATTAGTTTTAGTCCCTTTTTAATCCCTCCCCTACTATCTCATGCTCCAAATGTTGCCCACGCTTCCCTATCCCCCACCTCAAAACCCTGAGCACACTGGTTCTTCAGTTTACAGTTCTCTGCAAGGTGTTTTCCCTCCTGTCTCCCTCTAAAGTCAGTCTTCCATGTGGCTAGGTGTACTTCTCTTTATTCTAGTAGATTAGGTCTAAAGCACTCAATCTGTGTGGTGTAGTTTTACTTGGTTCTGTACCCAACAGGTGAAATGTTTATGATGCTGCTCTAGGTCATTTGTTAGTTTTTGCATTGCAATTGAATTCCACAATTGTGTGCAGCATCTCAGTAGTGTCAGCAGGTCTATTTTTAGGTCTCGCCTGCTTTGCAGCGCATGCGCTGCACGCTTGCGAGATCTATTGTCGTTGGTTTTGTGTAGGGCCTCTTTGGAAGTGGGGTTGGTGTCCGCCCTGTCTCCCTTAGGCCCCGCCCACCCGTCGTCTGTTGCTCGTCATGCGTGCGTTGTGTCCTTGCCTCACGCTCGAGCCCCCCTTCTCTGAGAGGCTGTCTCCCTTGTGCCCCGCCCACCCGTCTTTATAGACTCTCTGAACTTTTTCTGAACTTTTGTGAAAGATCATTGCGGCTCTTCCATTAATAATAATGAAATGTGGGGACATTAAAACGGAGCTAGTGAGTGCCGGGGGACAGCCAGGAATTAATAGAGGTGACCGGCTACGAGTGTTGCTGGGGCACGGATCATTCGCAGCTTGAGACCAGAAGCTCCTACCTCAGGGCGCTGTGGACGTGAGCACTGCTCGCGGTCCCAGCCCTTCCACACGTGTCAGGGGCTGGGGTGTCATTCGTGTGCATACGCCTGGGCACTCGCGTGCAGCTTGTGACCAAAGACACTTGCCTCGGGGCCACGGAACCCTGAGCGCAGAGAAACTTACCTCGGGATGCTGTAAATGTGAGACCTACGGCACTCCCAGCCCCCGTGGTTGGGGCCCGGATATCGCTTGTGTGCACTCCTCTGCCATTAGGGCTCTTGGGCTTACCGGAAGCACCGGCCCCTTGGTTCTGGGACTCCGAGCACAGACACCCCTACCCCACGGCCCTGCGTCGTGAGTACAGCTTGAGACCATGCAAACAACCCCCCGACTTATTAGGGGCCATGATGTTGCTTGTGAGTAGATTCACCTGCCTTGGGCCAGTCTGCAAGCTGTGGCCAGAGACACATACCGTGGGGCCCCGAGCACAGCTCGACACATGACACCTCCCCGTGTTAGGGCGCTGGGTATTGTTGTGTGCGGGGTCGCCTGCTCGCAGGGGCCCGGCCCTCGTCTGCAGCTTGTGACCAGAGACACTTGCCCTGGGAACCCGAGCAGAGAGACACTTACTTCAGGAGCCTTGAAACAGGAGCAAGGTTTGATACCCACCTCCCTTCCTCCCTTCTCCGCCCCGTGTTAGGTGCTGGTGTGTATCTCTTGTGTGCAGTCATCTTTCCCAGGCACTTGGGCCACGCCTGCAGCTTGTGACCAAAGAGAGGCTCCTGCACCAAGGCCCTAAGCCGCTGGAGACTTGGAAGTCTCTGGTGCCCCGAGGCGCTAGCACCAGGGGCCTTAGGCTCCACACTTACAGCTTGTGACCAAAGGCGTCTCCTGCAGGTCACTGTGCTCCCGAACCTGGCTTGTAACCCTCAGTGTGGAACACACCTTGTGAATAGAGGTACCTGCCCCTGGAACGTGAGTACAGCCAAAGAAAGGCACAGGGTTATTGCATGACCCAGGCTTGTGAGTACATGCAGGTGTTCCTGGCCTTTGGGGCCCCAAACGCCACTTTACTTGACCTCCTTACCCCGAGCACGACCGGTGAGCAGACACGCAAGCTTCAGGGTTAGGGTCCCAGCAGCACGCCCTCAGCCTTCACTAACAGGTGCCCTGCATTGATGTTATTGGGCCCTTCATGGCCTCTTAAACCCAAGTCGTTGAAAATGACTGAGGGACACTGCGACACGGTACAACTACAGAGACAGAGCCTGTGTGACCCGGGCACTGGAGTCACAAACTCTGGGAAAGAGGCACTTAAGCGCTACATGAACAACGGCAGTGTGTCACGGACTCACTAATATTAGCACAACAGTCATGCTCCACTAACAATGTGTTCCCCTTTGCTTTTCTCACATTAGTTTCCACCTGTGGACATTACTGTCACCTTCAGCAGCCCCCACCGCCACTCCCTCTTACAAGCTTTCACTTTCTCATTTGAACTGTCCCCCTAGCCCCCAGAGAACCACCATCGTTGGCACCATTGTGGGAAAGGTCGGGGCACCTGCTGATGGTCAAAGCTGAGACGTCAATTACGGAATGGGCATGGAATCTAAGCTCTCCAATCAGCCTCCTGACCCTACCCGAGCACCTCAGTGGCCAGCATGGAAAGACCCCACACCTCCTATTCTGACACCAAACCTTACCCTGAATGCTCCTAAGCGTCTAAAAGCCCTTCAGTTTGGGTGTAAACGTCGCCAGCCCCTTGCTGCAGATGCAAACTTGGCGGCGTTTGGATAATAACGTTATATGTGTGTGTAGGCAGCTTTTTTGGGGGATGGTATCACTTCATTGGTTTGTCAGTTTTACACATGATGTTTCATCTCATTATTACAGCACTAAGCAATAAAATGCTGGCGGTCAGCCTTTGCGAACGGCCTTCCGCTGCGCAACACCGGTCACTGCGTTTTTAGCAACTTTCCATCCACTTGAGCTAAAAACTATTTTTTTATTAAAATCTGCTGATTATGCTGTAGAAGATGGATTTTGGTGCAAATGCGGCATATCCATAATTATGTGGGAAACACCAAAACCGCAGAATTGCACAATTCCAGTGGTTCTAATGATAGTCCCTCTGTCCACAGCTCTTCCTGCTCTCCCTGACCTTTATCATCCCACTCTTCTCCGCCTTCTCAGCTCTCCCTCGCTACTATGGTCCCACTCTACAGGTGTTCCTGCTCGGCATCTCCTCCTTTGTTCCTCTCTCCACAGCTCTCCCTGCTTCCACTCTCCTCTCGCCCGTCTCTCCACAGCTCTCCCTGCTTCCACTCTCCTCTCGCCCGTCTCTCCACAGCTCTCCCTGCTTCCACTCTCCTCTCGCCCGTCTCTCCACAGCTCTCCCTGCTTCTGCTCTCCTCTCGCCCATCTGCACAGCTCACCCTGCTTCCACTCTCCCCTCGTCCCTCTCTCCACAGCTCTTCTTGCTTGCCTCCTCTACCGTCGCTCTGCCCACATTTCTTACTGCTGCCCCTGTGCTCCCTGGTCCACCTCTCCACGACTCTTTGACTCCCTTCTCTCTTTCGTCCCTTGGAGAGGAAAAACACGAACTTGAAGGAGGGCAGAAGACCGCTCCCTGCCTGGATGGACTATCCCAGTCATCCCTCACGTGGCCCCAGTGCCTGGATTGTTAGAGAACAATACTGCAGTCGTGACCTCCAAGAATGGACGACACGAGTCCTCAGGGCTGCCGGCCACACCCGGCACATTTCTTCCATCATAGTTAGGACGCAGTTTGAAAGTTAAGGGTCATAGAGCACGATTACCCGGGTGGGAAGTGGTTATTCTGAGGCATTCACCTGTCACCTCAGTGCCCACTCCGGTCCTAGTTCAAGGCGTCAGTGGGTGCACTGGCCAAGCACGCCCATGTCTGATACCCCTCTCTTGTTATTGCTAACTGCCTCTCACTATCCCCTTCCTGCAAGTGAGGTTTGTGGCTTTTTAGGTATTGGTTTTGACAGTGCAGCTATATATTGTAACATTCCAATACACACATGGTGGGCCTTAGGTCCGCCTCGTTCAACCTTTGTTTCCCTCACACATCGTTCATGTTTATTACAGTTAATTGAAACCATTTCTTCTAATACCATAAAATAATTACAAAAAATTCATTAATTTTCGGGGCAAAATAGTGCCAGTTAATGCATTTAAGTGCAAACAAATATAAAATAATCTACATATGAAGCTCCTTAAAATTATTTAAACAAAGTGTGCTAGAAAAAAAAGATAAAATCGCAAGCAGTGAAATCTATTAAAATAAGGACTGTTACGTAAAATGCATGTGATCATTGCCGGGCCGCACTGTAAATGTCACACTGTTTGTATGGCCCATTGAAAAAAAAGCATTTGCACTGCAATAGGTCTCGCATGTGCGAGAGTTTAAGCTATTGGCATTGCAAATGACAATGCCTTTTATTTATGTTTTAAAAACTAACACATGAATAGAAGGCATTTTCATTTACAATGTCAATAGATAAAACTCTCGCAAATGCGAGACCTATTGCATTGCAAATGCTTGTTTTCCAAGTCTCTAGCAATAATGTGTTTGGCAGCTGTGATCAAGTGAGTCGCCAACATTCTGTCACTTATAACATACTTTCGTCTTCAGGTCTCTAAGTCCCAGCAGTATCACTTCTGGCCCTTCCCTTATAGGGTATCCCAATAATAGCTTAATTATACTTAGTACCCCTTTCCAAAAGTGCCTAATTTCACATGTCCACCATATATGTAAGTCAGTTCCCTTCTCCCCTCAACATTTCCAACACATTCAGGAAGTGTTTGGGAAACTCGCCTTCAGTCCCCGTGAGGTAAGGTCCCAATTATACACGATTTTATAGTTCTGTATCACGTTCCTGTAGCAACCTATTATGTCTTCCCACATCTTTTCCCATTCCTTTACCGAATCTCCCTCCCCAGGGTTGTACCCCCAATTTTTTTTCCTGTTCACATTTTTCATAATTTTGTACGCTTGCAATACTCCCCCCCCCCCCCCACCCCTTGTGTCCGGGCATGTAAGTATATATTTCTTAAATTCCGTGAGGTCTCTAATAGCTCCTTTTTTAACTGTGGGTTGGAAGACCCAGAGTCATCTGAGCATGTCAGTCTACCTCGTTCCGTGATTTTAATTCCGATTTGCACTGTAGAAACTGTTTAATTGTTCCGCTTGTAAGTAGGTTACCTAAATGAAGGTACTCCCCTCTATCCAAGGTGTGGAAGCCTGTCCCATCATTATTGCGTAAATTCTGGGTTTTTGTGTATTAGGGTGAATCGTTTGTCAATGCAAGATTCCAATCCACCGTATCCCATGTTTTTGTGATGGTACTCAAAAGTTTGCTGGCAGGCATTTTTAGGTTGGTCTTGTTTGGCCAGACAAAGGACATTCCAAACTAGTCTGTCCATCACCCATTTTTTATCCGTTTCCCTCAGAGTCCACAACTGGAGTAGTTTAGATGGACTGCCTGATAATATCTGAACAGATCTGGTAATGCCAGTCCTCTCTAGCGTGACGCCATAAGAATATGTCTTGACACTCTAGCACATTTGCCATGCCAAACAAATACTTCATCTTTTTCTGCAGGGCTACTATCTGTTTTTCCTTTTTAAATGTTTAGATGTTATTGTTTTAAAATTAGGGAGCTGTTAAGTGACTGAGAAGACGGGTACGCTGAGTAAACAGATATGGAAAGGGAATGCTGTACTTAAGCAGTTGTCTCTCTCAAACAATTTTGAGCCTCTTCAAAAATACATTATGCCTCAAATTATTAAAAAACCACACCTCCCCTCACGTGTTTTACTCTCTGGATCCACAACTGCATTTACATCTCTATGCTCATTTACTTCAACCTGCTCTTTAAGAAGGCTTGAAGTTCCACAATTCCTATTCCAACACAATGGTGTTTAGGAGTGCCTCACTTGTGTTGTGAATACAAAATACTACCGCTCTAGTTGTTTGTTAGAACTCTGGTGACGCTCCAGGTGATTACTAGGGAGATAACTGATAAGGTGTTGAAAGCACATATTTGACTCAGGCCGTCAGCATATTTTACTTAGAAGGACAATCAAGATATTTGAGAACTCATAGACAAATGTGACCTAATTTGAGTTTTCTAGAGCATTAACCATTATTTCTAGGACAAAAAGAAACCCTTTATTTCTTCATTTACTGTAGTAAACGCTGTAGGAAATGCTTTCAGTTCTACAGCTTCGATTCCATAAGAATGGCGTTCAGGTGTATCACACTTTTGTCATAAATTCAGAATGTTACCATTCTAGTTGCTCATTAGAACTTTGTGGTAAAGCTGCAGTGGATCACTATGGAATTAACGGACAGGCTGCTGCTGGTGTTGAAAGTATATGTTTCAGTCTGCATGTCAGAATGTTTTACTGACATGCATAAGAAAGATATTTAAGAACTCATAGTAAATGTGACCCCATTTTAGCTTTCTAGAGCACTAAACATAATTTCTATGACAAAACTAACCCTCTCGTTTTGTTCATTTCCAAAAGAAATGCTTTGAGTTGTACAGCTTTGATTCAATCAAGATGGCTTTAGGTGTCCCTGTTTTGTCATACATGCAGAATGTTAGCGCTCTAGGTGTTCATTAGAACACTGCGGGAAGCTAAAGTAGAGCACTGGGGAATCAACTGAGAGGATGCACATGTTTTTCAGACATTTATTCTCACATAGTTGAGGAAGATTGTGTGTATTTATAGAAAATGTTCTCTGATTTTAGCTTCTGGGAGCAAGTTCCATAAATTCTATGAGAAAATCATGAGAGAAAACAGTTTTCTGTCAAACGTGGTTCATCAAATCCCAGCAGAAGGTCATCATTTACCACATGGCAAAATCCCTGAGAGCTCACCAGAATTTCTAAAATGAGTGTACAACCCAAAACAAAGGATTTATATTGAGACTAAAATATGTTATTACCCTTGAAATGTGATACTCTTTGTGACCCTCAAAACCTGGCATTCACTGCCATGCATTTTAATGGGACCATGTTCCAGAGTCCTTTCATGGCTCCACAACATGTTGCGGCCACCCAAACAAAGAGGGGTTGATCCCTTTGAGACCCCTGCCACATGCCCCTGGGGCTCTGGTATGCTCCACCCCTTTACATATTTTTAAATTAATTTTAGGAAGCAGGGCCATGCCCCTGAGTCCAGTAATGGCTGCCACAACAAATTGTTCAGGTTGTGCCAGTCAATCACGATTGGCTAGTACCCTTTTAAATAGACAATCAGAGCATATCTGGAAACCAACAGTCCAGATTTAGCTAACTTTTTAACCACTTCTTGCCCAACCCAAGACCCTCTTTAAACCCTAATTTTTCAAAAACAGCTGAATGAATTACACCAGATAATGAAAAGCGTGCTGTCTGAGTAAAGTTTTAACTTTCTGTCAAATGTGGTGGAATTCCGTTCAGCTGTTTTTTCTCTATCGCTTCACAAACGTGTCTGTGGGAATTACAATAGGAAATCAACTTTTTGGGAATCCCACCTTTTTTTGGCCTCCGCTTCACAGACCAGTGTGAAACTTTCTAGAAGGAGCTAATGTAGATGAATTTTTTCTTTGGAAAATTTGGTGCATATTTGTCAAACAGCACCAAAGTTATTAGCAAAACAAAAAATGCTCCTCCTACGAATACTCAAACTTCACTATACAGTGGCGACTTCACTGTGTAATATATATTACCCATGTAGTTAAGACCTAGTTTTCATAGGAATTTTTTTTTTTGAATTGCCTATAACTTTGGTGCCGTTTGGTGATTCTTCACGAAATTTTCCCAAAAAAGTGTCAAGTTGGGTCTTGTTATGCAGGGAAGGTTTCGGGGTGATCCGTCAAGTTGGGGCCAAAAAATAGAGGGGGGCAAAAAAAGCGTATTTCCCATATTAATTCCCATAGGGATTTTACACACGACTACAGCCCGAACCGCTGAACGGAATTATACCAAATTTGTCAGAAAGCACCCTTTTTGTGATTTGGCGTAAATCCGTTCAGTAGTTTGAGATATAAAGAAAATCCAAATGTATATATCTAGAGGCGCGAAGCTTCAGCGAATATTGACAAACTCGTGCAGAGATATGATTGACTGCCAACACATCAATCAGGACGTGTTGGCAGCCATCTTGGGACTCTGCCTCAGCCGAGTCACAAAAAAACCACCAATTTTTTTTTTTAAATTGCTGCAAAATCGCAAGGATTTGCAAACTCCCAGCAAAAAAGAAAACAAAAAAAAGGGAGGTCTTCCACGCTTGTTTTTATTAAAGCCCCCGGGTTGGTCAAGTCCCAGGGCCATAATTTACAATATTTTTGGGCAGGGGCGCACATGGTCCCCCCATGGTCGATCTTGGTCCTGGGGACTGCCACCTCCCCGGGGCTGGCCAAGGCCAAGGCCAAGTTCCAATATTAACAGAGGTGGGTCTGCGCAGCCCCACTCTGAAAGCTTTTAATAGCCCCGGGGACCACCACCTCCTCAGGGATTCATTAATAGATTGGAGGTAGGCCACACGGAACCCCCCCCTCCATTGTCCTTAGGGGCCCCAGGAACCACCACCTCCCCGACAGGCCATTGAAAATGAAAGGAGAGGGTCCGCGCGGCCCCCCTCCTGGAGCCACTAATGGCCCTGGGGACTGCAACCCCCTAAGGCCGGCTCCTTATGTCCGAAAGTGCCTACCCCAAGGACATAGCTGTTGGCTCTTGCTTGGTGAGAGCTATAACAGCTCCCACCAAGCGACAGCAAACAGTAGCTCCACTCCCAGCAAGTGGGAGTTGTCAAACTGCTCCCGACCGCTGGAAGTGGAGTTTTCATCTGTTTCCCTGTCCGCTGTCATGCAGACAGGGAAACCCTTGAAAGATTGCTCCTGCATGCAGGAAACTGCACATATAGCAGCTCAGTGCGTGTGGTAGCAATGCCGGCTCCTGGAGGAGGCGGAGAGCCAGCTGGGACTGAGGGGCAATTAGGCTCCCCCCGCGGTCCCCATCAAAGCACACTGGGTGGGGGCAGGGCACCAAGGTAGACGTGGCCGGGCCCTGGGGGATGGTGTTCCCGGGGCCGACCCCATTGAATTTTGGCCGTGCCTAGGATATGGGGTCCCCTGGCCCGAAGTCTTCCAGTAATTAGCCTGGCCCCGGGGATGGGGTCCCCAGGGCCAAAATCAGCCCTGTGGTGGTGGGGTGGGCACGCGGCCTCCTCCTCCATTAAGTTTTGGCTGGGCCCCAAAGGATGGGGACCCCGGTGCCAATATTGACTCTGGAAGGGGGGGGCACATGCCCCCCTTCTAATAATTGGCCGGCCCTCAGGGGATGGGGTCCTTGGGGCCAAAAGTGGCCCGGTGAGGGGGGCCACGTGCCCCCACTTATATAAAGGGAAAAGCAAGTGTGTTTTCTTGGCAATTCCACATTGAAAGAGGATCTGAAATGCTTTGGGGAGTTGAATGCCTCGTTGATCTATTGGAGCGCAATCTTTAGTGACTGTGACAAGTGGGTTCTTTCTTGTCCTTACCTGGTGAGAGCAGAGTCCTAGTTTTCCCTCTAAATTACTACAAGTATGAAAATTTGCAAATCACTTGGAAGCTTTGCCCATTTGGCCCCACCCACCTTAGTAGTATGCATTGGTCTTCCCGCCGAATGTATGACGTTTCAACGCATACATTCTTTACGCATTGCTTTACAACGCGGTCGTTACAACGACCGCGTGTGTTACCATGCGTGCCATTACATGGCAAGTCGTATCAACGACTTGCTGTAGGGGGCGCGCTGGACTTAGGAATAGTATGAATAAATATTCCTACTCCAGTTTGTGCAACAGCAGGGAAGGTGTTGGATTTAAAATCCAACACATTCCCTGGTGTTGCACGCCCCCTACAGCAAGTCGTTGATACGACTTGCGATGTAATGGCACGCGTGGTAAACACGCGGTCGTTGTAACGACCGCGTTGTAAAGCCATGCATTGTGGAAATCCCGCCTTTTGCAAGGATGATGAGCAGCTTAAGAAGCGCGTTTCCACCAATTTTGGTGAGGCGTTCTTAATGCCAAGGAATATGAGGACACCTCCACCAAACAAAGAAGCACTTACTTCATATAGTTAAGAAGGGCCCTTGTTTGGTGGATATTTACCTCTTTGTAGTCTCGTTGTCTTCTCCTCAGGAATATTCATGTTATCACAGATATCTGGATAAAGACACAGGAGGAACACTCACATTGCCAAAACGCACACAAGGCCACTGGTGGCATTTCCTCATGGTCCATTACGCAGCTTTAGTGTAGTATATGTACTGGACATTTACCCAACGAGGTAGCACTTAGTAATTAACCAGTAGAAAATACTACACATGGGTAGATATTTTGTACAAAACTGTGGGCTCTTGTTGGATATAGGGGCAGGTGCAGTTCCGTTGAGGCCCAGTCACTCACACAGCTGCTGACACACCCACACAGACACTTAGACACACACTCAGGCACTCCCACACCCACTCAGACACTGATACACCGGCTCACACACCCAGTGAGACAATTATGTACCCACTCCCAGACCCTCTGAGACACTCACACATCCACTCACACACCCACTGAGACACACACACAATCACTAAGACACTCATGCACTCACACACCCACTGAGACACTCACGCACCCACTCACACACCCACTGAGACACACACACCCACTCACAGATCCACTCAGATACTCATGCATCCACTCACAGATCCACTCGTGCATCCACTCACAGATTCACTCAGACACTCACGCACCAACTCACAGACGCACACCCATTCACAGACCCACACAGAAACCCACGCACCAAGTCAGTGACCCACACAGACACTCACACCGATTCAAAAACCTATACAGCCACTCACACATCCACTCAATCAAATCAGTGATCTCATCTGAGATGTCATTAGTGATGTCATCAGTGATGTCACTGACCATGTCATGAGTGATGCAATATGTGAACTCATGAGCAGTGCACTGCGGGGGGCATAAGTTATAGTTATCTCAGGTAACTATAACTGCTAAATTTCACTGGTTTTGTACGAGTGAAATCTACGCCTAACCATAACGTCCATGTAACCTTTGTATTTTTCAGTGAATTTATATATATACACAGTGGCGGTCACCACTGATTAGTTATAGTTAGGTCAGCTGTTCCATAGGAAAATCATTTTTTGTGTTGCTAAAACATTGTCACAGTTTGACGAATCTCCACAAAACTTTCCAAAAAGGTGCTACTTTTTTACTAGGGTTGTGCATGATTCGTCAAGCAGGGGCTGAGAAGAAAGGGGGGGTCCCAAAACGCAAAATCCCCATACATTTTCCATTGACTTCTTTAGACAGGGCTACAGGATTAACTGCTGAAGGGAATTACACCAAATCAGGCAGGAAGGTAGATCTTGGTACACAGATTGTGCTTTTTGTGATTTGGTGTACATCAGTTCAGTAGTTTTTAAGAAAGTAAGGTTCATAAAAATATAGATAGCTAGACGGTTGGGTTCAAGGGACTCTTGCGAGAGTTCCTCGAACCCAATTAAAAAAAATTGAGCACTCTGATTGGCTGCCAGCAACATGAGAAAAATGTTGCTGGCAGCCATTACAGGACTCAATGAATTAGTCCCCTGTCTTGAACAAGTAAAACAAAAAATTAAAAAAGAAAAAAAAATATATACACACACACACAAGGAGACAGGGTAGGGATACCCTAACTCACCCCCCCCCCCCCACCACCCCCCACGGGACAAAACAAACAAAAATAAAATTGGCAAAAACTAAATGGCAGCCGGAGCCACTTTGTTTTATTAATGGGAGAGGGCAAGTACCCCCCCCCCCTAGCTTTCACAGGCCGAAATTATTGAATAATACTAATTTATAGAGCAGTATGTGCAACAACGATGCTTGGATGATGTCATCAGTGGTCATCAATTATGTCATTTGAGATGTCATCAGTGATGCCATAAATGATGTCATAGAACAAGTCATGAGTGATGTAATATGGGAGGTCATAAGCTGTGCACGGTGGGGGCGCAAGTTAAAGGTAGATCTACTAACTATAACTGGTGAATCTGTGTTTTTTTAGTTCAAAACGTTACTGTGGTCACTGACATTTTCACCTAACTATAATGTTACTTAAACCGTTTTTTTCCCAGCGAATTTCTAAGTTTTTTTTTAATAAAACAAAAACATCTTTTTATTACACCTATAATGCTACTTTGACCTTTGGTTTGTTCATACATACATATCTATACACACACATACACTGTATAGTGATGTTTGTTAGAATGAAATCCAGGAGCAAAATAAAGAGATCTACATTTTGACTGGCTCTCATTCATGCCCCCGGCGCACCCACAGCCCTCATTGGACGTCGACTATAGGAAGGTCTCATCACAGCAACCCCACTGGTAGCCTAGTGTCGGGCCTAGACAGTGTCATGCTACACTTTGACAAGAAAGGGCAAATACACACCAATTAACACTCCGCAGAGGACCTCTGCCACAGCCTCTAATACGCCTTTCCTCAAACAAGTTTCAGCTCTCAAGAAAACGAGTTGTTTGCAACCAGCAGTCTATAGCTCTTCCTCCTGCCAACTCTGGGCTTTGCAGGTAAATATATTAATTAGTGAAGGGAGCAGGAAAGACTGGTCTGCCCTTCTGGCACCACACAATTGGACCTGGAACAGAATTACAAGAAAACAGCGAGAGGAGCAATAGGTCCAACATTCCCTATACAACACCATTCCACGTTGCTAGTGACAGCACACGAGACCAGCAATCATGTACTTAAAGCTATTGAAGATCCTTCAACAACGTTGGATTACACAGTGCCACTAAGGAACCGGATGCACAACACATCCCAACAACAAATCAATTGCACAACTCCCATCCCTTCTCTCTACAAACGTGGATTGGCAGTTAGTTGCAAGACCAGCTTTCCCAAGCCTTCCATGCTGATAACTCGAAACTAGACGTTACATATTAGGGGGAAAGGGAAAACATGTAAAACAAAAACCATTAAACACAACCTCCTACAATGAGAGTAATAAATACATAGACAATGGACTACGACAGTCACTTTCAGAATCAGAAAGCAAAATGAAAGTAAGGGAACAAACGTTGACCAAGGGTAACAAGACCTAATTCACTATAATAGGACTAGCCATTTTGCACCTATCATCAACATGCTTATAAATTCCAAGAAGAACTGTTGAAAATGGAAGACAAAGCTGGCATCCTAAAGTTCCGCACAGGCACTTTTGAGATGATAGCCCACAACTAGAAGCTAGATGTCAGCAGGATAAGCAGGACATAAAGAACGAAAATGAGAATACAGAACATGTGAAACTTCCAACAATAGAACAAGAACGGTGCATTGATAGGGCTACTTCTCTCACGATCAAACTATTCAACCTATGGTTCGGAACACACAACACAGAATGAGGTCAAAGGTTGATAGACATAATTCATCAGAGACACTTTCCATTTTGTGCCATCCCATCCTCAAACTTATGAACTACAAAGATCTGAAGGGGAAATTTAAAACAGGGGATACTTTACTGTACTGGGACTACTACAATTGTATGCCCAGTTTCGGTATGGGTGCTGAAGGGACACTTACTAGTCACCATTCTTAGAATGCTTAGAAGATAGATAGCAGGAGCATGCACGGGCCCCTGGGTATGTACTATTATTACCATGCCCTGGCCCCTGGGCGTGTATTATTATTACCACCCTTTTAAAGTGAAGCTAGACTACAAGGTAGAACATAGTTGTTGGACTGACACCGTTTTGGTAGCATCTGTTTAGCTCACTTTAAAATGGAAGGAAGTGGATACATCTCCTAAGTTCCTAAATTACATTTATTTTTATTATTTAAAGATTTTATATGCAACTTTCTGTGCAAGGATTAAAATTACAAGAGGAGTAGCCGACTGCCAGAATCTCCAGCAAAGAGAAAAAAACTTATATGTAAACGGGTGACTGCCAAGACCTCCAACCAAGAAGGAGGAATGATTCTTATAAGCAGTGGTAACTCCCAAATCATCTAATCAATAAGGATCAAAATTCTTATAAGCAGGGATGACTGCCAGCACCTCCCACCAACAAAGAGTAAAACTTTCTTTTTAGGTTTCGCCTGGTGAAATCTCTTCTATTGACTATATCTTAAAAGGGGGCTCGTTCATTCCCGTAGCCAAATTACTGTGTCCATCCGCTGTTGAGTGGAACTTTTTTTTTGTTTACTTTCCCTGGCTGCACACATTGAAACAGCTGTGTTACATTCCTGATCTTTTCATCATGACGCTACTGAGGAGTATTCATTTGATCTCACTCTCCATTTTATGTGGGCTTAAATTCTTGAACTCGATTTTATGACTTTGTTTTGGGCAGTTATATTAGTATGTCTGCACAAGCACGTGTGGAGATCTCACGTCACTCTCTCCCTATATTTGAAGAACTGGACCACTGCCATTTACTGGTTATTTTTTTAATTGAATATAAAAATTGCTCTTGCATACATTTTCTTTTCAGGTTTTATGTTGCTCGGGTACTGAACCGAGTACCAGTAGTCAACTTGGATATCAAGTTGGATATCTTTGTTTTTAGGTTTCGCCTGCACAAACAGCTTATTATTAATCACATAGGTGAAACCTAATGCATTTACCAATGCTTGTTACAAACAAGGGTTATGCCTGTTTCTGAAATAATTATGGCCCAGGAGCTTATCACTCTATAGATTCTGGCCTCATTAGCATGTAAGGAGATACTTTAGTACTTGTTGCAAAGCATCCCAAGTATTAACGGTGTGTGGTGTGGTTGCCATGGTGTATACTCTACTGGGACCAAAATGTTAGCAGGGTACTCTGCTGATTTGACAACTAATTTGTACATAACACTTATCAGTAACTGTAGATTCTGTCTGTAGGTCTAGTTGTATTCATTAATGCACAAGTTACTAACTTGTGTAACGATATATCTGTAAGAGACAGTAGTTAGTGATAGATTCCTTACCTTAGAATATCCCCAGGCGTCAGGCTGGATCCGGAAAGTTTTGCGTAGCAGTACCCTTGCGCGTCGGTAGGCGGCGTCGTGCGGCTCCGCGTCCGTCGTCGGCGTCGTGATCGCCGGGATGACGTCGCGGGCAGTACTTAGGCGCCGCCCCTGCGCGCTGACGTCAGTTCTGTACACGACTTTCCGCGCCAGGAACGCAGAGCCATGCAAGAAGCTGACACAGGTGTCTGAAAAATACGAGGGCCCTGAAAGGGATGTCCTTAACCCTAGAAATCAGTTCGCAGAACGGGGAGGATGGGTGGGGCGGTAAGGAATCTATCACTAACTACTGTCTCTTACAGATATATCGTTACACAAGTTAGTAACTTGTGCATCTGAAAGAGACACGTTAGTGATAGATTCCTTACCTTAGAATAGATACCCCAGCAATACCAACCCCGGTGGTGGGTCTGCGAACAAAGATCAGACAAGGAAGTCCTGGAGGACAGAACGGCCAAAGAAGCCGTCCCTCCGGACCTGACTGTCAAGGCAGTAATGCTTTGTAAACGTGTGCAGCGAGGCCCACGTAGCTGCCTGACAGATAACCGGCAGCGGAACACCGCGGCCCAAGGCCGTGGTAGCAGCCGTTGCCCTGGTGGAATGGGCACGCAGCCCAACAGGAGGCTCCTTCTTAGCCAAAGAATAGCAGGTCTTGATGCACAAGGTAACCCAGCGGGAGATGGTCCTCTTGTGCACCGCCCGACCTTTTTGGCGCCCACGTAGCCAACAAAGAGCTGGTCATCCACCCGGAAGTGTTTTGTGCGGTCAATATAGAAAGAGAGCGCACGTTTTGGGTCCAGACGGTGGAGCCTCTCTTCCTCTCTGGAAGGATGCGGAGGCGGAAAGAAGGTGGGCAAAGTGATGGTCTGCCCAATGTGGAAAGCAGTAACCACCTTCGGCAAGAAGGACGGACGCGTCCGAAGAACAACCTTGTCTGGATGAACAGACAGAAAGGGAGGTTTGCAAGATAGAGCCTGGAGCTCACTCACCCGCCGAGCGGAGGTGATGGCCACCAGAAAGGCTGTCTTCAGAGTCAGAAGACGAAGAGGACAGTTATGCAGAGGCTCAAAGGGAGCGCACATTAAAAAGGTAAGAACCAAGTTCAAGTCCCACTGAGGCATTACAAACGGAACAGGAGGGAAGAGGTGAGTAATGCCTTTTAAGAACCTGTTAACAACAGGGGACTTGAAAAGGGAGGGCTGATCAGGGAGCCTGAGGAAGGCCGAGATAGCACAAAGATAACCCTTGATGGTACCCAGGGCAGAACCCTGTTGGGCCAGAGAGAGAAGGAACAGAAGGACCTCAGAAAGAGGGGCAGAAAGGGGATCCACAGCCTTTGCTGTGCACCATGCCACAAATTTGTTCCACCTGCAGGCGTATACCACCTTAGTGGAGGGACGCCTGGCTGCCAGAATCACATCACAAACTTCGGGAGGCAAGTCGAAAGGAATCAACTGCCGCCGCTCAATCTCCACGCAAGCAGGTGTAGACTGGACAGGTTCGGGTGGAGGACCGTCCCCTGCTGCTGCGACAGAAGATCCTCCCGAAGAGGCAGACGGATCGGGGGATCTATGCTCATATTGAGTAGCTCGGGATACCAAACTCTTCGAGCCCAGTCCGGAGCCACAAGAATGACTTGGGCCCGGTCGTGCCGAATCTTCTTCAACACTCTGGGTAGAAGTGGTATAGGCGGAAAGGCGTACAACAGACCGCAACTCCACTCGCGACGAAAAGCGTCGCCGAGCGAGTGCCGCCTTGGAAATTCCAACGCGCAGAACTGATGACATTGCGCGTTCTCTTCGGTGGCGAATAGATCTAACCAAGGCTCTCCCCACTGTAGAAAGAGTCCTTGCGCCACTTCCGAGTGAAGACGCCATTGGTGATCCATCATGCACCTGCGGCTGAGTTCGTCCGCCCTGGCGTTCAGAGAACCTGCCAGGTGTTGAACCATCAGGAACATGCCCTGATGTTCCAGCCATGTCCAGAGGCGCAGAGCCTCCTGACAAAGGGTCCAAGACCCCACCCCGCCCTGTTTGTTGCAGTACCACATGGCGGTGGTGTTGTCTGTGAACACCTGCACTACCTTCCCTTTGACAGAGGGAAGGAATGCCTTGAGTGCAAGCCGGATCGCCCGGAGCTCCAGAAGGTTGATATGGAGCCGGGACTCCGCCGGAGACCAGAGGCCTCTGATCTCCGCCTCTCCCATGTGACCGCCCCATCCCAGAAGGGACGCGTCCGTCACAACTGTATGCTCTGGCTGGGGAAGGGAGAGGGATCTGCCCATGACCCATTGCCGGTTCGAGAGCCACCACTGCAACTGTTTTGCAGTCCCCTCCGAGATCTGGACGTGATCGGACAGGTTGCCCTGGTGCTGCGCCCACTGGAACTTCAGGTCCCACTGCAGAGCCCGCATATGCCATCTGGCCTGATTGACCAGCAGGATGCAGGAGGCCATGAGGCCCAGCAGCCTCAGGGTCATCCGTACCGAAACCCAGGATAAAGGCCGAAAGAGCGGAATCATAGCCTGAATATCCCGGACTCGCCGTTCGGGAGGATAGGCCCGAAACTGCGTCGTGTCCAGAACTGCTCCGATGAAAAGGAGCTGTGGAGAAGGAATTAGATGCGACTTCGGCACATTGATGGAGAACCCCAGCGAGTGCAGGAGTTCGGCCGTAGTCTGGAGGTGGGAGACGACTGCCTGGGACGAGCCCGCCTTCAGCAGCCAGTCGTCGAGGTAGGGGAAGACTGAAACCCCTGCCCGGCGCAGATGAGCTGCGACCACCGCCATCACTTTCGTGAACACCCGAGGGGCACTGGTAAGGCCAAAGGGGAGCACGGTGAACTGAAAATGCTCGGGGCCTACCGTGAACCGAAGGTAACGCCGGTGGGCCGGCAGGACGGGGATGTGGAAATACGCGTCCTGCAAGTCCAACGCTACCAACCAGTCTCCAGGGTCGAGGGCAGTCAAGACCTGAGCTAGGGTGAGCATCTTGAACTTCTCCTTCCGGAGGAAGCGATTGACGTTCCGGAGGTCCAAGATAGGACGCATGTCCTCCTTGTCCTTTTTGGGCACCAGAAAGTAGTGGGAGTAGCAACCACGCCCTACTTCTGGGGTCGGAACATGCTCGATGGCCCTCTTGGTCAAGAGGGCCGTGACTTCCTTCTGTAGAAGCACCAAGTGATCCCCTGACATGCGGTGGAATTGAGGTGGCATGGCTGGGGGGTGGTCTCGAAGGGGAGGGAGTAGCCCCTTCGGACAATGTCCAAGACCCACCTGTCCGAGGTGATGGTGCGCCAGTGGGGAAGGTGATGGCGGACCCTGCCCCCTACTGGCGTGCCGTGCACCTGAAAGGAGGGACTAGGAGGGCTTGGAGGCCGCGGACGGGTTGGAGGTGGTGGCCTGACCCGCACGCTGGTTGCCCGATCCGCCACGGCGGAATCCACGTCCTCGGCCACGCGAAGACGCCTGCTGCGCGGGCCGGTGGCTGGGCTGCTGACGTGAAGGGCGCCCCTACCGTGGCCACGATAGGGGCGAAAAGCAGAAGGCAGCGGAGGGCGTGTAGCAGAAAGGCCCAGGGACTTTGCAGTAGCCCGTGAGTCCTTAAAGCGCTCCAACGCATGGTCTGCTTTGGACCCAAAAAGACCGACTCCATCAAAGGGCATGTCCATGAGAGTATTCTGGACATCCCCTGAAAAACCAGTGGTTCTCAGCCAGGCGTGGCGCCGGAGCGCCACCGTCGTTGCAATCGACCTGCCCAGCGAGTCGGCGGTGTCAAGGCCACAACGGATAGTGTATTTGGCCGCATCCCTTCCTTCCGCAATGGCGCGGGAAAGCAGTGCCTGGACCTCCTCAGGGCACTGGGGCAAAACATCCGCCACCGAATCCCACAGGGAGTGGGTATATCGGCCCAAAAGACAAGCGGTGTTAACGGACCGCAAGCCAGCACTGGAGGAAGAAAAACCTTTCTTCCCAAACTGATCCAGGCGTTTGGATTCCCTATCCGGAGGAGCGGTAGGGAAGGCGGTTTGGGAAGCGGAGGCTTGGACAACCAAGCTCTCAGGAGTGGGGTGGACAGAAAGAAACAGGGGGTCGCCCGGAGCGGGGCGATGGCGTCGTGACACGTTCCGATCCACAGGAGCCCCTGTGTTGGGCTTGGACCAGGCGCCCAAAAGAACGTCAGTGAGGGCGTCGTTAAACGGCAGCACAGTCTCCGCAGAGGAGGCTGCCGGCTGAAGCACCTCTGTCAAGATGTTAGTCTTGACCGTCAAAGTAGGGAGCTGGAGACGTAAGGCCCCAGCAGCCCTACGCAACACCGTACCAAAATTGGCCCCCTCCTCCGTAGCCACGGGAGGAGACAGCATGCCAGTGTCAGGAGAAGTATCCAGACCACTGGCCTCCCCTAGACTCTCTGTCCAGTCCTCATCATACTGACAGTTGCGTGTCAGAGGGTCATCAGACCCCTCCCAGTCCTCCTGGTCCTCCTCTGGTTCAAAATAAGGAGGAGGAGGGACATTTGGGACCCAAGGTCCCATCGGCGCCGGAGCCGGCGTCGAGCGACGTCGCTCCGGGTCCATGTCCGGAGCCGGAAGGAACTGGGGGACGACGCCGCCCGGAGCCCAGGGCGGCGTCGAGAACGGCACCGGAGACATCGGCGCCGGCGGAGGTGTCGTGAGGTCGACCGGCGTCGATGGGGTTGTGGAGCCGGGATCGAGGCCGGGGCCGAAGCCGGAGCCGGGATCGAGGCTGGAGGCTCGGGCGACGCCGGGGCCGGAGCCGCCGGCGACGCCGGAGCAACCCCATCAGGGCCCGCGGGGCCCGAAGGCGCACCGGAGGGGCCTGAAGGCCCGAAGAGGCGGGCCATGGCCGACAGGAACTCCTGTACCTTGGCCGGATCCGCCCCCGAACCCGGGAAGGGCGGGTATGACGGGGGCGACTCCACAGGCAAGTCCGGGGCCGCGGGGGCGGGGACGGTGCCGGGAGGGGCCTCAGCCGAGTCGCGAGACCGGCGAGGCGAAGTCCGAGAGCGACGATGCTTCTTGGACTTCTTGTGCTTAGACTTACCGGACGAAGAAGTCGACGACCGGTGTGCACTCCGCGAGCGACCCCTGGACCTCTCACGCGACCGGGGCTTCCGCGGAGCCGAATGCCGGGCCTCGAGGAGCTTTCGAGACCGCTCTCGCAAAGCTTTCGGGTTGAGGGCCTGGCAGTCGGGACAAGACTCGGCGTCGTGGCCTCGGCCGAGGCAGAAGAGACACTCCCAATGCGGGTCGGTGACGGACATCATCCGCGCACAGGCGCCGCATCGCTTGAAGCCGGGCATCCCTACGACACCTTAAAGTTGAAAAAAAAAACCAGTGAAAAAATCACCAAAAAGTATGGTCAAAAATTGACCAGGGCACTGCTCTTCCCGGATCTGCGCTTGCTGGCGCGGAAAAAGAAGAACTGACGTCAGCGCGCAGGGGCGGCGCCTAAGTACTGCCCGCGACGTCATCCCGGCGATCACGACGCCGACGACGGACGCGGAGCCGCACGACGCCGCCTACCGACGCGCAAGGGTACTGCTACGCAAAACTTTCCGGATCCAGCCTGACGCCTGGGGATATTCTAAGGTAAGGAATCTATCACTAACGTGTCTCTTTCAGATACAGTTTTAACTAACACTGACCTGTGTTTGAGTTGTACAGTAATTCGAAATCCCCGGAGTCAAGTCCAAACAACTGTGCTGTGTGCAGAGTGGGGCTATGAGCAATTTAGGTTAAAACTTAAAAGCCAACAACGAATAAGGTTTCCCCGGGCTGCTTCAGTCAAAGAGGTGCAAGGCAGACTTGAAATGTTTGCATGGAACTGCTCAAGGGTGAGGCGGAAACAACACAGTGGACCAGACAACAAGAAAACAAGAGAAAGACAGAAAAAACTGGTAATAAAACAAATGTGATAGTTTACATTTTCTTGTGACAGTTGCATGAATAAGTGGAAAGAGGGCTCCCACTGAGGCAGCCTGGGGCACAAGTCAGAGTTCATACATTGGGCCGTTGTGGCTCATCGTCTTCAGGGAGCACACTCCAGCCTTCGCACCACAAGAGTTTTTAGTCAAGTTTAAAGCGCAACAGTAATTCTTGGTAGAGTTTTTAAAGAAATGAAAAAAAATAATATTGTACATAAAAAGTAGACCATTATTAGCCCCATGGCAGTCCTTGAGGATGATCCCAAGTTGTAAAGTTCATCAGCTAAGGCGACACACCTGGTGCCGGAGACCATCGAGGCAGCATGCCTGGTGCAAAGGATTAAGGGGGCAGATAGTCCGGTGCCAAGGACCAATAAAGACACCAGTCAGTAAAAATTCAGTAAAACAACCCTGGATCCAGCAATATGCTGCAATGAATGTATACCCTTAATGGATGGATGCATTTCTGCATCTACGTATACATCTGGCATGAGTGTCTTATTTATGAGTTTGTATCTTAGGTAGGTGTTGATCTGCGTGTCTCTGTGTGGCTTATGCATGCCTGCTGGTCTTGTGAATAGCTGCGAGTTGTACCCGTTTTGATTGCATGCCTCTGTTTGTATGAATGTATGTCTACCCGGTGTTGATCGGTTTCTGATGTGTATGTATTATACTTGTTATCGGGAATGTATCCCTGGTAATGTGTTTGTAGGCAAGTGTTATGTAGGTTATCTACCTGCTATATACATGTGCATTCTACTTGAAGTTCACATTTTTGATTATTGCAACTATGTGTGTTCTGAAGGTATGCGTGTGCCATGTACACCCGTGTGGTCTGACTGTTAAGTGTTTAGTATTCCTGCATTTTGTGTTCTATATAGTAATTTAATTAACATATTCTTTATTTTGTCCATCCAAGCAGGCAGCCTATTTAGTTTTTTTTATACTCTAGGTCAGCATGATGTGTATATCGCTATAGGTGCTCTGTAGGCTTATGTCGTCTGCAAGCTGTCTCTCCTGTATGCCCGCTTGTTATGCATATCTGCATGTAGTGTATTAGATGTGCCTGTGTCATCTGCATTTTGTGTATTCTGGCGCCTTTGTGGCGTCAATTTCATGCTTTTGGTTTGCCTGTTTTCGTACCACATGTCTGTGTACTTCCTTGTATGGTTGGATATGGCATACATTCTCTCACACTTTCCCAGAATCCTTTCTGCCCCTGGAACAGGAAGGCTGCTGCAAGTAGGTCTGATGCCCAGACTCTCCGGTCACTTTCTGGTGTGCAATGTGTCCTGGAACTTGGTACTGGTGTAGCGCAGATGGAAACCCTTCTTATTGATTGTGTCGTCCGAGTGAAACTTGATCATCACTGAATCGCCGGCCGAAAAAATCTCCTCCGGAGGCTGACAGGAGAGAAACATGAACATTTTTAGAATATGAGAAGTGGGAAGCTCACATGCCCTCCCTCTCAACTTCCTTCCCTCTCCTTGTCCTAGCACCACCCTATCACATTCCTCTCATTGCCTGCCTCCTTTCTACCTCCCTTTTTATTCTCCCCTCTCACACTAGTCCTTTTATATACTTCCAATCTTAACAACTACTAGTGTCCTGAACAAAGTTGTAAAAGCCACCCTGCTCTCCCACTACAGGAGAACTTTGTGAAGGTCATGCTATTCCTTCCAGTCATAGAAGTGACCCAACCCTTCCCATGTTATGTGAGAGTGATGGAAGCCATCCTGATTTCCTCACATAGGACAAGGTAGTGGAAACAACCCAATTCTCATATCATATGGTCACAAAAACAACATGTTCTATATTTACCTTATCATGGCGGCCATAACAAGCAGCCTCAACTTAAGCTGCAAGTCCAACCACGGCACCAAAATACTTGCAGACTGCCAGTGATTGCCTCCTGCTAAAAGGCTACTCATTATTTTCCTTTCTTTTCCACATCCTATACTTGCCCCATGTAATACTTAGCACTCACCCATCTTAACTTTTCCCTCAACTATTTATTTCCAAACTTAGAGCACTCCTGGCATTTCTCTTCTTTCCTCACATCGCAGCCATATCACTTGCCTTTCTCTGGCTCATTCTCCCTTGGATTGACTCCTTCTGGTTCTCTCTCCAAATCTAGTGCTGACTGTGAGAAATGCTTTGTGACAGGCACACAGTGAATCTACCTGTTCTCAAACTCCTCAGGACTTAAGCAATGCCTTCTGATGCCCCCAACCTCCATTTCCATGTGGCCCCTGAATTGTATCTGAAAATGACATCCTCCATCTCACAAGGCATGTACCCCTGAGCCGCAGTAGCGCCCCAGCCTCGGCGCCATGCTGTCATAGCCATCATACAGCTCCATATAGTCATAGCCGCAGTCCGCCTCCTCTTCCACTTCGAAGGTCTGGAAGATGAGCTCCACCCCGTAGCCCTCCTCAGCTACGATCACCCACTCGCAGTCCGAAGCACCCGGGTAGTTATTGTCACCAAACTGGGCATGGGAGAAAAGGTCCTTTGTCTTCACCTCAGCCTTTAGGTTTCCCCCACACACTGCAATGATAAGAGTGGGAAAAATGCACTTATAAAGGCAGAAATTGCATACAAAGAAATCTGATGTGATGTGTGTAAGAAGGTGGAGTATTATGAGGTGATGCTGGTTAGGCTTCACCATGCAATACTCTCACAATAACCCAAAGATGGTCCTTGGGTTCACAATAATAAATCCTTAGCTCAGTCCTGGTACAGTGTCAAAGAGCAGTCAGGCTTTACTAGAGGAACAAACATGTTAAGCATTTCAGAGTATCAACATGGACGTTAAGTAATTGACACCCCCCGTAAGAAACCCAACACCAATTTACAAAAATAAAGCAGATTTTTATCTTAATTTAGACACCAAAATGAACGACATCAGATACATTTAACCGGAGTTAAGGATTCTAGAAGAAAACATAAATCACAGCAATCCACTGCTGCAGAACTTTTGCAATGCGGTCAATAGGAAAAAGTGGTAGGACAATCAGTCACTTGCGGGTTGCATTGCGTGGGAACCCAAGGAGGGTAAAGATGATGCGGGTCCCAGGACCAAGCCACGACAGTCAGTTCAATTTTACCTGGCTCAAGAAGCCTGGGTGCAGAGTTGTCCTGGCTGTCTTTGTGCTGAAGCGGGAGCCACGGGAGAGCTGGTTTTACCGCTTACACAGTGCTGGTGGGGATCAAGGTGCAAAAAAATAGCAACAAAGCCACTGCTGACCCTGGATGAAGGTTTTGCGGAGTTCCCTTGAGGTGCAGCGTCGAGTAAAGGGGGTGGTTGCCAGACTGGCAACCAACAAGCCTTGGCAGCGGTAAGCACAGTAAAAAGTTAATTCAACGTCCAGATGCCCTGGGGAACACTGTAGCCGCCTGAAACTTCAGGAGGTAAAGACTACTGAAGGAGGCTGGCTTAGTATCTGGTGTACAGTTATTTAAGTGATGCACCTAGAACTAATCCAGGCAACCCTTATGATGGTTTTAGTGGTCTTTGATAACCATAGAAGGCTCTCAAAGTGGTAGCTGTAGAGAGCAGCCTTCAGGCTTATCTTGAAGGAGTGTTAAGCAGCTTGCTTTACCAGTTTAATCATGTAGAGTAGGTTAAATGAAAAAGAACCACACAGTGTATATATAAAAAATATGTCTATATATTACACAACACTCACTAACACATTGGTATGTCTCCTACCCGGAGATATCAACACAAATACACAAAAATACTTCAAATGCAAATAGGTAAGTAAGCACAAAATACATGTGGTCTCCAGGGGGAGATTAAACCATATACTAAACAAATGGAATGCAAACTGCGACCGAAGTCGGGACTTGGACCAGGAGACTCGGAGGAGCTGGGGACACCTAGAACCACCCAAGGTAAGTACCCAGGAACCCCAAAAAAGGCTGTGTGCAGAGTGGAAACACAGCTGCGTGCCCAATGGAAGTCAACGGGAAAGTAGCGGTTGCAGTTTTCAAGAAGGCCCCTTCCCAGTGGACCCTGAAGAAACCCCATGGAAGACAGAAGGCTGGAGAGTCCCCCTACCCACAGATACCCCAGGAACCAGGATACCTACACCAGGGAAGCCCGGTGCAGAGGTGCAAAGTGACATCAGAAACCGCTTTAAACCACAATGGAGGACTTCGAAGAAGATGCCACTGGAGAAGACAGTGAAAGAGTCCAGTGGAATCCAAGGGTGTATTCTTGAAGTGAAGAACCTGTAAGCAGAGGAGACAGACTCCATGCCACTCTGAGGTGACCAGGAGGCACAGAAGAGGAATGCCCACCGATGTCGAACGGTTCAGAAATGTTGACAGTGACCTAGACACTGCAGCTGTGAAGACCAGGGGATGCTGAGGAAGCCCAGGAGCCATGCACTAGCTGTCCCACATCGGAAGTCGAGAACCAGGGGGTCAGTGTCCGGCAGAAGCACCAACACGCCTTGGCAGTGCAACAGGTTGGAGATCAAAGAAGGAGCAAAGTTGGGACCAGCAAGGTCCAAGGGACTCATGACAAGCAGGAGAGTCAGAGCAGGCCCTGAGCAAGCAGGGTATCCCACTGGAGCAGAAAAAGACCCTTAAGAGGACCCATAGGCCAAAGGCCCAGGATTGGCAGGAGGACCTCGAGCAGCTCACCCAGAAGGAAGGTCCACTGTGCAGAGGATGCGGTGAGGACGCTGTACTTGGCAGGAAGAGATGCTGGAGGCTGGAGCTTCTTGTAGCCCCAAGATCTCTGGAAAGCAGAGCCAACAAGCCTTGACAATGACAAGTTGATGCGGTCCCATCGGGTCCGACGGAGGATACTGGCCTCAAAATTGCAGAGAGGACTGGTCAGGCCTCGAGGGAGTTGCAGAACCACCACCCTTGTTGCTGAGCCTTTCGAAGTCCGTGGGACATCAGGAGCAGCAGACCGGTCTGCTTTGTTGAGGTGCCGGCAGATGAAGGGGAGTGACTCCTTCACTCTAATGGAGATTACTTCAGGTGTCCTTGATGCCCACAGGTCTGGGGAAGATCCTGGACGAAGAAGACTTGAGGAACAGCGAGACCAGGAGTCTCGGTTTCAGGTGAAGTCCAGCAAAGTCCAAGTGTCCAGACAGTTGAAGAGTGACATAGTTTCAGTCTTGAGTCTCATCTCACGATGAATCTGACGACCCACCCACAGGTAAGCCCTTAAGTACCCTACGGGAAGAGTTGGAACAACTCAAGGGCCCCTCCCAGAAGAGGGGCTGGACAGAGGGGAGGATACTCCCATGTCCTTTGCCCAGTTTCGTGCCAGAGAGGGAGCCAAGGGCTACCCTGAACTGGTTCAAACTGGAGTATGCAAGGAGGGCACCAAATGTGCCCTCAAAGCAGTCTGGTGGAGCTGGCAAGCACCCCCACCCCAGCCCAATACACTAAGTCCTGTCTCGGAGGTGGTCACACCTTTCTGCGACAGGAAACCTATTGTTCTAACTTCCCCTGCTCGAGCTTGGCTCAGCAGCAGGAGGGCAGAATCGTGTCTGTGGTCGGTAGCAGCACTAGCTTGCTGTCAGACCCTGAAAGGCTGTTACCGGGAGTACGGGGGGTGGGTGGGGTACCCCAAGGGAGCCTCCCAGTACACTGGAATCGGTGTTGGGGTATGATTCCAACATGTTTGATAACAAACATGACCGGGTTCGGTGCAGCCACTATATAGTTAGACATCTCGTAATGACTGATTTCCACTATATGTATCAAAATGACTGACTGCACCTACAAAGCCTGGAGAATAGACTCCGGGGTTTGTAGGGGTGTCCTGCTCATGCAGGCCCACCCTCACACTTATAACCAAGCACCCTGCCCACAGGACTGAAGAGCCTGCCATAGGGGTGACTTAAAGGTTTGAAGTGAAGTGACCTCAGATATAAGGAAACTTATATCTGCCGTGAGAGGTGCAAGCACCAACTCACACAGGCTGCAATGGGAGGTCTGTAGCCACAGAAAGGAGTGTGCTCCCATGGGTGGCACAATACATACTACAGCCCATGGGAGACCCCTGGTGTACCTATACAACAAGTTACTTACCTTCGGTAACGATATATCTGTAAGAGACATATATTAGTTATAGATTCCTTACCTTAGAATTACCCCCAGGCGTCAGACTGGATCCGGAGAATTTTTTTCATAGCAGTACCCCTGCGCGTCGATAGGTGGCGTCGGTCGACTCCGCGTTAGTCGTCGTGGTCGCCGGGATGACGTCGCGGTATATACTTAGGCGCTGCACTCGCGCGCTGACGTCAGTTCTTTACACGACATTCCACGCCAGAAGCGCAGAGCCATGCAAGACACTGACCACTGGTGCACAAAACTAGGGCCCTGAAGGGGAGTCCTTAACCCTAGAAGTCAGTACGCAGAACGGGGAGGATGGGTGGGGCGGTAAGGAATCTATAACTAATATATGTCTCTTACAGATGCACAAGATACTAACTTGTGTAACAATACATCTGTAAGAGACAGTAGTTAGTGACAGATTCCTTACCTTAGAATATCCCCAGGCGTCAGGCTGGATCCGGATAGTTTTTGTGTAGCAGTACCCTTGCGCGTCGGTAGGCGGCGTCGTGCGGCTCCGCGTCCGTCGTCGTGATCGCCGGGATGACGTCGCGGGCAGTACTTAGACGCCGCCCCTGCGCGCTGACGTCAGTTCTGTACACGACTTTCCGCGCCAGGAACGCAGAGCCATGCAAGAAGCTGACATAGGTGTCTGAAAAATACTAGGGCCCTGAAAGGGATGTCCTTAACCCTAGAAATCAGTTCGCAGAACGGGGAGGATGGGTGGGGCGGTAAGGAATCTGTCACGAACTACTGTCTCTTACAGATATATCGTTACACAAGTTAGTAACTTGTGCATCTGAAAGAGACACGTTAGTGACAGATTCCTTACCTTAGAATAGATACCCCAGCAATACCAACCCCGGTGGTGGGTCTGCGAACAAAGATCAGACAAGGAAGTCCCGGAGGACAGAACGGCCAAAGAAGCCGTCCCTCCGGACCTGACTGTCAAGGCAGTAATGCTTGGTAAACGTGTGCAGCGAGGCCCACGTAGCTGCCTGACAGATATCCTGCAGCGGAACACCGCGGCCTAAAGCCGTGGTAGCAGCCGTTGACCTGGTGGAATGGGCACGCAGCCCAACAGGAGGCTCCTTCTTAGCCAAAGAATAGCAGGCTTTGATACACAAGGTTACCCAGCGGGAGATGGTTCTCTTGTGCACCGCCCGACTTTTTTGGCGCCCACGTAGCCAACAAAGAGCTGATCATCCACCCGGAAGTGTTGTGTGCGGTTGATATAGAAGGAAAGCGCACGTTTTGGGTCCAGACGGTGGAGCCTCTCTTCCTCTGTGGAAGGATGCGGAGGCGGAAAGAAGGTGGGCAAAGTGATGGTCTGCCCAATGTGGAAGGCAGTAACCACCTTTGGCAAGAAGGACGGACGCGTCCGAAGAACAACCTTGTCTGGATGGACAGACAGAAAGGGAGGTTTGCATGATAGAGCCTGGAGCTCACTCACCCGCCGAGCGGAGGTGATGGCCACCAGAAAGGCTGTCTTCAGAGTCAGAAGACGAAGAGGACAGTTATGTAGAGGCTCAAAGGGAGCACACATGAGAAGGGTATCAACCAAGTTCAAGTCCCACTGAGGCATCACAAACGGAACAGGAGGGAAGAGGTGTGTAATGCCTTTTAGGAACCTGTTAACAACAGGGGACTTGAAAAGGGAGGGCTGATCAGGAAGCCTGAGGAAGGCCGAAATGGCACAAAGATAGCCCTTGATGGTACCCAGGGCAGAACCCTGTTGGGCCAGAGAAAGAAGGAACAGAAGAACCTCAGAAAGAGGGGCAGAGAGGGATTCACAGCCTTTGCTGTGCACCATGCCACAAACTTGTTCCACCTGCAGGCGTATACCACCTTAGTGGAGGGACGCCTGGCTGCCAGAATCACATCACAAACTTCGGGAGGCAAGTCGAAAGGAATCAACTGCCGCCGCTCAATCTCCACGCAAGCAGGTGGAGGCTGGACAGGTTCGGGTGGAGGACCGTCCCCTGCTGCTGCGACAGAAGATCCTCCCGAAGAGGCAGACGGATCGGGGATCGACGCTCATACTGAGTAGCTCGGGATACCAAACTCTTCGAGCCCAGTCCGGAGCCACAAGGATGACTTGGGCCCGGTCGCGCCGAATCTTCTTCAACACTCTGGGTAGAAGTGGTATAGGCGGAAAGGCGTACAACAGACCGCAACTCCACTCGCGACGAAAAGCGTCGCCGAGCGAGTGCCGCCTTGGAAATTCCAACGCGCAGAATTGCTGACATTGCGCGTTCTCTTCGGTGGCGAATAGATCTAACCAAGGCTCTCCCCACTGCAGAAAGAGTCCTTGCGCCACTTCCGAGTGAAGACGCCATTCGTGATCCATCATGCACCTGCGGCTGAGTTCGTCCGCCCTGGCGTTCAGTGAGCCTGCCAGGTGTTGAACCACCAGGGATATGCCCTGATGTTCCAGCCATGTCCAGAGGCGAAGAACCTCGACGCAGGGTCTACGACCCCACCCCGCCGTGTTTGTTGCAGTACCACATGGCAGTGGTGTTGTCCGTGAACACCTGCACTACTCTTCCCCGGACAGAGGGAAGGAATGCCTTCAGTGCAAGACGAATCGCCCGGAGCTCCAGAAGGTTGATGTGGAGCCCGGACTCCGCCAGAGACCAGAGGCCTCTGATCTCCGCCCCACCCCAGAAGTGATGCATCTGTCACCACTGTGAACTCTGGTTGGGGAAGGGAGAGGGATCTGCCGTTGACCCAATCCTGGTTCGTTAGCCACCACTGCAACTGGTGTGCTGTGCCCTCCGAGATCTGGACGCAATCGGCAAGATTCCCCTGATGCTGTGCCCACTGGAACTTCAGGTCCTACTGCAGAGCCCGCATATGCAACCTGGCATGATCCACTAGCAGGATGCAGGAGGCCATGAGGCCCAGCAGCCGCAGGGTCATTTTGACCGAAACCCGGGATAGAGGCTGAAAGATCGGAATCATAGCCCGAATATCCTGGATTCGCTGCTCGGGAGGATAAGCCCGAAACTGCATCGTGTCCAGAACCACTCTGATGAAGAGGAGCTTCTGAGCGGGAATCAGGTGTGACTTCGGCACGTTGGTAGTGAACCCCAGCAAGTGCAGGAGGTCTGCCGTAGTCTGGAGGTGGGAGACGACAGCCTGGGGCGAACCCGCCTTCAACAGCCAGTCGTCGAGATAGGGGAAGACTGGAACCCCTGATCTGCGCAAATGAGCTGCAACCACCGCCATCACTTTCGTGAACACCCGAGGGGCGCTGGTAAGGAGAAAGGGGAGCATGGTAAACTGAAAATGCTCGTGGCCTAAGGTGAACCGTAGGTAACGCCTGTGGGCTGGCAAAATGGGGATGTGGAAATAGGCGTCCTGCAAGTCCAACGCTACCATCCAGTCTCCAGGGTCGAGGGCAGACAGAACCTGAGCCAATGTCAACATCTTGAACTTCTCCTTCCGGAGGAAGCGGTTGACGTCCCTGAGGTTTAAGATAGGACGCAAGCCTTTGTCCTTCTTGGGTACCAGAAAGTAGTGGGAATAGCAACCACGACCTTCTTAAGGCACAGGGACGCGTTCAATGGCTCCTTTGGCCAAGAGAGCCGCAACTTCCTGGCGGAGAAGGGCCAAATGATCCTCCGACATGTGATGGAATTGAGGTGGCATGGATGGAGGGGTAGTCTCGAAGGGGAGGGAGTAGCCACTTCGGACTATCTGCAAAACCCACCTGTCCAACGTGATGTTCTGCCAGTGGGGGAGATGATCGCGAATCCTGCCGCCCACTGGCAACTGGTGGCCCTGGAAGATCGGACTAGGAAGGTTTGGAGGCTGCTGCAGAGGGGGCACTGGTGGACTGGCCTGCCCGCTGGCCCCCTGACCCACGACGCTGGGTCCCACGTCTCCGGCCGCTTAGAGGCTGAACAGTTTGCGCAGGCCTGTGGCCCTGAGCGGAACGTGGAGGGGCACCCCTTCCGTAGCCACGAAAGGGGCGAAAAGCAGACTGCGCAGGACGGGTGGTAGCGAGGCCTAAGGATCTGGCCGTAGCCCTAGAATCCTTAAAGCACTCGAGCGCGCTGTCCACTTTGTCGCCAAACAAGCGACGGCCATCAAAGGGCATGCCCAAAAGAGTCGATTGGACATCGCCTGAAAAGCCAGTGGACCTCAGCCAGGCGTAGCGTCTCAGGGCTACCGACGTGGAAATCATTCTGCCTAGCGAGTCGGCAGTGTCCAGTCCACACCGAATGGCGAACTTGGCTGCATCTCTACCCTTAGCAACGGCACGGGAGAGAGTGGCCCGGGCCTCCTCCGGGCACTGTGGCAGCACCTGCGCAACCATATCCCACACAGAGTGGATGTAACGGCCCAACAGACATGAGGTGTTCACCGACCGCAGTCCCAAGCTGGCGGAAGAAAACATCTTCTTCCCAAGATGATCCAGCTTTTTGGATTCCCTATCAGGGGGAGCAGTAGGGAATGCGCCTTTGGAAATAGAGGCTTGGACTACCAAGCTCTCAGGGGTAGGGTGTTGGGAGAGGAAAATGGGGTCGACCGGGGCCGGGCGGTGGCGTCGGGCAATCATCCTATCCACAGGATCCCCTGTGCTGGGCCTGGACCAGGTGCCCAGAAGGATGTCAGTGAGGGCCTCATTGAACGGCAGCAGGGGCTCGGAAGAGGCCGCTGCCGGTTGAAGCACCTCGGTCAGGAGGTTAGTCCCGACTGCCACCTTAGGAAGCTCGAGGTTCAGGGCCTCAGCCGCCCTACGCAACACCCCTGCGTGAGATGCACCCTCCTCCGTAGCCATGGTAGGGGGAGAAAGCATACCGAGGTCTGGTGAGGTGTCCAGACCACTGGCATCACCCAACCCCTCTCTCCAGTCCGGTTCATCCAACTGGTCTGCAAGAGGGTCCACAGACCCCTCCCAGTCCTCCTCAACCTCACCTGGTTGCCACTCAGGGCGTTAAGGAACACCAGGATAGAACAATGGTACAAAAGTAGCGGTTGGCGCCAGATCCGGCGTCGGTCGAGGTCGGTCCGGCTCCATGTCGAGGTGGAGGCCGGGGTCGACGTCGGGTGGGACACAACCGGCGTCAGAGGTGGCGGAGGTGTCGACATCGGATTCGGCGATGAGTGGTGGTGGTGGCTCCGCGACCTACCTCTCGAGCGGCGCGGAGTGGACTGCTGGGCCTCGAGAAGCTTTCGGGACTGTTCCCGCAAAAACTTCGGGTTCATGGCCCGGCAGTCGGAGCACGACTTCGGGTCGTGGTCGCGCTCCAGACACCAGAGGCACAAGAGGTGCGTGTCCGTAACCAACATCAGTTTGTGACAGGAGTCACAAGCCTTGAAGCCGGTCTGACGTGGCATCCCTGCGTGCACCAGGAGTCAACACGACTCAAAAAGAAAGTCAACAAAAGTAAAAAAATAGTCAAAAAGTGATTGGAGGTACCGCTCTCTCCGGATCTGCGCTGGCTGGTGTGGAAAAAGAAAGAACTGACGTCAGAGCGCGAGGGCGGCGTCTAAGTAGATACCGCGACGTCATCCCGGCGACCACGATGCCGACGACGAACGCGGAGTCGACCGGAGCCACCTATCGACGCGCAGGGGTACTGCTACGAAAACATTTCTGCGGATCCAGTCTGACGCCTGGGGGTAATTCTAAGGTAAGGAATCTATAACTAATAGTCTCTTTCAGATACCTGGGTACCTTAGTACCATATACTAGGGGCTTATGAGGGTACACCAGTAGCCAAGTGTGGATGTACAGAAGTACTTACCATGGTCAATTTAGGGAGAAAGCACAGTGACTAGGGTTCTGAATAGCAGGATCCCAGTCAGACTAGTCAAAAACATACAGACCCAGGCAAAAAATGGGGGTAACCATGCTAGAAGGATTCTACCTTCCTACAACTACATTTCCCAAAATGCACTAGACCATCTACTTCTGGGCAATATCTCGGATGGCCCGATGGCCAGAAATTCTTTGGTTCTGGTATGTATTTTTTACCTGCGGTCGCTGGGAACTAGTCCCACTAGTCCAGAGGAGTCTGGTGATGCCTTCGGCTCTCAAAGGGGTCCCTCTGTCTGGGGGAACCGAGCTTTGGTCCAGGACAAGCCGCGCTCACGCAGTTCCACGAAGGTTGTCGCAGGTGCAGTGTATCACGCCTTTTGTTTGTGCAGCTCCTGTTGTCGCAGCCACAGGTCTCTTCTTTTGTCCTTGTTGCAAGTCAGATCAGAACTGAGGTTCTGGTGTCAGGGGTAGCCCTTAAATCTTAGATTTAGGGGCGTTAGGGGTGTAGGTGCAAGCGGCCAATGGGTTACTAGCCCCTGCTGCTAATCCGCCCATGAGGTGACCACATCTGGGGGTGTAGGTCACCTTTTCTAACCAGAACCCACTATTCTACCACTTTTAAAATGGCTGAAGTCTTCCTTAGCTGTACAGACCAGGTAGCCCACCCTAGAAGTGTGGCTAGCCTTCTGGGGTTGTACACCTCCTGAATGCCTGGGTGCAAATGTGCCTGGGGCAGGGGAAGGGCTGTTTCCTACTTTAGGAGGCAGCCTGACTGCATATCACAGGTGGTTCAGCCTTTGACGCTCACCACCTTGAGGTGCCACTTTACGAGCCAGCCTGTCAGGGAGTGAGGTGTGACCTCATTCCCGTCCAGGCCATTGTTTCGGACCCCTGGGAGAGTTCACACCTCCTGGCAGGGGGTCAGATTCCTGTCTTGGTGGCAGCAAGCACAGGCTGGCAGCCAGAGCACAAGAAAGGCTGGGGTAATCAGGTGAGCAACCTCTGAGGTAGCCACTGGGTGCATGCCACATCGTCCTCGACACGAGATGCATGTCAGGGGTGATGAGGCACGTTTTTGAAACGGGTAGAAATATTGTTGATATGGCTTGAAGGTGTGTTTAAGCTGTTCTTTTTGCTTCTCGAGACCTACTGCCTTCAAGGTTTCCATCTCGGAATTCATCCGAGCCATCTCATCATCAGTATGACTGCTGAATAAGGTGGACCCCAAGAAGGGAAGATTAACAAAACGCTGTTGGGATTCTTCTATTAAGGCTGTAAGACGAAGCCAAGAGTGCCTTCTTAGGGCCAAGCCATGACAGTACCCATGTGCTGCCGGTGATGAAGAGTCGGCAGCAGCACTAATAACTTGGTTGGAGACCATCATGCCCTCCTTTACCACCTCAAGGAAGTCCTCTTGTTGATCTCTTGGGAGGACTTCTGCAAAAATTTGTAAGGATTCCCACAAGGCTCGGTCATCTCTGTCCAGCAGGGCCGACACACTTGCTGCTTTCATGGTGGTGGTAGCAGTACCACAAACCTTGCACCCTACTGAATCTAACTTCTTACTCTCTTTGTCTGGTGGGACTGTAGACGAAGGAGTAGTGGAATGTAGTTTCTTTGCCACAAGGATGACCACAGAATCAGGGGGAGGGTCTGAGCGAAGAAACAGTGGATCCTGCTCTGGAGGTCTATACTTCTTTTGTAGCCTCAACGTAGCCGATTTGGTTGAAGCTGGTGTAATGAACAACTCCATGGCTGTTTCCAATAGATCCGGAACCAGTGGTAGGAGGGGCCTGACATTGTCCGGTGGTGAAGCATCTAAAAAATCACTGATGTAGATGGAGTGGGAGCCGGCATTGGAATGTTCAATTTTGATGCGCCTCGTACAAGCACCTCTTGAAAGGTGTTAATGTCATCCATTGGAGAGACACTTAGGGAGAATCAGACAGTGTTAGTGAATATCTCCCAGCGCTGGAGGAAGAAGACAAATAATAATAGGAAGAACGACATCTTGAACATGTTCTGGACCTGGACAAATGATGGTGATGTGTGCATTGAGAAGATGGTTGTGATGAGGAACGTCGGGACCTACGGTGATACCTGGAATGTCTTAAACGATGACAAAGTCTGGAATATGATCTTCGAGTGGAAGGCCTAGGAGGAGCAGCAACCACAGGTTGTGGCTGTGGAAGTGGCGGTGGCGAAGGAGGTGGAAGAAGCACCGGAGGAGGAGAAGGAGGTGAAGGCATAGTCGGAGGTGGAGGAGGCGTAGTAGAGTCTGGAAACAGTATAGGTGATGCTGAAGAATATGCCCTGGAATATTCAGAGTCAGAAGTGGATGGTAGACATCTTGGTCTTGATTTACTGACTTTTTCCACAGGTCTGGATTGTCTCGACATCGAAAGACTTCTCAACGTTGATTTTCTCCTATGTCTCAACGCCGTGGTACCCTTCAGTGTCGACCTCCTATGTCTCGACGTCGAACGTCGTCTCCTCTTCGACGTCAACCCAGCCCTTGACGGTGAACATGTAGGGATTTTACCATGTCTTGACGTCGATGCCCTAGACCTGCAATGACATCCTTTTTGGTAGGAACTTTTCTTTTTGGTTCTTTCACACCTGGAGTCCTCAGAGGAAAGTGGAAGAGCCCTAGTAGAAGACTGATCCTCTCCTCGTTCCTTGGACGTCCACCTTCTGACTGCGCATGCTGCCTGCGTCGCTTCCCTGTACCATGGAGGCGAATATTGTCCCTTTCCCTCAGGGTCTGCATAGAAAACTTCCTGCAGTGTGGACCCTTCTCAGGAATGTGACTCTCAGGAAGGCAGATGATGCAGACAACATGAGGGTCTGACTTGGCCTTCTTTCTTCCACAGGCTTGGCACTTGTTAAATAAAGATTGCATTTTATTTTACCAAGGAAAAAAACATCTGTCAAAACAAGACAGAAAAACACTGGTACAGATTAAATCAGTTGAGTGAAACAGTTGGCAAAAATTTCCTAGTGAGATTTTTGAGGAAAAAAGCCCAAAAAGGCAGAGCTCAGTGCTCCAAGATCCTGTCACCAGGAGCCGGAAAAAAACCAAACTGAGGCAACTGGGCATGCTGGGACACTGGAGGGCTCTGGGTCTTTAAAGGCACAGACACTCTTTTCACATTTACATGACAGCCTGAATGGCTACACTGTCCTCTCTTTCTTCATCTTTCTCGTTTTAAAAAAGGGTTTGTGAAAGAGATTTGAGCAGTCAAATACTTCTGTTGCACTTAATTTTCCTGAAATTTATATATACTTATATATTTATTGACCTTTTTAAAACGCAATCAGAAGAAATTGGCCATTGAAGTCTTTCTAATAGGCTGCAACATATCCATGTCTTAAGTGTTTTTCCAGGCCTTCCTGAAGAAAGGCGAACATCTTCACTTAGAAGATATATTATAAGAAGTGCTCTGCTATCCCCGCACATAGGCGGGGCTATTCAGTGCTTATGACTATCAATGGAGATCCATCGAGAGAGAACCAGTGAAAACAGCATGCCACCCTAGCCAACAGAATCACTAACAGCCAATCTGCTTGAGAACTTCGAGAACTAGGGCCTCACTGGAGCCAACATTGTGTCTTACAGAAATGTACCTTCTGTGTGGCCAGCATCTCACTATGACCAACACCGTAACCTAGCCAGAGGTCTTCATAATAAACAGTCTACCCTAGAATTGGAGAAGAAATACTTCAAAATAGCCAGCATTTTGCCTTACAGCTAGGAAAATAATATCTCAATGTAACCAAGTATTTTCCCTAAAGCCAGACGAACATTATTGGACACCAATCAACACCCACCCTCCCACGGAGCCAGAGGAAAAATGCCACCATAGGCAACGCCATGACCTACAGCCAGAGCAACATGCATTATTGTTAACCAGCTTTGTATCTTGTAGTCCGAGAAACTACAGATCACCATAAACAAAACACTGCTTCATAGACATGGCAGCCAGTTCTTAAAACAACTTGCCTAACAACTAGAGGAATACTACCTTACCATAGCCAACACCTTACCCGAAAATGTTAAGAACAGTATAAACATACAAGTGGCAGCAGAGCGCTATCCAAATGTCAAGTAACAATAGCAATATGTTGTTCTGTATTTAAACTAAGGACTCTCTCATGGGTCTTTGTTTTATTGATCTCAAAGGCTTAAACTAAGGACTCTCTCATGGGTCTTTGTTTTATTGATCTCAAAGGCATGATAGTGACCAATTGATTCCCCTAGGCCAATGTCACAAAAAAAGATGGGTGCAAGTTTAGTTACAGCCAATCAACCATAACCACCCAAACATCAGGCCTATGAAATGCATCCAAGGTTAAACTCAGTTATTTGAAAGGTGCCAGTGCCATTGAGAGGTATTAATGGCATAGAAACTGCACATATCATTGGAAGAAGGGGTTTCCTTAACCATGATTGGAGGATCAAGGATTGGGTCACCTGCAGGAAGACTCTAGGATCCAGCTGCTTTCCAGTCTGCATATGTCCGGATGAAATGTCAGCTAAGGATTAAAGTAGCATAAAGAGGGTCTCCAAAATCTGCATGATGTCTCCATTTATTGCTACGGTGTTGGTGCATTTCTTGGTCATTTTGGTAAGTAAAGGCGGGTGTCTCAAGGTGTATAATATAGGCAATTATTTGTAAGATCAGAAGTGAGCACTCTCATATTAGAGAGTAAGGCATAATTTGCCCTCCCTGAGTTTACAGCCTGAGCAACAAATCAGAGGAGTGCAAGATGGAGTAACCAGTAGTTGCAAAAAACACCAGTAGCCGTGAAAGGTGAAAAGAATCATACTAGTAGACTGAATATGCCCCAGATGCATTCCAATTAATTGGTAGGCTAAGCAGGAATGTACACTGATGGGTAACAGGCCTGAATAGCCAGGGAAAGCCTAAAGACAGGAACTGGAAATATCTAAGGTAATTTTGAATAGCCTTCTGGAGGCATAGGAAGTGCTGCATTGGACAGTGGTGCAGATCTGTCAAAGAGACCTTTTGGGGAAGTAATACATGGGACTCAACCATCAGGTTATGTCTTGTGGATTGTTACCTGCCTTGTTATTTTGGCCTAGGCCTGGCTGCCATGCTGCTTTTCTTTGCGCACGTTACACTGAGCCGGGCCTTCCTCGCCCTTTGCTCGTGCCACGTTCTTTTGCACTGTCTGCATTTTCTGTTGTTCACCTTTTTGGGCTCAGTCTGCACAAACATGTACAAGGTCGAATAACAATGTATTTTGGTTCTTCCTGATATGGCCAGTCTCGCGCACCCAGACATAACATTAGGTGCAATTGCCATGATGGATTTGATATGCTTTTAATGCTGTGGTTTACTAGCGCTTAACACACTTGAAGAAATCCTTTTCAGTGAGAAGAGCTATGATGTCCTGCTGATGTAATTCTGCATCTAGAGACTGAGGTATGGGGGTTCGCTAGTCAAAGCCCAGAGGTCTTCTATTATTATAATAAACTATCTTACTGAAAGGGGAGGGTGGTAATGTTATTTATACGTTTATCCACTGAGCTCTGAGATGCTTTCCCCGTTTGTATTCTATGGAATTGTAACCATGCTGCTTATATTAGTAATATGCATTATGCTATTAGTACTGACACGTGTACTGTACATTAGAGCACGTAAGTTGGAATAAACATTTTAACCTATCCAGTGTCTCTTCCTACGCACCTTGTGGACAAGTACGAGTGAGTGGCGAAAGAGTGTTCTTGCTTCAGTGAGTCCTGAGATAAAGATACCGTGTTCTGGGTTGTCCAAACATTAGTACTTGGGTGCTAATGGGATGCTAAGCTAGTTGGGTTGGGGTTTTTGGGTGCTATGGTATATGGTGGCAAACCACTGTATTCCAGGGTCCCATTTTCCTGTGCATAGCTCTGTGTATGTGCAGAAACCTTATGACATGGCGCGACCACCGTGGGGCAGCTTATCTGCGAGACGCTTGAGTAGTGCTTGTGCTTGTCCACAAACCCCTCGCGTACGCTTCCGGAGGCGTATGTGACGGTGATACCTCCTATATTGAATGTTTTATAGGTTCTTTCAAGCTTGAAGTTATTAAAAAAGGTTAGTTAGCAGACCCATTTTTGTGCTCCCTGTTAGGTTGTCGAATATAATTGTTTAGTCATGGCTGGTGTGGCGATAGCTGCACATAGTCGAGGGGCACTCCGAGATCACTTACGGGTGTATGGAGTGCCTGATACAGGGATCGATTTGGTCTTTGTGGTTCAAGCCGATCCGGCTTACCACTTTGAGGTGTTTTACACTTGGATCACTCTTGAAGCGGTGGATGCAGGTGATAAGCTGTTTCATGAATATAAGCCCACCGCTATTCCTGCTGCCTATCGACCCTATACCACTCTTGAAGTACCTCTCACGGCTTGGCAGCACCGTGTTTGGTTTAATGGCGCCCTACCACAACCAACTACCGCAGTTCGTTTAGGCCCCTTATCAATTCAGGGGGCCACTTGGCCTGTATTGGCCGGGTATACTCCGCATCCGAATTATCTGGCATTACCGCTTGCGGAACTTCGCACTATGCATACCGAATTGGTGCGAGTGCATCGAGCCCTAGTGACATACGTTACAGGTAGCCTACATGGAGCTGCTCCTGTAGTCGCAGGCCAACCAGCTATAGCCGCTGGAGTGACCATAAGTCCTGTCATGGTAAATTCTGTGATGGGCAAACGTCCACAAAATAAGGACGACTATCCTTATTGGCTTGCCGAAAAGTTCGATCAGATAGAAGCAGTGTTTCCACATACATCCCCAGTAGATAAACACCGCATCCTCACGATAAGTTTGCCAAAAGACATAATCCCCGATTTGACATCATGTGAAAACTGGGGTAAGGTATTCGCAGCAGTTTATTCAAAATGTTTTGGAACTCCTTCCATGACGGTTCTACCCTCTGTAATTAAAAAAGTACAGGATGAACATGGCCCTGAAGCGGCTGTGGAATTAGGGATGAGACTAGTGGGAGTGTTTGATGTAGTAGCTGAGCTGATCCTTGGAAATGTCAAGGGCGATGCTATGAACTTTCAAGTAGCGAATGCTTTGGCTTTGGTCCCAGAGTTGGACAGGCCTCGCGAATTACCGAAAATAATAGCCCGGGCTTATAAAACAATTGGAAGAAATAGCCTAGGCAACAAGCCTTTTGTAAAAATGCAGACTCAATCGCAAACACAAGTTATACAAACAAAAAGTGCATCTGAGAAAGATGATAAACCAGTCTTCACTAAAAAGAGTTGGAGACAGAAAAAACAGGGTAAGCAACAAAAGAAGCCGGGGTCGAGAGGCGCTTCCCCAGTTTCGGTTTCTTCTGAACGTACTTATGATTTACGTGATAGGTCAAGGATTAAATCACCAGAAAGGTTTCAGAGCTCTGATACGCGTTCTCCTCGTTCTTCACAGGCCCAGACGTCGTCACAGGCTGGTGGAGGAGGACGGCAAGATAGAGAAAGGGGCCGAGAGGCTCCCCAGGAGCGAGACCAACCTCGACAACAAGTCAGAGGGAAAGCAGAAGATTTACATCTTCCTCGACCGCAATTTCAGAAGAAAAAGGTTGCCGCTGTCACAGCGAAATATGCCTCAGACCGTGAGAACGAGACTCCAGAATTGGACGTGGGCAGTGACCCTCCTAGACAGCGCCGCGGAAGTTACCATAGTGCGGGAGGCGCTACGTCCTCATATGGAGGCGACAGCAACTAAAACATTCGTTACTGTAGAGACAGCTGACACGAGAGTGGCACCCCCTGACAGACTATATAATATAGTCATACAAATTGAAGGTGATATACCGCGTGAAATAAAAGGGATTTTTTGGGAAAATCTAACCTCTTCATATGACATTTTGTTAGCAGAGGTGGATTGGCCACCCCCATTCGTTTTAGCTGCACATAAAGGAGAGGAGGTAATCCTTCCAAGCTTTTCAAGGCATGTCCCAAAAGACAAAGCTGAAGCACTTGCAGCTGAGTGGGCTGTGTACCTGGCACCAGCGTTATACCGCAACCATGTGGGATGGGATGAAGAATCACCTCCTCATGCAATACCTTTGCGGTCACTACCGCAGCCACAACCCCAATATCCCATTAAACGGCAGGCAAAAGGCCCCGTCTCCGAAATTCTGACACAGTTGGAATATCAGGGAGTAATCGAACCATGCGTATCACCTATGAACAATCCCCTTTTCGTGGTTTCTAAACCCGATGGATCGTACCGCTTAGTTTTGGATTACCGGCATTTAAATACTCATTGTCGGAACTTTGCGGTGCAAAATACACACAGTTCTGCGCTTGTAGACAGTCTTGTTCGTAAAAAATACAAAACGACACTTGACCTTTCAAACGGTTTCTACACGCACAACCTAGCCCCGGAGAGTGGTCAGTGGACCGCATTCACATCCGGTGGTAAATTATTCCAGTTCCGGCGATTACCCATGGGCTACAAAAATAGTCCGGGTATATTCGCCGCCCGTGTTGTTTCTTTGTTAAATGACATTGATCAAGACGCATGTTCGTACGTTGATGACATCTATCTGACAGACGACGAGTTATATCAGCATCTGTCCCGTGTGGACCGCATTATTCTTGAATTTGCGGAGCAGGGTTACAAATTTAACTTTGCTAAGTCACACATTGCTGAATTTACTGTTCTGTTCTTGGGCTATGAGCTCAATAACGAAGGTAAGGGCTTAGCCCCCCATTTCTTGGAAAAATGTGCACATTTGTGCCCCCCAAATACTCTGAAGAAACTTCAGTCTTTGCTGGGTTTCTTGAATTTCGGGCGTACTTACATTCCCGAATATGCCCAGCGTATCAAGCCTTTGTATGCTTTGATACAACCTACTTATTCAAGGTCTTGCTGGCTGCCTGAGCATACCTCAATTCTGCAGTCTTTGCAGACAGACCTTTTGGAGTCTAAATATCTTTCGACTCGTGATAACCACACAAACCTGGTGATTAGAATAATTCCGGGGCGGTGGGATTCACCTATTTAACCTTTAATGAAGGTGATACAGTACCCATCGCATACAAGTCACATCTGTACACTTCCGCTGAATTGCGCTTTACATCTGTCGAAAAAGTTCTAACTGCAGTGCAAATGGCGATTCTGAAAGAACGCGCACTAGCACAGGGAAAGCGGATTCTGGTGGTAACACCCTGTCCTGCCCTAGAGGCAGTAACAAAGGCAAGTGTACCGAACTCAAAAGCAATGCATCCCCGTTGGATACAATGGGCTACATCCTTGACGTCTTCGGACGTCACTTTTGTATTTGATTCTTCTCTTCAGACTCAGGAGTTTTTGCAGTATGAATTCGTTCATCCTCCTCCTTCATTTTTACTACCGCTTGAGGATTACAAATGTGTGATCTACACCGATGGTTCGGCGCAACCGGCCACTGGGTCCAAGCACGCTTATTCAGCTGCATGTGCTATTGTTGCGGGTTCCTTTGTGGATGGCAAGTTCAAATCCACTGTAGTGCACACACGCACACTTGGGGATAGTACCGCACAATTGGCCGAGCTGCATGCATTACTACTTGCACTTGAGTTCGCTTCTCAGGATGAGACCACTCTTATTGTATGTGATTCTTTTTACTGTGTACAATCTTACAATGACAATCTGTTTTTCTGGTCGAAAAACGACTACAAGGACGCAAAAGGGAGCACAATCAAGCATAAAATGCTTTGGGTTCGAGTGGCAGAATTGCAACAACGTCTGCCCCTCACACAGGTGGTTCACACCTTAGGCCATCAGCGGGTGGGCGCACACGCTATTGGTAACGATCTGGCAGATGAAGCTGCCCGTTCAGCAGTAGTCACGTGTTCAGTAGCAGCGGTTACCAGGTCCATGTCTAAAATAGACCCTGTTATTCTAGCAGCTATTGCTGCAACCAAGGAAGGTGATAATTACCCTACAGGTTTCCCTTCCAAGTATTCTTACAAATTAAGTCCCGATCAGGTTCCTTATGTAACTATACCTGACGTTGGAGATCGACTGATCCCCAACGCGGACCGCAGGAGTGCCTTGATATCAGCTGCACACGAAGGCATGGCTTCTGCTCATGCAGGTGTGTCAGCTACGGTTTCCATCTTGCAGCAGCGTTATTGGTGGCGTGGGTTATATAAAGACACCCGTGCTTTTGTGCTTTCTTGCGACGTTTGTCAACAGATTAAGCCTTCCACGGTAACACGTCCACCACAAACACCGCTCTGCATTGCTAACAGACCCTTTGGGTGTGTTTACTTGGATCACTGCGGTCCATTCTCATCAGACACTGCTTATAAATACATTTTAGTGGCAGTGGACTCGTGCACACGGTTTCTCTGGGTCTGGCCACAACGGAGTGCTGACGCCCGAAATGTAATCAGGGATTTGCGTGTCTTTGTGGGAATTTTCGCATGCGGCACCTTCCATTCGGACCAAGGTCCAGCGTTTGCCTCTAGGGCTTACAAGGATGCAATGGCTTCGCTTGGGGTGCGGGTGAAATTTTCGTCTCCGTATAGGCCTGAGGGCAACTCTATCGTTGAACGAATGAACCGTGACTTAAAGCAATCCTTAACAGCTAGGGTTATAGGTACTGGCAGGAACTGGCTGGCCCATTTGTATACCGTTCAGCGTGCACTTAATAATCTCCCTAGAAGACCTCTGGGTGGGCGGACCCCATACGAAATGCTCTTTGGCATAAGAATGTTTGTGCCTGACCTTGAGGGTCCAGACATCGCGGCGCAATCCGCCAAGTTTGATGTAGATAACCATTCTGCTATGTTACAGGACTTACAAGAAGCCCGAGACAAACTTGCAACTACACATTTACCTTCAGCCACAGACCCTGCGTTGCAGATTCCGGTAGCCGGCTGGCTTCCGAAAATTGGAGAACTGGTTCGAGAGAAGGTTGAAAACAAAAAGGAATTTGGCCCCTCTTTTCGTGCACCGGTTCCAGTTCTTGGCCTGAAGGGAACACGTACAGTCATTTTACCACCGCTTCCTGGTCGCAAAGAGAACAGATACATCTCAGTTGAAAATGTCAAGCTACAGCGCCTGGCCGATCCTGAATAGTGTCACACCAGCGGTCTCTTGTCCTGCCATTTATCGGACATATGTTCATAGTCCATCTGCACGAACGATCGCTGATGCTGTAATTGAGATGGTTGATTTGCCAGACACTACAATTGATCCCCAACTCTCCACCAATATCAACGAGGACGAGTATACTTATCCTGCATCAGAACCGGTGGCACATCAACCAACAACGCCACTGAGCCCGACTCGTTATTCCTTTGATTCGGATTCCACATCTTCAAAAGTTCCATCCAAGTTCAGCATTTTTATATCCTGGTTTAGAGACAATTTTTTGATTCCCCCTGGACATACATCTGGTTGGTACTTTTCTTGATATTTTTGTTCATGTCCATTGGCTTTGTCACAGTGTTTTTTCTACTAATCAATGGTCACTATTTACCTGAACGCTCTGCTGTAGACTATGTTTCTGGAACTTTGGCTCCTCATTCCTCGTCTCACATCATGAAGCGTGACCACACATTTGTGAACATTTCAGCTTTCCCAGTTGCTGATGGCATCGTATGGGATGCAGTGAACTATCAAATCCATGGTCCGACGGAAATTATTAATGTACCTAATGTCCTTCGTGTTTCAATGGGTGATGTAGTACAAAATAATATTCATTCTGATGATTGGGATGTGCATGCCGTTGAAGCATTGTTTGCCGATTTAAAATATTATGCATCTTTTAATGCTGAAGATTTATATATGAATTCTGCTAATTATGCCGATTTGTATTGTTACCAACATTGGGGTAATCATTTTCTCCATAAGCCCAGTGCCCTGCGTAGTTCTGTTAACTTTACCCAATGGGAACATTGTCCAAACCCCTTGCCAGGTAGCTCTCAAACTCTTCGAAATAAGTTTAATTATTTTACTGATTTTAATCGGTCGAACCCTGCATCCTATTATTTTAGACTTAATAACACATCAACTCAGAAAATTATGTTGACACACACCAAATTGCTATATTCAGGTTCCTTTCTAAGTGCCTTAGCTGTGGGTGGTTATGAGTACTGGGATAATATAGTGGATTTAAAATCTATTTGGGGCTCCAAGCCATGGCAGGTACAGGGAACCGAGGCGTTGCATCGTGCGTGCCTCATCCCTACCCAAATTATGTTCATAAATGCTTCCATCTATCAGACTACATGTTGGGGCTTAGCAACCACTAAACAATTGAATACGCCATCAATACCATCCCTGTCGAGTTTTCCAAATGAAAGCTCACGATTCAATATGTCCCTCGTGTCACTGCAGGCTCTGTTACAAAATAATTCGTTTAATGTTTCTGAGCTGGTTCAGTCACCCTGGTTAGTATGGCCTATATCATCTAATGCATGTCAAATGCGTTTTCATGATACTGGTGCTAGCTACACACAGAATAGGCCTGATCCGAGGTTTACTGATGCCCGTACTGTCACTACATACTCTGTTGGTAAATTATGCAAACAATGGCTGCAACATTCGTCCCTTGATACTGTTAAACAACATTTGTCCCTCCTTTCAGGCAATATTGATCTGTCCGACTTTGTTTTGGGACCTCGTGGTCCCCGACCTAAAAGATTCATTTATGAAACATATAATGAACTCTGGAAGCTATCACAAATAGAAGCTGCTTCCCGTCTTCGGGAAATAGATCAAGCAAATATGGAAAAGGTGCTTGCTGTTGTTGACAATAGTATTAATACCCTGTCTTCTCGCATTTACACTTTAGAGAATATTGTGTCCTCTGTTGTTGATATTGTACAAGATGATGTTTCTATGTTATATCATGGTCAGACTCAATTGCGCTCAGTTATGCAGTTTGCATGGACTTTGCAAACACTTAAGTTAGGTAAAGTGCCTTGGCATTTCTTGAACACCTCTGCCTTATTTCTACCTTTTAACTTAACTGATAAAAAGCAATTTATGTCCATGAAGGATGCAACTTACAATCTATTACATATCGAAAAGGTGGATCCATTGCCGTTCTCTGTTGCAGAACTCGATTCGGCTGTATGGCTAGTCCATGGGGTTATAGCTTGACCATTTTCCTTATTTGAATTTGACTCGTGCATGAAACATTATCCTGTGGGCCGTTACCGGCCATTGGGCAGTGCTTTCCTGCATGAACTCTGGTCCTTGCCTTTCATGTATAAATGCCTTCGGGACGGCAAGGAAGTCTTTCTCACGGGGGAGTACTGCGACTCGACTATAGGTCATTCGCTTATTTGTAAACACATTAAATTGCATGGCTCATGCAGCGTTTCCTCTCCTAATCTTGCTTGTGTGCTGAAAGGTATTCCTGCTCCTGTTATTTCACCTACTTTCACTCTCCTTTCCAATGGTAGTTATTTACTTTTAAATAACGAAAACTGTTGTGGCCTGCAGGCTGGCATTCCTTACATTGTAACAGTTTCGCACAGGGTTGTCTGCTGCAAAAATGTGCTGTTTCCTCCCCCTCACGGCAGGGTTGATATCTCTATTTGGCCTTCCATCCCTACCATGGAAGCAGATTTCAATAGACTGAGCAGAATAAAGGCACTATTATTAAACGAGGAAGTTATGCTCACGTCCGCCCGGGAGACATTCATTCTCCAGGTGGCGAGTACCCACAGTGAAATACAGGCCCTTTTGAACACTAATCTCCCCCAACATTTTGGGGAGTTAATACATCGTATTTTTAACGCATCTAACACTGAAGGCCTAGTGCACTTTTTTAAAGTCGTGGGGTCGGGTTTGGTGTCCTCCTTCCAAACTATTTTTGGTGTCATCCCGGCTTTCATACATTCTATTTTTTCCAGTGTCTTTGGCGGTTTCCCATTGATCCTCGCTTTAGCGGCTGGTGTCTTGCTCTTAATTTGCTTTCTGCGCAATGGCTGCTCCCCGATGGGACCTGCTCGATCCAGAACGCCTCCAGCTGCTCCGTGAGCGCCTTTTGGCTGGTTTTGGTGTCTTGCCATTGGCGACACTGAGTGTGTCATATACTCTTTCATTTCGCTTTGCGTATTTCACTTGCGTGCAACCTGTGATGACTTGTGTCCGCTGTCCTTTCACCTGGACTCTGGATTATTGCCTCTCCAATTCGTCATTGTCTGTTCCGGATTTTGTTCAGTTGATGGGTCCCTTAGAGATCCATGAGCAGGACTGTTCCGTTGCTGGCTGTATGGCACGTGCGGCTGCACTGGGGATTTTGGCGCAATGGGATATCTGGGCGGCTGCCCAGGATCTCCTACAACGAAGCTGTTTCAATTATCACGCAAGCTGTCCCGCATTGCTTCTGGATGCTCCCTTTGCTGAGGAGCATTCCTGCTCTTTTGAACTCATGGATTGGATGGCATCTATGTTTTTTGACGATTCCAATGATGAACTCTTGGAGGGTATGGCTTTTTTCTGCACTTTCACTTTCATGGATTGACCTGCCCTTCGCCGTTTGGGCGCTCCTGTGCTCCGACGTCAATTTTCTCCTCTGATGGGCCTCTGTCCTGGCCGCCCGACTGTCCAGGGGAGGGTGTCTTGTGGATTGTTACCTGCCTTGTTATTTTGGCCTAGGCCTGGCTGCCATGCTGCTTTTCTTTGCGCACGTTACACTGAGCCGGGCCTTCCTCGCCCTTTGCTCGTGCCACGTTCTTTTGCACTGTCTGCATTTTCTGTTGTTCACCTTTTTGGGCTCAGTCTGCACAAACATGTACAAGGTCGAATAACAATGTATTTTGGTTCTTCCTGATATGGCCAGTCTCGCGCACCCAGACATAACATTAGGTGCAATTGCCATGATGGATTTGATATGCTTTTAATGCTGTGGTTTACTAGCGCTTAACACACTTGAAGAAATCCTTTTCAGTGAGAAGAGCTATGATGTCCTGCTGATGTAATTCTGCATCTAGAGACTGAGGTATGGGGGTTCGCTAGTCAAAGCCCAGAGGTCTTCTATTATTATAATAAACTATCTTACTGAAAGGGGAGGGTGGTAATGTTATTTATACGTTTATCCACTGAGCTCTGAGATGCTTTCCCCGTTTGTATTCTATGGAATTGTAACCATGCTGCTTATATTAGTAATATGCATTATGCTATTAGTACTGACACGTGTACTGTACATTAGAGCACGTAAGTTGGAATAAACATTTTAACCTATCCAGTGTCTCTTCCTACGCACCTTGTGGACAAGTACGAGTGAGTGGCGAAAGAGTGTTCTTGCTTCAGTGAGTCCTGAGATAAAGATACCGTGTTCTGGGTTGTCCAAACATTAGTACTTGGGTGCTAATGGGATGCTAAGCTAGTTGGGTTGGGGTTTTTGGGTGCTATGGTATATGGTGGCAAACCACTGTATTCCAGGGTCCCATTTTCCTGTGCATAGCTCTGTGTATGTGCAGAAACCTTATGACAGTTATAAAGACGTTTATGACCTATGGAGAGGAAGGGGTGAGGTAAGGGGTAATCTTCTTTGACAGCCAAAACAGGATGTCAAAACTATGCCTTTGGAATGCTAGTGCCAGTGAGAGGGCACTATGAAATAATATAAGAAATTATTTACTTACCCGTAACTCCAATTCGCCAAAGTCGGCATCATTCTTAGATTCAAATGCTTGAATCATTCGCCATTGTCAGATGGGGAATCCCTGAGATTTTTAAAATAGCAATAAACAGTGTTAACATGGCTGTAGACCCAACAGTAGTGTACATTTAGTTGCATACCCACCTCATTTAAATCAAGCCAAACGTCAGCTAATGAGGTGGATGGGCATTGCTCTCTATGCCACGTCGAAACTACCACTGCTCAGATTTCATAGCAGAAGTGTGAAGGATGTAATGAAATGGGCAGTGAGTCTCTGACTGGGAAGGAAAGAGGGTCTCTTGGGAATCTATGAACAGTTCCTGAGAACCGTAGTAAGAAGCAAGTAATTTACTTTTTTTCCTGCGGAGAACGGTTTATAGATTAACATTCTTAATCAGAGAATCAAGAAGTATGAAAACCATGTAATATACTGGATGCACGATAAATGCTATTCACACAGATAGTCTAATAAGACTTCTTGGCCCAGCAATCCTTGGTGAATGTTTTCCTGTTTCTCCATGTGGCTCTACAGTAGATGTGCCGGAGAAGGACTCCTGCACAGAGCGTCACAACAGCACAGACACTTCAAGGAGACTGCACTGTCAACTTACTCCTAAGGGTGTGCTTTGCTTTCTTGTGGCAGAAAGTGATGCAGACTGGGAGTCAGCAGGCAATGCCTTGTTTGGATAAATAGCAGCCCCTGCAGGGACAACCAAAAAAGACAAAGAGCTGGTAATAAGTCTTTAGTTCTGTCCATGTACATAATGCATCTGAGAATACCTGGTGAATGTAGAGCATTTTCAGCTGATGTTGATGGATTTAGGAAGAAATATCGAAATAATAGGCTTTGCCTAAGGTTGTGGTGTGCAAGATGGCTTTGTCCTTAGTAAAGTGGAGATTATTGCGAAACCCAGGAGCTCCTCCACTCTCCTTTCTAGTGTCGGAGCCAAAGATAGTGCAGACATCCATGAAAGGTGTTTCAATTATGCAACATCGATAGGGACGAAGGGTGGTTATATGAGCTGGCTGAGTACTGTCTTCAGTTTCCATGGCATCGGGGAATGTTAAACTGTAGGGAAGGCTCAGAAAAGACCTTCCATGAACGGTTTGATGGTCCTCTGGGAAAAGAAGAGTTGAGAGTCAAAGGATCTTCTGAAACTGGATACTGCAACCAGGCGAACTCTTACTGAGGCATGTTTCACCCCTTCCTGGGCCAGGTGAAGTAAGTGCAGCAGAATTATAAGCAGCTCTACTGAGACAGGACGAAGGCTTTCACGCATGTACAAAAATGCTTCCACTTGGTGTAGGTCTAGATTGTTGGAGAGGTGCCAGACAGAAACAGGATCACTCTACAATCTGGAGAAATTATAAAATTCTAGGTGGTCTGGAACCAGGAAGTCATCTTCAGAGATTCAGGCCATGGCATAAGACCTGTCTGTTCTGCCTAGAAAGATGACTGGGATGAATTTTCAGTAAAATCAGTGGGTATTGGAACAGGCAGACTAGCTCAGAGTACCAGAAATTACATGGGCATCCCGGAGCTTTAAGAATCAGGAAACATCACACTGAATTTGCCTTCAACAGAAGCCTGGGGAAGAGGGGAAACAGCCTCAATGCAAAAATGATGGACCAAGTCATCAAGAAGCCATTTCCCATTAAGCCTGGTTGCCAGTGCCTGCTTGCAAAAGAACAGCATTTTTTTGTTCGCAAGTGGCAAAACAGATCTAGCTTGGGATGGCCCCGCTTCCTGAAGATTTGCTGATGTTGCTCCTGGTGAAGCTACCATTCGTAGCAATCAAACAGAGAGCAACGAAGGTCATACAAAGGTTCTTTTTGGATCCCTGTTAGATGTTCCTATGAGACGTCTAAGCCATTTAATATGGACCAGTCCCATAGTACCACTGCCTCCTCTGAAAGAGTGTAGCACCATGTGCTTACCTCTTATGCTTGGCAATGTAATACATAGTTTGTGTAGTCTAGTATCTTCAGAGCAGCCTTGTTTAACAGTAGTGGTAAGAATGCTTGCAGCCAAATGGATAGCTTGTAATTCCAGAACGTTGACGTAGAGTGATTTCTCTTCTGTTGTTGAATAAGTCACATCCGTAGCTGGTAAAAAGTTAACACCACTATGCATGAATACATGACTGTGCAGCGACTTGTATTCTCTGATAGGGACTGAATTGCATTTGCAGAAGCTCGTTGCCATGGTCTGCAGCTTTGCAATGCATTCAATTGATAGAACCGCTTTAACTAATGTTGTGTACATGACTTCTCCATGAACTGAAGGTATGCAGCAGGGTGGATGGAAGATTTGCCCATGTTGAGTGTCGAGCACTGCTAGTGGACAGGTTATTGCAGGCCGTCATGGAGGACTGCGTTTCCTGAGCAGAGGAGGCCTTCAGCAGCCGATCACCTAGATATGAAGAGACCCAGTGGCTTTGAAAAATGACTGTGACTGGTGCAAAACATTTGTTGAAGATTTTAGGCCAAAAGGGAGTGTTGTGAATTGGTGGTGCTGCTCTGCCACTAAGAACCTCAGATATTTTCAGTGGTTTGGGTGAACGAGGATGTGAATATAAGCGCCCTTTCAAACCAAGAAGGTGTGGAATACTCCTTCCTTAAGGAACAGATCCACGATTTTAGCTTGACTGCCTGTATTAGTAACAGTGCCAACCTTATCCACTATACGGTGCTGACGTTCCTCAATATTCCTGGATACTTCTCGAGCCATGAAAGCAAGACCATGAAGGCCTCCTCTACTGAAGTAAACACAAGGAGTAAGCAGTATCTGTATCTGTCTTGATGCTCTTGATGGAGCAGGGTAAAAGAAAAAATTTAACCTCCTAATAATTTACGAAAAATGATTCACAAACAAGTTCGTTTAAGTAAATAACCAACAATGTATGTTACATGTGAAGGGTTAAAGGTAACACGCTATTTTGTGTGCAAACTAATTTACTTATAATTGTTGACGTGGCTAACATAACCTAATATTTGCGTATTAATAGAATAATAAAATGCATGATTCGTGCTTTGAAAACAAAACGTGTAGTGGCAAAATAAAGCAATGGTAAGTAAGGGACGGCTTTATATGTTGCTTTTTGCTAGGTAATACCTAATTGGGGTACGTAGAATGACGGGAGGGAAACGAAAGGGTTTATATTCTTTATTCTTAACTATATTTTGTTTATCTTTGTAAATAGTGCGCTTAGGACTGTTGAGCAGCGATATAAAATGGCCGCCATGAGCTAGAATACGCGTGCGCGAGGAGAAATGTAGACAAGGAGAAAGGCCGTGAACAAGAATGACCACGTGATCGTTCCAAGAGCCTAGGATGAAAGTATGGTCAAGGCTATTGTGACCTTCCTGAATAAATGTATGCCAAGATGGGTCAGCAAGAAGCGTGAGAAGTCAAAAAGAATAAATGGACAAAAAGAACTGTTGAACCTAAAAAATATCGGAAAGTGATACAAGTTGGACTGATGGAAGCGGATGAGTAATGTCACGAACTGTGGGAAACGATGCAAGTATGGACATTCCACAAAGAACTGGTTAGAACAAGGAAGTTTGATAAAAGATGTATATGGACTCAAATGGACCAATTAGAGAGAATCTCGCCATAAAGATGCAACATTTTTATTTAGTAAGCTAGAATTAGGGTATAAGAAGACCTACTCTTGGTGGGGAGGGTGATGATGCTGCTGGTTGCTGGGAGCTGCTTTTTGCCGTTTTTGGCTGCTGTTTGTTGCGTATGGAGTTGCTGCTGCTGATGCTGACGAGCTGAGGCTGCCGCTGCTATTTTATATTTTTAATTGAGCATAAGATGCTGCTTTTTGAAGAACTTTTATTCTTGATAGATTTTTCCATTTAGAACTATTAGACTTTTCCAGAACAGATAGAGATTTTGGGAGTTCTTGCCGTGACGAACTTTATTCTTCCATCTAATAGGTATGCATTGCAATTTCAATTTATTCGTATAAGGATAACAAATGTAATAATCTGAATAATAAACCTAAAACTTATTTCATGCTTCTAAACTTTATATAAACTTTATTATCTTTAAACAAATGACTCAGTGGTTCTTTAGCTCAATGATTAATGTAAAATGTTAGAAGGTTTATTGTGATTGAGCTGGTCTTAATCACCATCAACTGATTCCTACTAGTTGGTCCATCGACCAATGAGCGGAATACCTTAAAATAATGAGAAATATTATGTTGTGTTAAAAAGAGGTATCCCGTCTCCTTCCAGCGAATCGTTTTACTGTTTTTCTCCTAGGTTACTGACGGAGGAAATCCAGGGAATAAATGAGTGAGTGAATGCATGTGCGGTGTTATGCGCCCCACCGTCATATGGATATAGTCTGTGTATTGGAGGGATAGTTGTACCTGGATGACCGAAGCATATAGGAGAAGAATTTTTATTGTTAGCGCTGGATCAGATTTCTTGGTAGCAGAGTTATGGTTACTATAGATTAGTTTGGTGATTATTGATTATTTCATGTCTAACACTTTATGTTGCGTCGCGTTATGTTATATGTAAGTCAAAGTTTTCACACTTCCGGGAAGTAGGAAGTGGAACACGTGTGGCAAGAAAAGTCACATGGAATAGTGCATTGTCTGAGTTCATATTGGTGATAACACAGGTTGTGTTCTGATAGGGACATTTTCCGTATAAAAGGTGTGTGAGTGAATTAGCGACCGGTTTTCTTGTGAAACTCTGGCCTTAATTCTCAGGAGCAGTATAGTCTCCACATGTGTTTTATCCCCAGAGAAACGGGTTTACCGCTTGCTTGAAAGAAGGGTAAGGTAGAGGGAAGTGCTACTTTATCGGCGAAACAGAAAAATTCTGTGGTAGGGTAGAGGTAAGCGCTGCCTACTGGAAAATACAGAATTCTTGTGTAAATGGACAAAGCTATTTCTTTGGTTTAGCGAATCAGACAATGGAAATATGTTTCAAATGTTGTAACTAACGAAGAATTGTTGAAAAAGAAATTGCCGATAAATTTTGTAAAGGAGGGGTCAGGAGCAGAACTGACGTAGACAAAAGCCGCGCTGGGATTGGACAGTGCGCTAGTCATACAGAAACAGGAGCAGAGCTGACGTAAAGAAAAAGCCGCGCTGGGATTGGACAGTGCGCTGTAGACAGAAACCGCTCTGATTGGAGTGTTGGTGTGAGTCGCGATAGGATTGGACGGATAGAATAGTGACGTGGAAGTTTATTATTGGAGTGTTGGTGTAAGTCGCGCTAGGATTGGTTGGAATAACGCATAGAGAACAGTGTTGAATTGCGGAACTTTTTGAGGAGAAAAGAGATTGTGAATCATGTCGTATTATGAATATGGTAGAGAGAAAACGTCGTGGATGTCGAAAGTTAAGAACTTCTTTAAGAAAGACAAAAAGGTAGTGACTAGAGAGGGACAAGTAATTCCTCCGCCGAAATCACCAGCTTCGCATATGATGCTGAAGTACGGATATCATACATGCATATGGTTAGAAAATTGGACAAAATATACTAAGAATGATGGAGCATTGGCTTTTCCTGAGAATGGTTCATTTAGTGTAGCTGTACTTCGGAATTTGAGAGAGAAAATGATAAAACTAGAACCTAGACCTAGACCGACACAGTTTGAAGCTTTAAGTGAATGGGAAGATGAAATGTATGAACGAGAGAGATTCAGAGGATTGAAGAATCATGAGTTTGTGCCTGGAAGGTTATGGGGGTTGAATCATGAGGACAGACTAAAGCGTTGGAGATGTGCTAATATGACAGGAGGTTTGTTTCCAGCTTTTACAGTGGAGGAAGAAGCAAAGAGAAAGTGTACAGAGAAAAAGAAACATGTGGTTACGGAAAAGTATGGATATGGTGGTAGTGAAACGGAAGATGAATTGCTGGAAGATATTTTAAACAGAAACCCACCTCCATACCAACAGACTTCTGCGGTGGTGACACCTAATGCACCGCCAATGGAAACTGGGAGGAATAAAAATCCCGAACGAGGATATGAGATAAATAGGTCACAAGATCAATTAAAAACTTCACAAAATGAGGAGATAGAAAGTGACAATACAACTGAATTAGCAAAAACCACAAGAGAATTAACTGAAAAGATAAGAGAATTAACAAAGAATATGGAAGCTGTAACTGTACCAGTAACGATAGGTCCAGTAATGCCAGTTTTTGAGAATCAGAAAATTGATGAACGTTCTTTAGTGATTCCTATGAATTCACATTTGCAAAGAAGGAGAGAAGGGATGGAACTGGACAATGAAGGTGCACACCATTTGGTTAGTACCTATAGACCAAGCCCACCTACTAATTTGACAATAAATGAGAATGAGTTCAGGAGAATACCTATGGTAACGGAGTCTGCATCAGAGACACCAGAAAGGAGTAACAATTGGATAGAATTAAATAGTACGCCTGTAGGTCCAACTCCAGATGAATTAAATGAATGGATGAAAACGCTAAAAACGAAAGAGACAGAAGTAAAACCACTAGATGTAATTAGGTTAAAAATAGACATGGAAGAATTGATATTAGGAACGATTGGTACAGAAAAATTGAAAAGTTATCAGGATGACGAGATTATGTTTTTGTGCAAGAGTATTACATGGAGAGCTAGAAATTTACATGACAAATTAGAAGAGACAGCGATTGAACTAGGAGTAGAATTTGCAAAAGTGAGAACGTTGCAGAAACCATATAGAGTAGATTTTTGTGAGAAAGATATAGAGAATCTGAACACATCAGGACGATTGACCCAAATAAAAGAATTAATTGTTTTGTTGAGAAAATGGGGTGATGTGGATAGATGGAGAAGTAGATGGACGAAAAAGAATGAGAAAGTAACAGATAAAGCATCTTTAGCTTTTGCAGTAACAGATAAGGAACCAGTTGTAAGGGAGTACCCGATGAGAGAGACTCCAGGAGGTAGTTATGTGCATGTTCCGTGGTCTAGACAGGATATACTGTCATTTACAAATGATTTTCCAAAGTTGAGAGAGAAGCCAGTAGAATGGTACAGACAAGTGGAGAGATTTGTTAAAGTTTCAAAGGTGTTGTGGATAGATTTGGATGGATTGTTTGATATAGTAGTACCAGCTGATTTGTGGACAGAATGTAAGATTACTATTGATTGGCCAACTGTAGAATATCCAAGGGATGCTAAAACAGGAGCGCCAGGACCAGAAGTAATGAGGAAGTATGACCAAGTAATTACCTTTTTGAAGAATAAGATTCCACCTAAAGAAACGGATTGGGTAAAGATAGACAGAACCACGCAGGAAAGTAAAGAATCAGTGCATGCTTACTATGAGAGGCTATTGTTAGTTTTTAAACAGTATAGTGGCTATGAGACACTAAATGAGAAGGATATGAGTCATTTTGTATATAGATTTGTGTATGGATTGAAACCGGAGATAAGTGAAATGATTAAGCAGCATATGATTTGTTGGCAGAATAGCACAGTTGACGAGGTTTTGAGATATGCTAAGTATTGCAGTGATGATATTGAGAGTAGACAGCGTAAATTGAAAGAGAAAGCCATGTGGGCACAGGTGAAAGTTGCAGAGAAGCAAGAAGCTCAATTGAACAATACAGTTAATGAAGCAGGACAGGCTAGATTTAGACCAAATATAGGCAAAGGAAAAGGACAAATGAGCATAGATGAGGCAAAGAAAAAGTGGCCATGCCACAACTGCGGAAAGCTAGGGCATTGGAGAAACGAGTGTAAATTTCCTCCAAAACTTAATGCGGAAAATCAATCATTAAATCCACAGGTGCAGAGTGAGATAGTTACTCCACAGAGTCAGGTGCCACAACCACCACTTCCCAAGAGTGTTAACCAACAGAAATTCAGTGCAGAAACAGGATTCTACGGAGGAGAGCAGGTAACACAGTTGCCGCGTGCAGCTGCCATTTCTCAATATTGGTTACGACAGGATGATGATGACGGATGAAAGCTTCTGACGGTGCCTAGGAGAAGGGGAAGAGTGCGTGCTTGGCGCAACTCTAGAGGTAGATCAAGCAGGTCCATTTGTGGATGGAGAAGTGAATGGTGCAAATGTAACATTCCTTGTGGACACTGGAGCTACCCGTTCTACTGTTAGGTCAGTGGAAATTCCAAACCTTCCTCTCTCAGGTGAACATATCCAAGTAGTTGGAGTATCGAATCAGCAAATTAAGACGCCTCTTACTAAACTAGTGGAGGTAAAGATTGGTCCATTTAGTGAAATGCACCGATTTGTGGTGTGTGATTGCAGTCCTGTGAACCTATTAGGACGCGATCTATTGTGCAAAATGAATTGCACTATCTATTGTACTCCAGATGGAATTGCATTTCAGACCCCAGATGAAGATGTACTGTATAAAATGACAATGGTAAATTTGGAACCAGAAGTAAATGATTTGTTTCCTGTATTTGATGCAGAGAAAATCCCAATTGAACTAAAAGAGACAGTGGAAGAGAAAGTGTGGGATTTTACAGGAGAAGATATAGGGTTAATGAAAGGAGTAGACCCTGTTAAAATATCCGTAAAAGAGGGAACGAGTTACCCAAATACGCCCCAGTATAAATTGACACCAGAAATAATTGAAGGAATAACGCCAGTAATAAATAAAATGATTGAACAAGGGATTCTAAAAGAAATCATGAGCAGTCCATGTAATTCGCCAATAATGGGACTGAAAAAGCCAAACGGAACATATAGGATTGTACAGGATTTGAGGAAGGTAAACAAAATTGTTGTGCCTTGTTGCCCAATAGTACCGAACCCTGCTGTGATTCTATACCAGATTCCACGCGAAGCAGAATGGTACACAGTAATTGATTTATGCCATGCATTTTTCTCTATTCCATTGCATCCAGATAGCCAGCCATTATTTGCGTTCAGGTTCGGAGAGCGTATTTTGGCATGGTGCCGAATTCCTCAAGGGTACACAGAAAGCCCCCGATCTTTAATCAGATTTTAAAGAAATCCTTGGAAGATTTAAAAATGCCAGAAAAGTCAGTAATGGTTCAGTATATTGATGACCTACTGGTGGCATCAAAAACGAAGGAAGCATGTGTCAATGATACAATTGCTTTGCTGAATCATTTAGCCAAAAGAGGACATAAAGTGTCCTCATCAAAATTGCAGTTTTGTCAACAAGAAGTCCAATATTTAGGGCATAAAATTGAGAAAGGAGTGCGAAAGGTAACGACCGAGAGAATAAAAATGATTCAAGGAATGAGAGCTCCAATGACGCAAAGAGAGGTAAGAATGTTTTTGGGAATGGTTGGATATTGTCGACAATGGATAAGTGGTTTTTCTTTGATCGCAAAACCTTAGCAAAAACTGACAAAGAAGGATGTTAAAGATCCTTTTGAAATGAATGATGAGGAAATGAAAGCATTCAGAGAGTTGAAAAAGAAATTGTGTGAAGCTCCAGCATTGGGAATGCCTGACTATGAGAAAGACTTTGAGTTGTATTGCAGTGAAAGAGATGGATGTGCGTTTTCAGTCTTGGTACAGAGACATGGAACTATGAAAAGACCTATTGCATATTTTTCAGCTGTTTTAGACCCTGTAGCAAAAGCGTTGCCTGGATGTTTGAAAGCAGTTGCTGCTACTTGTGTGAGTCTGGAACAGAGTGAAGGCATAGTGATGGGATATCCACTGAGAGTATATGTCCCACATTCTGTGGAAATTCTCTTGACACGAACGAAAACCCAATACATGACACATAGTCGGCTGACTAGGTATGAAAAGGTAATTTTGAGTGCAGATAATGTGACCATTGACAGATGCATGAATGTGAATCCTTCGACATCATTGCCAGATGAAGAGAGTGTGATTGAAATGGATGAAGTGGATCATGACTGTCTGAATGTGCTTGAATATTGTACAAAACCGAGACCAGATATAAGAGATGAGCCCTTAAAGGAATCAGATTATATTCTGTTCGTGGATGGCTCATGTTTGAGAACAAATGATGGAGTTCTAAGTGCAGCATATGCAGTTTGCACAGTAGCAACTGTAATGGAAGCATCTTGTCTGAAAGGGATACGGTCTGCCCAGGTAGCAGAACTAATAGCTCTGATTCAAGCCTGCAAGTTGGGAAGAAATGTACGGGTTACAATTGTGACGGATAGCCAATACGGTTTTGGAGTTGTGCATGACTTTGGTCAGATTTGGTCACAAAGAGGTTTCTTGACGTCTGCAGGAACGCCGATTAGAAATGGAGATTTTGTGAAAAAACTGCTTGAGGCGATACAGCTGCCTAAACAGATTGCTGTCGTGAAGTGCAATGCACATAAAAATGGGGAAGACTACATAACTGTCGGCAATAAGTATGCTGATGAGATTGCACAGTACTGTGCAAAGAATGTGGTCTCTTTGAACAGGAACCGAGAAAGAGAGCATATTTCATGTCCTTTGCTTTTTACTAACCCTGTTGAGACATGGGATGAGGTGAGACAATTACAGGAAGCAGCAGATGAAGAGGAGAAAGATACTTGGATAAAAGCAGGATGTAGAAAACATGAGGAAAATGATGTTTGGGTTTACAGAGATGAAAGACCAGTTATGCCTGATAGCATGATTTCTGACATGGCACGGATGTACCATGGACAAGCCCATATTGGGAGAGATTCAATGATCAGACTTTTCAGACAAACATGGTATAATCCAAAATTCAGAGCCATAGCTGAGAGTCTTTGTCAAAGATGTCTTGTTTGTCAACAGTTAAATCCAGGAAGGAAGACCGTAGTGAGTCTAGGAACAATAGGACGAGAAGGAGGTCCGTTCACTAGAATGCAAATGGATTTCATAGAAATGCCACCGAGCAATAGACTAAGGTATGTCCTTGTAGTCGTCTGTTTGTTTTCCCGTTGGGTGGAAGCATACCCGACCAGAAGGAATGATGGAATCACGGTAGCAAAACTTATGCTGCGAGAATTCATTCCGAGGTATGGTTTTCCAGTCACGATTGAAACAGATAGAGGAACACATTTCCAAAACGAATTAATTCAACTAATTTGTGAAGCACTTAGTATTAAACAGAAACTGCATTGTGCATACAGTCCAGAGGCTTCTGGAATAGTAGAGCAAGTGAATGGAACAATTAAGAACAGGCTAGGAAAAATGTGTCAAGCCACAGGACTCAAATGGCCAGATGCCTTGCCATTAGTTTTAATGACAATCAGAAGTATTCCGGAAAGGAAAACTGGACTCAGTCCCCATGAGATAATTATGGGACGAGCAATGAGACAAGCACATGTACCTGTCAACAAACTACTGACTATAACTGATGATCTGGTGCTGGATTATTGCAAAGGATTGGCTGATGTGGTGCGTTCTGTGTTTCATCAGGTTGGACCGGATGCGACCACTCTTGAAAGAAAACCAGCTCACGACTTGAATCCAGGAGATTGGGTCAGCATAAAAGTCCATAGAAGAAGAAACTGTTTGGTTCCTCGCTGGGACGAACCGCGACAGGTGATACTGGTGACAACCACTGCAGTCAAATGTGCGGGAGTGAAAAACTGGATACATGCCAGTCACACCATCAGAGTTCCAGAACCTGAAGATCGACATGTGAGTCGACATTTGGAAGAGTTGAATAACAGTTCAGCATCGGAAGCGGAAGAAGAAACGAACAGGGTGCCAGAACCTGAAGATCGACCTGTAAGTCGACATCTGGAAGACCCAACTACGAGTGCAACGACAGAAGGAGTGGAGGAAATAGCTGAAGTGCCAGAATTTGAAGATCGACATGTGAGTCGACATCTGGAAATATCAGACACCAGTTCAGAATCTGATACAGATCATTCGGATTGTGATGAAAATCTGAAGAGAAATTGGAAATTTGAAAGCATAAGAGAAGAGACTGAGCACAAAGATAGTGACAGTGAGCAACCAAGTACAAGTTGTGGTAAAAATCCTTCGGAGATCATATTAATAGATGAAGAAGGGAGAGTTTCAAACAAAAAGTTAGAAAAATCGGAAGATCCCCGAGGAGCAATAGGGACAGATAGCAAAACAAAAGAACAGGGAAATTTAGAAGCAGATAGAGAAATTAACACAAATTCGGAAGAACACCGAGGAGGGACAGAAGTAGGTGAACGAAGGAAAATAAGAAAAGAACCACAAGTAAAAGGAGAAAATGAAATTATAAGATTCAAAATAAGAGACAATAAAGAAAGAACTGAAACAGAGTCTGAAGAAAGTGGAGAAGAAAGAAAACAAAAACTAGAGTCAAGAAAGAGAACCTGGAAAGCAGAAAGAGAGGAAAAAGAAAGTGAGACGAAAAAGCCAAGAAAAGGAGACAATTGGCCCAACGAAGTAAGAAAACTAAGATACAGGATCATAAGGCTGGATGGAAAAAGTGCTGAACAAGTGAATGAAATAACAAGTCAAAAAGAGCAAGACCAACAAAGTGGAAAACACTTGCAGAAAACGAAAAGAGTAAAGAAAGTAAATCTGAAGTATAGATCACCTGAGTGGTTGTACCTTGCTTTAACTGATATCAAAGAAGAAGAGAACACTCACGAGAACCCAGAACAAAGAAACCTAATGGGTGAAGGTGAAGTGCAACAAACTTGAAGAAATTTAAACGAATTTCTACCGGAGTTGACGAAATACTGGATTTGACAAAGAAAGAATTCTGAAAAGAATCAAAAGAAAGTACCAAACGAAGACAAAATTAGAGTGCAGGGTGGCTAAGAAGTCATTTCTGAGGTGTGGTGACAATCAATCAATCAATCAATCATGTCACTTATAAAGCGCACTACATACCCGCGAGGGTCTCAAGGCGCTGGGGGAAGAGGGGGGTGGTGCTGCTACTGATCGAAGAGCCAGGTCTTGAGGAGTCTTCTGAAGGCCAGTAGGTCTTGGGTCTGTCGGAGGTTGGTGGGGAGGGTGTTCCAGGTCTTGGCGGCGAGGTGGGAGAAGGATCTGCCGCCGGCGGTCGTTTTCCGGATGCGGGGGACTGTGGCGAGGGCGAGGCTGGTCGAGCGGAGCTGGCGGGTGGGGGTGTAGAAGCTGAGTCGTCTGTTGAGGTAGGCTGGTCTGGAGTTGTGGAGTGCTTTGTGTGCGTGGGTGAGGAGCTTGAAGGTTATCCTCTTGTTGACAGGGAGCCAGTGCAGGTCTCTCAGGTGGGGTGTGATGTGGCTGCGTCGGGGGATGTCGAGGATAAGACGTGCAGAGGCGTTCTGGATGCGTTGCAGCCGTCTCCAGGAGCTTAGCCGTCGTTCCTGCGTAGAGGGCGTTTCCGTAGTCCAGCCTGCTGGTGACGAGGGCCTGGGTGACTGTTTTTCTTGTTTCGGTGGGGATCCACTTGAAGATCCTGCGGAGCATTCGGAGGATGTTGAAGCAGGATGAGGAAACGGCGTTGACCTGCTTAGTCATGGAGAGGGTGGGGTCGAGGATGACCCCTAGGTTGCGTACGTGGTCGGTGGGTGGCGGGGCTGTTCCCAGTGATGTTGGCCACCAGGAGTCGTCCCAGGCTGAAGGGTTGGAACCAAGGATGAGGACCTCCGTCTTGTCCGAGTTCAGCTTCAGGCGGCTGGTCCTCATCCATTCGGCGACGGCCTTCATTCCTTCGTGGAGGTGGGCTTTGGCGGTGTGAGGGTCTTTGGTGAGGGAGAGGATCAGCTGGGTGTCGTCGGCGTAGGAGATGATGTTGAGGTTGTGCTGTCGGGCGACGTGGGCGAGGGGTGCCATGTAGATGTTGAACAGCGTTGGGCTGAGGGAGGAGCCTTGGGGTACGACGCAGATGATCTTGGTGGCCTTGGATCGGAAGGGGCGAGGCGGACGCTTTGTGTTCTGCCGGAAAGGAAGGATGTGGTCCAGTCCAGGGCCTTCTCTTGGATCCCGGCGTCGTGAAGGCGTGTTCGTAGTGTGTGGTGGCAGACCGTGTCGAAGGCGGCTGATAGGTCCAGGAGGATGAGGGCTGCTGTTTCTCCGTTGTCTAGCAGGGTCCTGATGTCATCGGTGGCGGCGATGAGGGCGGTTTCGGTGCTGTGGTTGCTGCGGAAGCCGGACTGGGAAGGGTCCAGGATGTTGTTCTCCTCGAGGTAGCGGGTCAGTTGTTTGTTGACGATTTTCTCGGTGACCTTCGCGGGGAACGGGAGCAGAGAGATGGGTCGGAAGTTCTTGAGGTCCTTGGGGTCTGCCTTGGGTTTCTTGAGTAAGGCGGTGATCTCGGCGTGCTTCCAGCTTTCCGGGAAGGTTGCTGTCTCGAAGGAGATGTTGATTATTTTCCGGAGATGGGGCGCGATGGCTGTACTGGCTTTGTTGAAGATGTGGTGAGGGCACGGGTCTAGCGGTGAACCGGAGTGGATGGTGTTCATGATCTCGCTGGTGTCCTCGTCGTTGATGTTGGTCCAGGAGAGCAGGCGGTTGGTGGTTGTGGGGCAGTGGTCTCGGTGGTTGCCGGGGCGGTCGTGGTGTTGAAGCTGTCGTGGATGTCGGCGATTTTGCGGTGGAAGAAGGTGGCCAGTGAGTCGCACAGGTCTCGCGACGGCTGGATGTCGTTGGAGCTGGGGTTGGAGAGTTCCTTCACGATGTTGAAGAGCTCTTTGCTGTTGTGTGCGTTGTTGTCTAGGCGGTCTTTGAGTGAGGCCCTTTTGGCGGATCTGATGAGGTGATGGTGACTGCGGGTGGCGCTCTTGTGGGCGGCGTAGCTGTCCGCTGTCCGTTCGTGGAGCCAGATCTTCTCCAGTTTTCGGCATGTTCGTTTGGAGGCCTGGAGGTCTTCGGTGAACCAGGTGGCTTTCTTGCTGGTGTGGCTGTTGGGCGGATTCTTGAGCGGGGCGAGGGTGTTGGCGCAGTCGTCGATCCACTGTCTGAGGTTGCGGGCGGCGGTGTCGGGGTCGGAGGGTTCGGCGGGTGGGCTCAGGCGAGGGTTGTGGTTAGCTGGTCTTCCGTGACTCTGCTCCAGCAGCGGCGAGGCATTTGTTCGGTGCGGTGGTGCGTGGTGGGCTTCCTGTAGGTGAAGTGGATGCAGTGGTGGTCAGTCCAGTGGGGTTCGGAGGTGTGGTTGAAGGAGACGTGTGGGCTTGCGGAAAAGATGGAGTCGAGCGTGTGGCCGGCGGCGTGGGTGGGTGTAGACACGAGCTGTCTGAGTCCGAGGGTGGCGAGGCTGTCGATCAGGGTGGTGGAGTTGGTGTCCTTGTTGTTCTCGAGGTGGAAGTTCAGGTCTCCGAGGAGGATGTAGTCCGTGGAGGCGATGGCGTGTGTGCTGACGAAGTCAGCGATGGAATCGCTGAACTGTGGTCGGGGTCCGGGGGGTCTGTAGATGAGGGTTCCTCTGAGGGTGGTGTTGGGATCGGTGTGGATCTGGAAGTGCATGTGTTCGGCGGTGCGGAGGGTGTCGTCGGTGTTGGTTGAGACTCTGAGGGTGTTCCTGTGGACGATGGCGATGCCTCCTCCGACTCCGTTGGTGCGGTCCCTGCGGGTGATCTTGTATCCGTCCGGGATGGCAATGGCGATGTCGGGGGCTGAAGCGGGATTCAGCCAGGTCTCCGTCAGGAATGCGACGACTGGGGAGGTTGAGTCGAGAAGGTCCCAGAGTTCGATGGCGTGTTTGCGGGCGGAGCGGGTGTTGAGGAGGATGCATCTGAGGTAGTTGGGTTCTTTCCTGGGCGGTGGTTTGGCGGGGCGGGTGCTGGCGAAGCTGCAGTTCCGGCAGGTGAAGGGCCCTTGGGTGCGCTTCGGGGTGGCCTGGTAGCAGGCGTGATCTTTTCCGGGGTTGAGTGCGTGGAGGGTGCTGGCGTCGTATCGGCGTCTGTTGATGTGGCGGGCGCGGGGGATGCCCGGACCAGGGGGTCTGGCGCTGGGCGCGGACGGGCGCAGACGGTTATAGAACAAAATGGAAGATACTAAAGATAGAAAATGTAGATGTGAGTTTTTAAGAAGATGGTGTAAGATGTGCTTCTTTTGTACAGGATTATTAATGACAGTGTGGGTGGTTTTAGCAATCACTATTCCAATTAGTTTAGCTGTAAAAGAAACGTCTAATCACACAGAGAAAGAAAAAGGAGCTAACATTCAAGAAACAGCTATATTAAAAGGTAGTGCAGAATTACATAAAGACAAATCAATAACAGATTTTTCAAAGAATGTATTTACAAAATTATTATACGAGTATGTAGAAACAATGGATGTAAGAGATTGTTATGTTTGTATGCAATTGCCTGCGTCTGTAGCAGAGGGTGTGACTTATCATCACCTTCCTTTGACGTATGGAATAACATGTAGTGTTTTAGCAAGTTTATTTTATAAGACAGGAAGATTAGAATATTATTACACTGATATAGATAAGATTTTTGCGAAAATTTCTGTAGTTCCTGAACTAAACAAAGTGAAAGAGGGAAAAACGTTTGGTGAATTTTTCATAGAAGATAAGATTTTAACCTTAGATAATATAGTTAAAAACAACCTTACCTGTGCGTTAAAGAAAGAAGAAAAGGTATTTTTAGAAATGGTAGAGGATAGAAGAGCGAAATTTCAAAGAAAAGTGATAGAAGAGACAAAAACACCTCTTTGGGTGTTTGAGGAAGACAATCATGACAAGAAAAAGACAAATGCAGCTATGACTCTGGATTGGCCCCAACAGGGAAGGTTGTGCATTAGAAGAAATAGAACAAGATATGACAATTATTTCGTGGGTTCCAGTGATTGCCATGACAATTGTCAAATTTTAGGCGGATGGGGATTCAAAGGGGGGAAAAGATCCAATATTTCCAGGGATCTATTATGTTTGCGGTAATACCTTATTACAGGTTGCCGGACCATTGGTATGGGTCATGTTATTTAGGCCTGGTCTTTCCAAAGATTTTTCATATGGATAGAACAGAAAAAGGAACACACGAAATGATAAATACCTTTACACGTAAAAAAAGGGAAAGTTTTTCAGAAATAGTAGGTGATATTTTTGGTGCATTGATACCAGCAGTGGGAATATCTTTGAATGCATTTAAAATTCGGAAATTATCCACAGTGGTAGATCGTTTATCTACAGATACTGCTGGAGGGTTCTTGATGGTAAATACCGAGATGGTTGCCATGAGAGCTATGGTAATGCAAAATCGACTTGCCCTTGACATTCTTTTGGCAAAAGAGGGTGGAGTCTGTGGAATGCTGAAAGTCCAACATTGTTGCACTTACATTCCAGATAAAAGTGAAAATATACAAAAGTATATAAAGAATATTACAAGTTTGCACAAAGAACTTATTCCACTGGAGGTTGAAAGTGCGTTTGGAAAACTTGGTAAAGGGTTTTCTTCAGTAATAAATTGGTTTACTAGAATGAGTGGATTAATAATAGGGAAAGTCATAATAATATCAACCATGATAATAATAATAATTTTAGTACTGAAGCTTGCAATTACATGTATAAAGAAAAGAAGAAAACAGAATAAAATAGAAAAAGAAAACAAGATAAACAAGGAGAGAGAGAGAGAAATGGGTGAAATAGAGCTAGAAGAAATAAAAGAGAATATGTACAAGAAGACCAAGAGACAAGTTGAAAGGGATACAGTTGTGTAAACTAACAAAAAACAAACGGATCAAGAAATATGCTGTCTGATAGAATTGTGTAACTTGGGTTTTGTGGTGATATTAAAAATCACCAAAGGGGGGAGTTGATGGAGCAGGGTAAAAGAAAAAATTTAACCTCCTAATAATTTACGTAAAATGATTCACAAACAAGTTCGTTTAAGTAAATAACCAACAATGTATGTTACATGTGAAGGGTTAAAGGTAACACGCTATTTTGTGTGCAAACTAATTTACTTATAATTGTTGACGTGGCTAACATAACCTAATATTTGCGTATTAATAGAATAATAAAATGCATGATTTGTGCTTTGAAAACAAAACGTGTAGTGGCAAAATAAAGCAATGGTAAGTAAGGGACGGCTTTATATGTTGCTTTTTGCTAGGTAATACCTAATTGGGGTACGTAGAATGACGGGAGGGAAACAAAAGGGTTTATATTCTTTATTCTTAACTATATTTTGTTTATCTTTGTAAATAGTGCGCTTAGGCCTGTTGAGCAGCGATATAAAATGGCCGCCATGAGCTAGAATACGCGTGCGCGAGGAGAAATGTAGACAAGGAGAAAGGCCGTGAACAAGAATGACCACGTGATCGTTCCAAGAGCCTAGGATGAAAGTATGGTCAAGGATATTGTGACCTTACTGAATAAATGTGTGCCAAGATGGGTCAGCAAGAAGCGTGAGAAGTCAAAAAGAATAAATGGACAAAAAGAACTGTTGAACCTAAAAAGTATCGGAAAGTGATACAAGTTGGACTGATCGAAGCGGATGAGTAATGTCACGAACTGTGGGAAACGATGCAAGTATGGACATTCCACAAAGAACTGGTTAGAACAAGGAAGTTTGATAAAAGATGTATATGGACTCAAATGGACCAATTAGAGAGAATCTCGCCATAAAGATGCAACATTTTTATTTAGTAAGCTAGAATTAGGGTATAAGAAGACCTACTCTTGGTGGGGAGGGTGATGATGCTGCTGGTTGCTGGGAGCTGCTTTTTGCCGTTTTTGGCTGCTGTTAGTTGCGTATGGAGTTGCTGCTGCTGACGAGCTGAGGCTGCTGCTGCTATTTTATATTTTTAATTGAGCATAAGATGCTGCTTTTTGAAGAACTTTTATTCTTGATAGATTTTTCCATTTAGAACTATTAGACTTTTCCAGAACAGATAGATAGAGATTTTGGGAGTTCTTGCCGTGACGAACTTTATTCTTCCATCTAATAGGTATGCATTGCAATTTCAATTTATTCGTATAATGATAACAAATGTAATAATCTGAATAATAAACCTAAAACTTATTTCATGCTTCTAAACTTTATATAAACTTTATTATCTTTAAACAAATGACTCAGTGGTTCTTTAGCTCAATGATTAATGTAAAATGTTAGAAGGTTTATTGTGATTGAGCTGGTCTTAATCACCATCAACTGATTCCTACTAGTTGGTCCATCGACCAATGAGCGGAATACCTTAAAATAATGAGAAATATTATGTCGTGTTAAAAAGAGGTATCCCGTCTCCTTCCAGCGAATCGTTTTACTGTTTTTCTCCTAGGGTACTGACGGAGGAAATCCAGGGAATAAGTGAGTGAGTGAATGCATGTGCGGTGTTATGGGCCCCACCGTCATATGGATATAGTCTGTGTATTGGAGGGATAGTTGTACCTGGATGACCGAAGCATATAGGAGAAGAATTTTTATTGTTAGCGCTGGATCACTCTATTGGTTGCCATCAGCAGGATTTCTGAAGAGCATCCATCCAGAGAACGAGGAGTCAATTGGGTGGAGCCCTCATATTATTGTGTTCTCTTGAAACGCCTCTAGCATCCTTGCCGCATGGGAAATCCTCCATATTTCTCCATTGTGGGTTCATAGTCCGGTACATATTGGACTTCGAGCTAAGCTGGGCTATATGCGGTGTCTGAGGCTTGATCCAGTCACTGATTTCCGCCTCTATCCCAGAGTCCAGCATATGGACTGGCAAATGCTTTAATACCTTCAGGGAAGATGTAAGAATTGGCATAGATGAGATGGGAAACTTCTGCGAAGAGAGAATGGTGACGCCCTGAGATAGGGTCATCTATGGGATCATCAACAAGGTTGTCAACGTCAACACTAATGGAACAATGATCAGTAGAGCCTTTGCTGTTGATAAGACTGTTGTCAGCATCGCCAATAGGGGCTTCTTACTAGCTGACGTGACATAAAAATTTGGGTGTTCACAAGCAAAAGGTTCATTGAAGAGTCCTCCGAGCTATGAACAGGGAGGCTGTGAGTAGTATCCTCTTCTTTGTGGATGATGGGAGGCCTGCTGTCGATGACAGTTTGGACAGGAACGCTGACAGAGCTTCAGACTAGGTGGATTTGACACCATGTTGCGTTCAGATTGCTGTGAGGCGTTTTTTGATACCTTGACAGAGGACACTTTAATATTTCCTGTTTGGAGGCAGAAACCTTTACTTCCTTAGCAAACACGAGCGCTGGAAATTCTAAGTGCTTGGAAGTGCTTAGAGGGGCATTAAGCATAGAAGCATCCCCTGAGGAGAGGGCATCCTAATTAGAGGGGTGAAATTACTTTCACAAACCTTCAGATTCTCTGTAGGCAAGGAGCAGTGTGTCAAAGTTATTGCTTTAGGCATAATCTTTTCCCATGCCCTGAGAGAACAGGTGAAGAGTCAGACCTGTTGCAAGGACCCTGTGAGGAGAGCTGTACGTCCATGTGTTGTGCAAAGGTCGAGGAGAGGAAGGTTACAGAGGATTACTGTTTTTACTCTGCAGACAGATGTGATCAACAGATCTCCATGAGCGAGAAAAAACCTCAGGACTGTGCAATGGACTCTTAGCATGTTGTTAACAAGGAGAGGATAATGTGAAAATATACCAATATTAATATGTGATACTTGCTCTGCTTTGGTCAAGATACAGAGAGTGCCATTATTATTATCAAACTAGTGTTTATGAAATTCCCTCTGTATAAAGATTAAATATATGTAAAAGTGTTTTAGGAAATCTGCCTTTTCTGTGTGGTCACCACATATTTTTCATCTTTTGCTGAACCATGTATTTTTGGTGGCTTTAGAACTCTGCACTCTACCCCTGCTAACCAGTAGTAAAGTGCCTGTGTTCCTTCTTTAAAGATGTTCGCATTGGCATATTCCTAACTAGCATATTTAACTTACCTATAAGTCCCTAGTATATCGTACAAAGTGTACCAAGGGACTGGAAGTTAAAAGCCACTAGTTGACTGAAGCACCTATAGTGCCAGCCACTACAGCGCAAATATGGCTTCAGGTCTACCAGTGTAGCCTAACTGTAGGTCAAACCTCCATTATAATATTAATAAGTCACCCCTTTGTAGGCCGTGTAGCCAGCAAGGCAGGGTACGTGGTATTTAAAAGTAGAACATATAGAAATTGAATGCTGACAAGTCCTTCAAGTGGTTAGCACCCGAAAGCTATTTTTCACTGAGTCAGGCCTAGTTGTCTTATGTAGAAAAACAGAGTACAGATCAAAATCCTACTACTATATCTCAGGAAAGGGACTAGCTAGAAAAATAATCAAACAACTATTTTTAATAGTTATTTAAAATGTAATGCAAAGTTGAAGTCTGATTATTAATAAATATTGAGGAAAAGCAACTTCCAGAAAGTTATATTTCCCCTGCTTGAAGCTCCTGAAAACTAATTTGCATTTGTTCTCCAACTTCTCTCAGCCAGTGATTAGCATTTGAATAGGTGTGGAAAAGGTATAAAATGCCACCCAGGAGAAAGCAATAGGCTGACCTGAATGAGTTGAGATGACTACTCTGAACCTCCCAGAATATGAAGAAGGGGGGGGGGGGTCTGTGGGCATCCTTTTTGGCACTACAGCATCAGCTCCTACTGTAGTGTCAAATTCTTCATGACAGGTCTTCTGAGTTTATATATAACACTTGGGGTGCGCTTGAAAGGTAGAGAACAGCATGCCAAGACAATTCTTATGCATACACTGTCTGGTTGCTGAAGAATCCTGCTTTTGTCATACCAGAATTCAGTCTCTGGGTTTGTTGTGGGTACAATTGCTACCTTAAACTCGATTTTAGTGTTAGGTGTGGGAGGACACTAGGGTTATCATAGTACTCCCCCCCCCTCCCTTGCAAACCCCCCAGACCTGTGAGCCAAAGTTAAGCGTGGCCGAAGACACTTGCCATCTTGAAAATGTCCAAAGTGAGTAGGGTTGGCCCTGGGAACTTTCATTCCATCGGTTGGGGCATGTCCAGGAGTCATTCCCACCCACTAGCTCATGTCAGGCATAAATGTGGTATCTCCAGGCATACACTTCAGAACACTGCTGGACCTGAGGAAGAACAGAAGAGGACTGCACTTGCTATCTGTGACCTGAGAGGAACCCTGAAGGACTGGACCTGCTCCTTCTTGTACCCAAGAGAAAGAAGTGGGCTCCAAGGGTCATAAGGCTGCCCTCCAGTTCAAGCTACAACAAGCCTTTCCTGCAACTGCCCATCTGAATAGTGGCAACTGGAATGGACCCTGCTGTTGGCCTCTGCCTGACACCCTTTGAAACTCCAAGTGCCTCTCCTGAGGTAATGGGGCGGCTTTAAAAGGGTACTCCTGTGGTGGATTGGGACTTAAAGGACAAAGGGGCTGATTTAGGGTTTGGAAGGTGGATGCAAGTCTATCCGTATGGTAGAATTACTCCTGTCATACCAAGGGTCCTCCACCCATCAAATTTAGAGCTGTCCACCAGCCATGTAGGCCCTACTTCATGCAGCACAAACCCTTTGGCCACCAGTTTATAGTACTGCAGTATGGATCTGGGAAAGAGGATTGTCTGCCACGAAGGCACGATTTGTATCCAAATGTATAAGTTGTTCAAGTTTGTATGTATGAATCATTATGTTAAAGCCATTACTATTAGGATGAGTGCTCTAAGAAAAGGCAGTGAGGTTAGCTTGCATTACTGACAGTAGTACAAAAACATATACATGTGTTTACAATTTGAGTCTACGGATAATGCTCCCAGAATGCTCCCTGCTTATATGCAAAAAAGCAGAAGCCTGAAAGCAAGATTAGTGATTGTTTGAAAATACAACGTGCACAAAAAAACTGCAACTTGAGAGAAAACGTTTTGCTAAGCTATAGTGCAGTTTAAATACCATTTCTCTGCACCATCATTTAGGAAATGTGTTTGATACATGAAAATATTTTTAAAAGATTAGCATTTAGAATTGGAGAATCAGTGTAAAACAATATAGTAATATTGTGGGCAGCATTAAAATTTATTTAGGGGCCCAATTCTTTAAGAAAATTACAGAAGTACATCCACAGATGTATGTCTTTGCAATGGTGAAAATGTGTGACTTTCGATATTCACAAAAGTTTACAGAAGTAGACCTGGATTCTGTACTCCTAACATACTTTTGTGAATCCCATTTTCACATGAGCAAATATACCCTCATACTTGCTCCTGAGAAAATCTGCTTAACAATTACAAATTCACTTTCCTTTCAGCACCCTTTTCCCCTGCTACCCTGGAAAAAGTTTTACTCCTGACCTTGTCCCACGTGGGAAGAGAGTGGAGAGGAGTTGGTAAATACCCTTAAACATTTTAAGTTTGTGGGTGTGAACAGACTCTCGAGGTATCCCAAATTTGGAACTATTGGCTACCGACTAATTCCAGCTCCTGTATGTAGATTTGCAGAAATGTGGCAAAATCAGAACATTGCTAGGGTCCAAGCGCTGAATATAATATGTGCCCTATCATAGTCAGACCATTACATGAGATTTTGTTTAATGAGAACACTTCCATATTTGCCCCCTCAATGCATGGCACCAAAAGTACAAGTGTTTTTTTAACAAGATTTCTAAAGCATCTCACCCTTTGAACAAGTACATTATTTTATAAAACAGGAGTGAGGAACAGTCCAAGATTCCCCTCTGGAGCCGGCTGCCTTTGTCTTTGGCTGGTCGAATAGCAATCGCCAAGATGGTTGTGCTCCCGAAATTTTATATTTATTCGTCAACGTACCCGTCCCCCTCAGTGCCCACTTCTTCCGCAAAGTCCGCTCGTTGCTCATCTCTCTGGTCTGGGCCGGCAGACAGCCCAGGATCGCGTATAGCATTCTCACACTTCCGATGTCGCGCGGCGGTCTTGGAGCCCCAGATTTTAAACTCTACGCTCTCTGCGCTCAGGCCAGCTTTCTTCATTTTTGGCTCCATCCCACTCCTTTCCAGCCACATGTTGCGGTGGAAGCCGATCTTGCTGCCCCGTGGCCTCTTACGACCGCCCTGTTCGCCCAAGCGAAACTCCCACGCACTGAGATTGATACGGTCGAGACCATGCGATGGGCCTGGTAGGAGCTCCGCCGATTTTCCGGTGCCGATGCGCTTTCTGCGAATAAGATGCCAATCGCTCATCACCCGGCTTTTTCTCCTCTCCAGACTTCTGGGATGGTTAAACACGCCACTCGCTTAGGGCTGACTACAGTTGCGGATCTCTATCCGGGGAACACATTCGTCTCTCTCGCTGCTGATTCTGGTCCTATGGACACCTTACTCTATTACCAACTCAGGGCTGTCTGCAGGGAGCTGCATCCCTCGTTTCCCCAGCCCCCTCCCTCGATGGCCACTCTTGACTTCCTTTATTCGTCCACCTCCCCTAGGAAATTAGTGACTAAATTATACGCCTTTACAATGGCAGCCTCCCACATCTCCACTGACCGGACGCGCGTGGCATGGGGTGAGGACCTTGGCATGGAAATTTCTCAAGTTGACTGGCTTTATTGTTGCAATCAGATTAAGCGCCTGTCCCCAAATTATTGTCTGCGCCTTATTCACTTTAAATATTTACATAGGCTTTACCGGACTCCCGTTCAACTGCACAAGATGGGACTTATTCCCAATGATAGATGCCTGCGCTGCTCTGCACCTGCGGCGGACTTCTCCCACCTTGCCTGGCTGTGCCCCCAGGTCTCCGCTTACTGGCGTGAGGTCTGTGCCGCTATTTCTGAGATCACTTCGTCACCGGTCCAGCCCGATCCTCCGCTTTGCCTCTTAGTCTTTGTTAAATTTTGCCCAGATGCCTCCCGCCGCTTGATCGCCATGCTTCTGGTCCTTGCGCGGCGTAGGGTCTCCATGTGCTGGGGCCGCAAACCCGCGCCCAAGTTTGCCCTTTGGCTTGAGGATGCATCGCGCTGCCAGACTCTCCTGTCCGAATTCTGGGACCTCATGCCAGCTAGATCCCGCCCACTCGACATATGGGGCCCCCTTGTGTCTTACCTCCTAAGCCGTAATTCCCAGAGTTCAGCGACCTCTCCCGCGCTCCCCGCCGGCGCTCCACCCGCGGCGGCCGCCGGTGAAGGTCATTGAGTAGCTCGTCCTCTGCCCTTACTCCCCCCAGCTGGTTCCGTCTCGTCCCCTCGTACACAGTGCCTCTCACCGTCACTCGTCCCACTGTCCTTGAGCTCTTACACTATATATGTTATACTTTGCTTTTCAACGATATGTACTCTAGGTTAACCTCGCTGAATTAGATTGTATTCATGTACATGGTGCTCTGATTTGGTGCAATTTTGTAACTTTGCTATGCAATTTTGTTCAATAAAGGTTTTTGAAAATCAAAAAAAAAAAAAAACAGGAGTGAGGAACGATAATACTTGTTCGGGGGTGGAACAGTCTATAAAACTGGTACTCCATAGTAGCTTTTGCATCCCTATAGCCCTCATCATTAGGCTAATACCGTGTTGTCTGAAAACCTCGGCATTGTGGGTGGCAGTGTCTGGGTAGCATTCTCTAATTTTGGACTTCTCTGCAGCTTGTACTGTTAAAGAGCTTACACAATGATGGCACTTACTCATGTTATTCTTAAGACCTAAAGAGTACCACCTTCCCAGAGCTTCTCTTACATTACCTGTGCTGTGTGTGGCTTCAAAACCCTTCTTCTGTACAGAGTTATCCGAGAAGAACTTGAGGAACATCTTGCTGCTGCTGGAGAGGATGTGATCGGGGATCTTGGTGCCGCAATAGCGGCCCAGCAGAGGAGCTTTGGCGTCCTTTCCATTATAAACCTCTAGGTTGTCATACGTGCACTCGTCGTGAGGCTCAATGTCCAGTTCTGTGATGGTCTGGGGCAGGAGATGATGGCAAAGGGACACAGGGCAGAGAGAAGAATAAGAGTACAGACGGAAATCAAAGAGACCGAGAAAGGAGAAAAGCAAAGGATACGAGAAGGAGACAGAAAACATGGATTGGAAAGAACAATGATGAGAATCAATGAAGTGGAAAAAGGGGGAAATAGGGAAAGACATTAGAGAAGAAGAGCAAAGAGCGCAGGATAGAGAAAGAAAATAACAGCGGACAGAGGAGCAAGAGAAGACAGTAAGTAAGCGAAAGAAGAGAATTAAAAGAGGAAGGACCAGGGACAGAGGAACAAAGGAGAAAAGGGAAGGAAAAGAAGGGGCAAAAGATAAATTCAACAAGATAACAAAAACTGAAAACATGTCTTCATGTATAGGGCACATTGCACCCATGATAGATACCCGACCAGATATTACCAGTTTGATACGATGTCCGGAGGTTGCAGAGACTAGCCAGGTACACTCTTTCTTGCTTGGATACTTATCAGGCCAGTTTGGGCTGGAGATTGTGCCTGTCGCACTAACTACTTTATGATCACAGCCAGCTGTTGGAAGAACAAACACAGATTAGGGCATACTGTGCACTGCAGTCATCCAATTAGTGCCCAAATCATGAGGCAAAATCAAGGAACACTACTGCAGTGCTGTCAACGCCTGCTTCCCACATTCCACCCATAATCAACAAGCACAAAGGGCACAATGCTGTTGTCATCAAAGCCAAAGCTTCCCAACACCACAACGAGGAAAGCCTGCTAGGTCGTGCTGCTGTCCCATTTCCACCCAGAACTAAGTTCATCGCACAAGTGGGTTTAGGGAGGAGGCTGACAACTACTGGCCACTCTGTCCAACATAGATGGAAGGGAAATGCCTGAAATCACATTTTTAAAAGAGTCAAGACCTGTACTGAGCTAGTTACAGGATTGAGGGCTACATGGATTCTAAAGTGGGAGTCAGGCTAGTCTAACACAGTTGGATACTTCAATAGGATTACCAAAGAAACAGATCAAGTCAAAGTAGTGTATGCAATTCAGATTTACTTTAGTAGATCACTTGATACTTTTCACCATACAAGACTAGTAAATAGGATGAACATCTTTGGGATAGGAGAATGGTTGGTACGGAGGGTTAGAAGCCTGCTGAGTGCTGGTTGGCAGAGACTGCTTGCAAAAGTAGAAGATTCTGAGGTAAAGAATGCTACCAGAGTATTTTTTGGTCAAAGGTATATTAATGGATTCATAAGCGACTTTGATGCTGGCAAGTATATATATGGCCATGTCTGAACTGGGGTGGTGGAGTGAGCTAAAGAATGATGATGGATTAAACCCAGATCAGTTGACTGGGGGTGAGTGTTAGATTGGCTCAAACGTTCCGTCCATCATCCCCTTTTGTATCGGCAAGTAGGTGAGGCATACTCGAAGTAAGTACATCTTTCTGCATGTTCACCCCCACATTTCTGGACAGATGCTGCTGGTTTATCGACTGAGAGTGCACTGAGGCCTATTAATCAGACCTCAGTTCCAGTGTTCTAACCCATTACAAAGTGTATGTCAAATTGGCTATCCCCAATTGGCAAGGACTGATTTACTTATAAGTCCCTAGTATATGGTACCCAGATTGCCATGGGCACGTATGGCAGAGTGTCCACCCAGGGCTGCAGCACTACTTGTGCAACCCTGTGTATGACCATGTACAAAATGGCTCCGAGCCCGCCACTGCAGACTGGAAGGCCAGTGGTGGTACTGCTAGTTCGACTTTGACATTCAAATTAATGGCAAAGCCCCCACTTCCCATAACAATATATGTAAGTCTCCCCTAAGGAAGGCCTATAGAGCCCAAAGGCAGAGAGCTGTATATTATTAAGTAGCACATGTATTTGTATGTATGTCTTAACAGCAACACTTTGCAACAGTCCTTTTGCTGTGGAAGGGCTAGCAGCCCCATTGGCTAACACAGGGTTACTGGCTGACCCCTCAGCCCGGCTGTCTGAATGGGAATGCCTAGATGGGCACTATAAGGCATCAAATTGATTATGGAATTAAACCCAACTTAATGCCCAAGTCGAATTCATTTTCACTATTAAAGCAATATAACTTTTAGAATGCCACACATAGCCAGAAAACTGTCACCAAGAGGGAGGAGACCTGGTAGCCCATTGGCTAGTGACCGCATCATCCCCCCACGGCATTTTCTGGGAATATATAGGGCACCCCCGGCACCGTTGCCCTCAGATCACATCGGAACTGGAACAAGGACTGAAGAAGGACTGCCTTACTGCCCTCCGGACTGCACAAAGAGAGGCTGAACCATCTGCTGGACTGCACCTGCTGCACCTTGGGCTAGCGAAGAGAGGACTGTGCCTGTGGCTCCTGGATAGGGGAAAAGTCGTGCTCCAGCCCCATACCAAAATAGTGACTCAAGAGAACAGTGGACTGAACTCCTGGAACCCGCACCAGGGTCAGAGCAACTAAAGTGGAAAATCAGAAAGTTGGTAGCCACTAAGGAAGGATCACTACCTTCAGCCGCTAGGCATCCCAAGAGACCAATCCTTGACGGTCAGTAAGTCAGACCGGAGAGTGTCATCTGAGTCCAGATTGGTCACCCAAGAGGGACACCTGCCCCCACCAAATATCGCAGGGACCGCTGTACACAGAGACCCTTAGCCCAGCCGCAGCTGGCCTTCTACAGTCTCAAAGAGGACTTCAAGGGACAACGACCTCTGAGGCCAAGGTCGCCCCACCTGATACGTGGACCAAGGAATAACCGCAAAAGAACCCCCGTCAACTGCACAGCACCTGGAGCATCTTTGAACATCTTCATCTGCTGCATTAGCAACATCAGGACCACTCCATTGAAGTCTATGGTTGTGCTGTAAAGTTTGGAACCTGACTGGAAAACATCTTCTCCCTGTTGGATTTGGTCACCTAAGCTGGGCCGGAGTAGCTGAACTAACTTTTACAAACTTTTCAAAAGCTTACAAACTTTACGGTTGCCAATGCTTTCTTTAAAAATCTTTATCTCCAGAACCCTCAGGTGGATTTTGCTCATCTTGGACTCTAAAAAATCATAAAAATATAATCTATTTTTGTAAGGCCGCACAGCCATACATATAATACACCCAAATCCTCAAACATACCCTCTTGTACATGATGCAAAGATAAAACATTATAAAATGTAACAATAATTTTACTATGTATTAGCCTATAGTGGAAGGAATAATTAAATATCGTTCTTATTGACACCCAAAAACAGTGTTGTAAAAACCATTGTTATAAGTAAATTCTTTCCTTGCCAGCATGAAACTCCAGTAGAGAGACATGCTGTGTAAAGAGGACCTAGTAATATTCTTTCCGAAGGGATATGGGCAAGACATTGGAACAGCTGCTGATGCATTTTGGATATCATTTGTCCCACCCGTGCATCTCTTGTATGGACCTCAACATAGCTACTCTGCAAATATGTAGTAAAATGTTTCAGAGGGAAGCTGCAGTGGTTCTTTTCCATCCTCTGGCCTAGATCAATTACCAGCTTTTTTCCTGCCAGTTGATAAACCCAAAAACTTAAATGAACCTTGCAATTCATAAAAGTTTTGATACTCTTTCTTTTTTAAAACATGGCTAAAAAAATCTAAAAGAGGTACTGATTTCTAAAATCTCTTCCACAATCCCAGTAATAGCTCAAAAGCAATCCATCCATAATTTCTATTAACATTTCTCAGGCAGAAATTGTGGATCTTGATTTGTTTGAAACAAACTACCAGGAGTAAGAATTTAGAATGTGGTACAGCCTTGTCAGTATGGAAATAAATTGTTTCATCAGCTGATCAATATGATATCTACCAAGCAAACTAAGTGGGTATTTAAAGCCACATTTATGTATTAGTTCAAAAACTGATTCTGTCAATTTCTAATTGCTGTTCTGAAGATGGTGTCCAAACTTGCAAAGGTCGTCTTTGAGCTCTTCAAGTCGGAGAGCAGTAAGTCACCTGTTTTTCCCTTTCATTATTCTTTTAAAACTGCTAAGCATTTTTAATTGCTGTTCGAAGATGGTATCCAAATTTGCAAAGGTCGACTTTGAGCTCAAGTTGGAGAGCAGTAACTCACCTGTTTTTCCCTTTCATTATTCTTTTAAAACTGCTAAGTGATCTCCAACTAAAGGCCATAAAGTTGCCTTTAAGCCAAACAAAACAGTAAGACAATACACCAACCCTACAATTGTAGGTGAAAATCTTCCAAGACACCACATCATGCATGGTTTCCCTTTGCTTGCATAGCATGATTGTGTGGTAGGACTCCCCATCTGCACAAGCATGGGTCTATGTATGAGGGGGAAGGGTCACATTTCTGAGTTCTAGGATTTCAGAGGCCACACTGTTAAATTAAGAGTGCTCTGGTTGAGATGACAGATTGGGGCCAGCATCCGGATAAATGATTCTGTAAAATGAGTACAGATACACTCGCATTCTGTGAGGTGCGAGAACCATGTTTGCATTGTCCACTGTCAGAATCATTGTTATTTTTAAATTCTCTAGTCTGCAAAGCACCTGTGGAATCAGCGTTTCGATTTATTAATTTACTTATTGAGACATTCTTATATATCACACTCAACCCAGTGGCATTAGCACGCTGTGCATGAAACAAGAGAAGACATGCCTCAACCTACATCAAACTGGACAGGATAAAAACAAATTTAGCATGTGCACACAAATAACTGAGTAAAGTTTAGTGAGGTTGGGTCCAGTATCCTTTATCAGTCTATAAAAAGTAAATTACAAAAGATCCGCCCTTTGGATGTCTAGAAAGCTGTGCTTTAATTCTGATTTATGATTTTATCTTTTCTTTTGAAGAATCTCCAATTTTAGTACAGTCCCATTCAGAGTATGTTAATTTACCCCTTAATTTATGAATGTTATGAAAGTTGAAAGGCAACAAGTCTGAAATTGCATGGGCTATTGCTAGCATGTCTTGTGTCATTATGAAGTTCCAGCTGGATACAATGAAAGGTTATAGAGCATCTGATTCTCTTAACCACTGTCAGGACTGTGTCCAAATGTAGTGCATGGTGGTGGTGGGGTATGTCCAGACTTGAACTACCTCGTTTGGTCCCTTTCTTTGGAAATGCATCCAGGGCCTGCCCTATTGCCTTTAATAATTTAAATATATTAGTTACTCTCACAATGCTTCAACTTGTCAAGCTGCCATAGGCATTACCTATGCCAAGAAAGATGTATCCATAGTGATCTCTCCAATTGGGTCTTAGAATTCTGCCAGTTTACCAAAATGGAGGACTTTTACCATTGCAGGATTTCAACTGTCCGTGCTTTATTGAGGCTAAGTCCTCACAGTCTCTCCAATCTTATGGCTGCTGCCTGCCGTTCTTGAACCAACCTCATCTTCAAACTTATGCTTGCAACTAGCTATCTTCATGGTGCCATTAAATGCAATATTCTCACCAATTCCATATCCATAAAATATTGTGGAGTCTGGAACAAAGACATCTTCCCTCTTGAATGTCTGTAACCTATCTTGTGAAGGAAGCACCAGAGTATCTATGTTTGCCTCCAGGAATGTAATGTCCTTGGGCAGATGAAGACAATTCCTTAGTATTCATTGTTCAACCCAGTAAATGCAACAACTGCTTTGTCTTGTGGGTTGTCCTCTTGCGCTGTTTTAGTACCTCTTTTCCAAGGCAATTTCTTCAGCTGCTCTCGTGAATAACTGAGTGACATCTTTTCTTCTAAAAGCCAAGTGTACTGTGTTTTTATCCTTCGCCCGATTAGAGGTAATAGCTTACTTTCAAATTGGTTACAGTATCCATTGGACACTATACTCAGATCCCTTTTGTTTTTTCTAATACTTTCCTATTAAATGAAAAGAGCTATAATTTTCCCCAACTGGCGACTAAGCAGATTTTCCATTCTTCAGCAGGGTTGTAACCCATACTGTGCTGGAGCTGAAGCAGGGGCATGACTGGTTTGCATATGGCTGGATCCAAACTGAGACTGAGATGGTATGGTGGGTGAAAAAGTATTGACTGGGGTACGGCCCGACAACTGCTAGTGGTTGAGATTAATTCAAGCATTCCATACATCACTTTGTTTTTAATGCCCAGACGTGGGTCCCGTGCTCACAATGCCACTTGAACCAAGTTATACCTGGCTGATGAGCCCTAATAAGGGTGAAACCTGGACCTGGGTTGCTTGCATTCGGTTCAGGGATGCCCTTACCTGGCTGTTTGTGTTGGACTGTTCCCACTAGAGCAGGGCCAAGATTGATTTGCATGTGGCCAGACAGAGAGGGCATGGTGGGTGAAAAATTATTCATTGAGATGTGTCCCCAAGCGATTGCCAGTGGCTGAGATTAATTCAAAAATTCCATACATCACTGTTTTTGATGTCTTATCCTCTATGTCTCACTTGAATACCGTTATCATGTGCTCTTGCTTCTTGATGGGTTTGCTACCATTTTTTAACCATAAGTCTGAAAGGGTTGTATGACTTTACAACGCATGCGTTACAAATGCATGCCTTTACCGCACAAATGCCTTTATCAAGCATGGCTTTACTACGTATATACCTTTGCCAGGCATGTTAAGTATATATAAGGTAAGTGAAACCCCTACTTTTTTTTGTAAGTAAATATAGATATACAAACAAACATATATATATATATATATACACACACACACACACACACACACACACACACACACACACACACACATACCGCCGTATTCCCTTACCCACCCCAAACCCTAAAAATACCCTTACCACCCTAATCTTATCTACCCTTAAATCCTAAAAACACCCTTACCACCCAATACCCTTGTAAACCCCAAATACTAAAGAAAACCTTTACTACCCTATTGTTGGCCCTTTGTGAAAAGGAGTTCTCATCTGCAAAACTGACACTGCCTTAGCATTAACGAATAGGTTACTTACCTTTGGTAATGTCTTATCTGGTAGAGACTAGATCTAGCAGCAGATTCCTTACCTTAGAATTATTCCCATGCGACCGACTGGATCCGGAAATCTTTCTACAGCAGTACGTCTGCGTGTCGGTAAAGGGCGCCGGGCGACTCTGTATGAAGTCGCCCAATGGATGTGACATCATCAGAGTCCATATAAGCCCTCTCCTGATGCGCTGACGTCAGTTTCTTCCGCGACGACTTTCCGCGCTAAAACGCGGAGCCACATATAGAAACTGCTCTGGAAACAGCGTGCCCAAAAAGAGTCCTCTTTTTGAAAAACAGTTATATGAAGAGCGACTGGAAGTCTGGATTGTCCTTCTTGGTCTCCCCTCTGCATTTTATTTATTTATTTTTTAAACAAAAGGCACAAGGGTGCAGAGAATGGAACCGGAAGAAGGGGAGAATCAGTTCGCAGAATGAGGAGGATGGGTGGGTCGGTAAGGAATCTGCGGCTAGATCTAGCCTCTACCAAATAAGGCATTACTGAAGGTAAGTAACTTATTCATCTGATAGAGACATCTAGCCGCAGGTTCCTTAACTTACAATAGATACCCAAGCAATACCATCCCAGCGAGGGCCTGCAAACTGATTCCAAGAAATATCCTCGACTAGGCTATCCGGTATGCAAAAGAAAAAAGAGAGAGCACTTGCCAGGAAGGGAGGGGTGGAAGAAAACATCCCACCAGAAAACTCAGGGAGAACCCCACATGGAACCGAATCCGCAGCCGTGCAAAGACATGGGAGAAAATACATGGCAGAAGAACAAGACAAGTGGGAAGAACGCTCCAGATAAACATAGCACTACAGCAGCCCCTGGAAGGACAACCGGTTCAAGAGACTGAGGCGGAAGGCTAAGGACAACAGCTAAAACTACTGGGCCAAGCTCCCAGCCATAGAAGTAGGCATGATATAGGGCTCCAACCAATAGCTTATAAAGCATCGCGAGCAAAAGCAACAATCATTGCCATTGATCACGTTAGGCAGAGTAAACACTTCAAGAGAAAGGAGGTTCTCTGGGACTATGCAGTGTAGAATCCTAAAAAAGAAGGTATAAAACACATATAATCAGAGAGGTATGAAAAAAAGAAATATATATATATATATATATATATACACACACACACACATGAACATATACAGAATTCACACTGTACAATAATAGGTTCCCAAGAATGGTACATACAACGACCACTACATTGGCCATGGGCCGAAGGCGAGACAACAGCAAACTGGAAACCAGCCACATGCGCCTGTTTAAAGGGAGCGGGTGGGGCGAAGTACACACCCCAGAAAACCAAGGGAGCAGACATAAAAAACAGCACTACCGATAGAATGGTACAATTAGGCAGGCAAGAGACAATTGAAAAGAAAACCGCAGGGAGAACCAACTCTGCTAGACACAATGGAGGACTGGAAAAAGGGACCGAGGTGGACAAGGCCAACACCTGGGAGGCCTATGCAGACAAACAGGCCACAGCGTAAAAGAAATTAGCATTGGAAGACCAACGCCAGAAATTAAAGCCCAACCAAAGGGCCAGTGTAAAGAAGAGAAGGAATAGACAGCGTGGCAGTGTCCACAGCCTAGGAAGCAGGAAGGCCAGAAGCAAGGGAAAGTCCCCGTATGCACGGGACTACTCGTGCCCGGCCAACAAACCAGGGAACAATGTCCTTGATGATCCTGACGCCACCCAAGATCAGACTCGGTAGCCTATAAGTACAAGGGAGACGATCCCCCAAAAGGGATGAGAACTGCAACCACGCTCGCAAGAAGCGGAGGAAATACCCCGGAAAAGAATCCTATGGGATCATAAACTTTCATACGATCCAACCCGGAGTGGACGGGCAAGGAACCCATGTCCGAGAAGAAAGGAAGAGGAACATTGGCCATATATCCCTAAAAAGGGCAGAAGGCACACCTGAAGAACAGCCAGGCCAGTAACGAAATATTGGGGTTGGTATCTGAGGGGTCATGGAAACAGCTCCAATCAAAAAGTGAAATCAACTGCGTGCAAGACAAAAGCAGGGGGAAAACAGGCCATGCAGAGGCATAGAAGAGGTAGGGCGGCTGAGTTGGAGGGAGGGAGAGAGAGAGACAGAGAGAGAGAGACCATCTCGCCCGTGTATAGCGAGAACTAGCACAAGAAGTGCTAACGCCTGAAGAGAGAAAGAAAGAACACAACTCCGGGCAGAACCAATAAGAAAGAACTGTGAGCCAAGAAAAATGCCCCTTCCCTTGCAGCTGCTAGGAAAGAAGGGCACCAGACAGAGTGGAAGGAAAGAACCCCCTGGCCAGTGCAGCGAACACTCAAAAAACAGGGAGTGGTATAGGAGGGGGGGATGGGAGAAATCCAGTGCACTATCTTCCGACTTGCACCGGTGCACCAAGCACGGCATGTGGAGTCACCTAGTCACCTATAAGGGGTACCACGGCGTCAGAAACATATTGAGGAATACCTGTAAAGCATAGAGACTAAGTACCCTGCCGGACAGGGAACAATGCAACAGTGCATCTGCACAATACCATGAAAACACCCCAATCAGAACATGGGTAGAAAGCAAAGAACACCATTCAGCTACCGGCATAGACAAAGAGGGCCAGAAATTAAGATACATGCCAGAAAACAACCAGGGACCGCAACCTGTCATCGACAGGATAAGAATGAAAGAAAAGAAAATACCTGCTGGGGCAGGGGACCCCACCGGACAGCACGCGAAGGGACGAGTAAAAAGGAACTAACTGACACCGCCCTAAAATGGCTCACACCCAAAAAAAATGAAGGAGACCATCTCCAGCCAGAGAGCACGGTATAGCAATCAGGGCTTAAGATTTCGCTCCACCAAGGCGGACTGAACAGCCTCAGAGAAGCCGGAGGTACGTAGCCAGGCACGCCGGCGAAAAGCTACCAAAAGGGCTATGGCCTGCCCAACAGAATCCGTGGAATCCATGCCACCACGAATCAGTAATGTAGCCACCTGACGGCCATCCTGGATCTACTGAACAAGAGTATCCCGAGACTCATTAGGGACAGAGTGGAGAAGGCGCAAGACCGAATCCCCCAATACATGAGAAAAACAGCCCAAAACACAAGTCGCATTAAGGGACCGCAAAGCGGAGCTGGTAGCAGAAAAGATATATCGGCTCAAGGCACCCAGCCCTTTAGACTCTCTGTCCGGAGGAACGTCAGGCATGGTGCCGATGTTGGGGAGGCTGTAGCAGTCTGAACCGTAAAGCTTCGCGGAGAAGGCTGATTGAAAAGGCAGAGCGGGTCTCCAGGGGCAGGAAGGTGCCTATGAGAAATAGACCGGTCCACAGAGTGCCTTGAAACGGGCTTAGCCCAAGTGCCCAACAGAATACCAAAGAGACTTTCACTGAAGGGAAGCACAGGCTCAGTTCTCAGATGGCTCCGCTGACGAACCCCAAGTAGGGGATCAATGGTCGTTCCACAAAAAGAGGCTGCAGCCCCAGAACTACATCAACTCTCCATAAATGCTGAGCAAAAGCCGAGCTAGCCTCCGAAGCGAGGAGGATAAAACAGGCCAGAGGATGGGGAAGAGTCAAGGCCACTAGCGCCACCAAGGTTAAAAACCCAATGAAACTCCAGAGGAAGCTCACCTATTTGAGCAAGCACATCACCAAAATACCCTTGTGCCATAGAGAAAAATGCAGGGGGTTCACCCGAAAGTGGAAGGTAGCTTGAAGGGGACTGGCCCTCCGGCGCGGTTACCGAAGTCAAACGGTCATTGACGCCAGAGTTAGCTCTGATGGATCCAATCACAGGTGGGAACCCCGAAGGGCTGTGCAATGGTGCAGAAAGGGAGTCAGGCACCGATTTGGAGGGCCCTGTGAGGCCTCACCGACCTTCTCGGGGCCGAGAGGCCCGCTGGAGGGCGGTTGAGAGCCAAAAATGGCATGAAAGGAGAGATAGTATCCCTCATCTGAGCCACCATCGCCTAGGTGCCGGGAAAAAAAAGGCTTGGAATAGACACCCTCTCCAACATCGGAGGAATAGGAGGCGAGTCAGGGACACCGCGTGTATGCAGTAAAGTTGGGGGAGACTGTGGTGCTGACCGTCTACGGCGTGACTTACCTGGCGACACCGAGGACGAAGGACTTCGGAAGCTGGCTCTCGACAGGTCCTCGGAGGAAGTTGACTGTGACTGACCACAGTGCGGCTACCAGTGTCATGCGGTGCTCCTGCAGAGACGACGACTGAAGCTGAAGACATGAGCCGCACCGTTGGAGTTAAGGCGGGCACCTAGACACCACATGCAAACAGGATGAGAGCTCGACATTGTAGACCCCAGGACCTCGAAGATACATAGAAAAAAGCACACTGCATCATCGACAAACGTCGAGAGAGGCCAAAAATTAGCAGAGGTACCGCACTCCTGATCTGCGTGGAAAGAAAGAAACTGACGTCAGGGGAGAGCTTATATGGACTCTGACAATGTCACATCCGGTGGACGACGTCACAACCGGTGGACGACATCATATAGAATCACCTGGCGCCCTCTACTGATGTGCAGAGGTACTGATGTGGAAACATTTCCAGATCCAGGCTAGCACCTGGGGATAATTCTAAGGTAAGTAATCTGTGGCTAGACGTCTCTATCAGATAATTTGTTTTAATTATTTCAAATGCATTACCAACTTGCTTGCTAAACAGATTCTTTCCATTAATCATCATTTTCTATTTACTTAAGCTTCTTCCTCTGCCTAAACTAGGGAATGTCATCTTTTATATAAACCAGTAGCCACCTATAATTTGGCAGAATCACTTGCGACTAATGCAGCCTTAGTGCTATTATTGGATATACATTGGCCTCCACTGACCATCCTTATGACAGCAAGTCAAAGCCTGTAGAACAATTATCATGTTCCCACAAAGGATTTACCCTCTAGAAACCCTCACCCATGGCTTCGCTCCTATGAAGCCTCTACACCAGACTCACCCAAGCAATGTACACACCCTCCTTACTGCCTTCAATCATACAGCAAAGAATATAGAAACACTATTGTAAAAATACAGGTTTTGAACTCAAAGTCCTAGGACCCTATAAATAGATTTCACCTTCATCATATAAGCAGTATCTCTTACTAAGATGACATCGATGCGCTACTCAATCAGGAAATCCCCCAGAAGTGACACTATCTCACAAGAAACTTCCTTTTGACCCAAAGAAAGGCCAGATCCTCTATCTGGTCAATAAAAATAAACTCTGAACCCACAGTTTTAGCAACCAATGGTTAATCATCAATCTCCCCTTCCAAAGGAATAATCTTGAAAAAGAAGTACGAGTCCATTTGCAATCCCACACTGTATATACATGTACAACAACCTTCCACATCATAAGCAGTCAGACTTTGGTTCTCACTGTAGCAGGGAAACAACAACTACTCAAGTTGTAGATGATGTCCTTCCAGCTAATATTACCGGAATCATATTTAGAATTCACCACCATTAATCATATTGCCCCCATTGATAGTTTCACCTTCCAAGGGAGCATGGAACACAAACGACATAATCATATCCTACAGAAGCAAGATGCCTCATACCTTCTGTTGAGAGCTGTTATATTGCTAAGTCATATTACCCCACTGAATGCTCTGATATTATCTGATGCGGCGACTTGGCTGGGTAATCTCCCTGATGTGGTGACTAAAACTAAGCCCTCACAAATGCTTTCAGTGTATCCATTAAACATTTCACAACACTCTGTTAATCTTCTAATATACTATTTTGTTGTTTTGTGGGGTTTTTGGCAGTCAATTTTCAATTACAGGTTTGGTTGTTCCAGAAGTACGTGGCTCCAAAGCAAGACCCACTCGGTAGATTAATCTATCTAGAGCTAGAAAGCCCTTGATTCCCAGGTCTTGGTCCCTTAGGGTCAACCTACGTTCTTTCTATCTTTCCAAGTCTATTGTTCAGTGTTATAGAAGCAGTGTCCATCTTACTAGACAAAGCTTGTCTCATGGTATTTAGTAAATAAATCGTTTTTTCTTTTATAATGCAAAGGTGTTGATACAGGATATTTACATTGACCTCAAAGGTATCATAAGATTATTTGAGGTACGGAGGCATCAAAGTGTACTAAGGATTCAGGATAACTTGTGCTGCTTGGTGATCTCCAATGTAGATACGGATTTAAAATGTTTCATTGATGTTGGCTCCAAGCAGTTTACTATTCTTTTTCCGAATTGTGGTGAAATCAGTGGTTCATCCAATGAACATGCTCTGCCCTCTCCAAATATTCAAGTCCAGCTGTTTATTCAAAATCAACAAAGCCAGTGTTTTTGTTGGATGCAATAGTGTGATTTGGACAATCTGTTTCTAGTGACTGTTACAAGAATAACTTGCACTCTAAGGGAAGACACAGGTAACACGCAGGATGCTTGCCAATCCAAGGAAATCTAGGAATAAAAATGGAGGCAGAACTTAAGAGGAAAATAAGAGAAGGCCTGACTTTGAAACAAACCCAGTAATTCACAAAAATATTATATATCCTTATGCAACCAGTCGCAGAGACTCGTAAAATCGATAGAACAGCTAGGGTGCTTTTCAGTGCAACAGAGTTTCATCTTCAATTAATTTAGCCAACTATGGAGGTCACAATGTAAGTATTGTACCACATGCTAGAGGCCCTGAATAGTTCACAGTTTAGCATTGTGCACAGTGTGAGGTGTGGAGGGCGGAGGGTCTCGTTTACCCACTGTGTCCAAATCTAGTGCCCAAACCTGGAGCATTGCATTCATTTTTGCAGACCTCTCTTCGAGTATGCCTCCAGTTCTGAAGGCCACCTCTAGAGTACAGAACTAGAGTACAGAGTCTGGTTTCACTGCCTCTTACTGTGGCAATTCATTTTCCTCCAGATAATATTAACTCTCATGGAGACGAATGGTCATCCCTCAGTACACTGCATCGATAGTTCAAGAGAACTACAAACCTGTATTGCCCTATTTAATCAAATAAACAGTTTTCCTTTAGGGATATTAAATTACTTTCCTGTTACACTAAAGAAAGACATTACTAGTATAACAGAGTAAAGAGGGGGAGAGGAGGCTGAAGACACACAGTATTGCACAAACGAATAAATTAGTCCTGGACAGCACAATTCTACTAAAACGGAATTCCATCTAAGCTGACATGATTGAGGATTAAGTACTATGTTGCATTTTGAGGACCGGAGTTAAGGAAACCAGTGAGCCAAAGACAGGGCACTGAGCAGGAAGAGGCTGCTCCAGGACTGCTAGTTGGTAGCTGGCACCCTCACCTTCTTTACAGTCGTGCTTGTTGTCATGCAGGATGAAGCCGCTGCGGCACTGGCATGTGTAGCTTCCAAAGGTGTTGGCACAGTCATGTTGGCACCCTCCATTGTCCTTGGAGCACTCGTCCTTGTCTGAAAGAGAATAGAGACAGGTGGCAGTTCTCAGCGGCAAAGTGAACAGTCCCCCACCCCTACCCTACCCTCCCCTCAGCCACTGCTTCCCTTTGCTTTTGAGTCGATGGGCGTATTGAACTAGCTTTGATATCCACCAGCCATTCATGAAAGTAGTCTGCCAACCATGAAGGTTTCAGTAGGGCCCACCCCCCACCCTCCCTGAGCATGATCAACTCAGAGCAGAGGTGAAGAGCTCAACATTCTCCAGCCTTAGCTTCCTATCTTTCAAACAAAAGATAATCTTACTCACCTCTACCAAATGCACTTCATTTAGAATATAGGCTCTTTTCCATTGCCAAATCGTGTGCTTCTTACACCTCCTCACAGCAAGTTTGAATAATGTGCCTTAACAGTTTAAAAGCATGAAACCAGGGGACGCACAACCGTGCAACCTTTCCTCAATCTCTTATATCTACAGAAGCCTCATACCGCTGTTCTGGCTATGGAATCTGTTCATAAAGGATGCCATACATTGCAGATCAGAATCCTTGTGTGGGAACTGGTAAAGGAAAAGGATCAATATAAACACAAAACCTCTAAAGTCCCAACTTGAGGCATAAGATTACCAGGAAAAGAACAATTGATAGAGGAGGCACCTTTAGCATTAGCAAATAATAGAGAACCTGATTATTAACGACTGTATGGCTAAACAAATCTGGAGTTTGGCTCACAAAAGGGATATTTACCAGAACAAGGAAAGTGTTCCCTTTGTGGCATACTGCTGGTAAGCCATACAAGCTGCCTTTGAATGATAACCTTTAGTTTGAAACTTTGAGGATGATGCAGACTTACATGCAGGCAGTTCTTCCGGCATTCAGCGGTGGGGCTAGAATTACCACTTGTTTTTCTCAAAGTTAAAGTTGTTGGGACTCACATAAGCAAGTGTCCGGATAGAAACCTTTATTGATGTCTGCAGTTATACTAAGATATATTGAGGTGGAGCACTTGTATGCCACACAATGCTCCGATAAATTTGTCTCAAGACTACCATATATCCCCAATTGACGCTACTGTTAGTGTGAGTTCTCACTGGTTTGGCAGAAAATCTGAATCCGAGGATATGATGGATATGCGCTGTTTGTCCACAGACCTCAACATTTATAGCTTTTAAGGCATCGTTTTTAGTCTTGCACCATGAAAAAAAAGCACTGGCAAAGCCATCTCCAAAAGGTGACTGCCAAACCTTTGGCTTTGCCAATACTTTGCTTGAATCTGAATTACGCGTCTGTCCAGGTTCTTCTGCTTTAGTGAAGAGAACTCCCAGGTGGTTGGGTAGTTCTCCCTACTTTCAGCTGGGGTTGACATGTGTTAGACCTGGCATGTTTCCCCAGTCTTTTTGCTTTCTGACCTCCGGTTTTCAATGGTATGTTGGAATCCGTTTTGCTGGTTTCATGCCTCTGAACACTTTCTCATTGCTGTTCAGTGTTAAAGTGCAAGTGCTCCTACTGTAAATTGTGTTTATAGATTGGTATTTCCATGTTTGGCTTATTTGATTTACTACTAAGTCCCTCGTACGGTGCACTGTGTATGTCCAGGGCGTGTAAATCAAATGCTGCTAGGGGGCCTGCAGCACTGATTGTGCCACTCACCCAAGCAGCCTTTCCAAGGTGTCTCAGACCTGCCACTGCAGTGTCTGAGTACAGTTTTTACTGCCATGTCGACCTAGCAAGTGCCCCCAATTGCCAGGCCATAATCTTCCCTTTTCTTACATGTAAGGCGCCCCTCAGGTAGGCCTAAGGTACCCCTCCAGTGTATGTGAAAGGTAGGACATGCCCTGGTGTGTGTGGCATGCACTGGTAGTGAAATACTGCCAATTTCGTTTTGCACTATTGAATGGCTATCTGTCCCATAGCCTAACATGGGAGTTGCTTTGTAACATCTTACAAGTACAACTTTCCATTGGGACAAGATAGAGAAATGGAGTTTAGGCTCTCTGAACTCAGAATTTAATAACACATCTTTTTAGGGAGATGGTTTTTAAATTGTGTGTTTGAAAATGCCACTTTTAGAAAGTAGACATTTTCTTGTCTAACCATTCTGTGTGCCTCTGCTGGTGTGTGTATTGACTGTCTGGTTTTGGAGTGACAGGAGCTGGGGGTGTGCATTCACTGCAGACAGTCACAAGGGGGGGGGGGGTTGAGGTGTGTCTTGCCTTTCCTGGCTGACTCATAGTTGGGCTGAATAGCCCTGGTCTACATTTAGAGTGGTGGGAGGAGTTTTCACTAGCACCTGAATAAGCTGTGCCTGCTCTGCACAATGCTGTCTCCATCTCCTGTAGCGAAGCTGGGCCAAAGAGGGCCAAACTGGTTTGGACTGGGCTCAGAGACCCTTGCCACAAAGAGAACAAAGAGAAAATGTGGTATAAATTATGGAGCCCTGACCCCAGGACTTTAGAACTCTTTTGGATCAAGGAACCTGCTAAGAAGAAGAGCTGGAGAAGCTGTGAGGAGGAACTACCACTTTTCTGTGTGCTTTGCTGTGTTGGCCTGCAGTGGCTGCTTCTGGCATGGGCAGAGAAAGGACTGGACTGAACTTTCTGCAACTTCTTTGTTTGAGTTTCTCCAAGGGTTTGAGGTAGAGCTTGCCCCATGTTCAAGAAGTCTCAGGAACAGCAAAGACTTCAAGTTCATCTGCTACGAGCACAAGAAACTGTGTGTTTTGTGCTGCAACAGAAGAAAAAGCAACTCGACGCCGTCAACGACGACGCTGCCGGCTCTGTGTCCTGAAGGCACCAAAGAGGGCACCGCCGCACTTCGCACCGCAACCCTGGTCCCACCAAAGCTGCCGCCCGATGCCGCCGAGCCGCAGCTTCTACCATGACCTGTGGGCACCGCACTCCGCACCGCCTCACTTCACACTGCCACCCTAGTATCCCTGACGATGACGCTCCACGCCAACATCGACGCCACTGCTTGCACTGTGGTTTGTGGGCACCGCTCATAAGTTACACGACTCACCACCCCTCCCACACCGCAGCCATGGCCTACCGACGCCGGTGCCATCGAATCCGGTTCGTCAGCCAACAACAGCGCTGCAGTAACGACGTCGCTGCTGCTTGCCCCGTGACCTGCTAGCACCGCAACAAGCACCGCCCCACTTTGCACCGCAGCCCTGGTCTCACTCATGCCTCTGGACGCCGTCACCGAGCAGTTGCCTACACCGGAGATCTGAGGGCACCGCACGCCGCACTTCCAACCGCAGCCCCGACACCATCGCTCCTGACTTAAACTGCACGGAGTTCGATCTGCAACTTGTGTGACTTCAAGGGCCCGATGACTCCTGCCCTGACCTCCGGAACCGACGCCGGCTCTTCGGAGCTCACCGCAAGGTCATCGACGCCCTACATTTCTGTTTTGCGGGTCTTCCCGACACCGTAGCTGGCCTGTGACACCGCGGTCAGCCAATACTGTTTGGATTTGTTGTTCACGACGCTATGATAGCCCAGGACTGAGCTATCGACTTCAAGGAACTATATTTTATGTTTATTTTTGCTTATTGATATTTCTAAAAACTGTATGGTGGATTTTATCATTTTTGGTCTTGTTTTGCACAGATAAAATATTAGATATTTTTCTAAAACTGGTGTGGTGTCCTTTTGTAGTGTTTATACTGTATTACTGCTGGTTATGTGCAAATGCTTTAAACACTGCCTCTGAGATAAGCCTGACTGCTCGTGCCAAGCTACCAAGGGGGTGAGCAGGGGTTATTTTAGAAGTGTATTCCCCTTAGCCTGACTAGGAAGAAGGGTCCCTACTTGGACAGGGTAACAACCTGCCAACTAGAGAGCCTCATTTCTAACATTGGTTGTCAGCGGTGAGGATAGGACTTGCGTTTGCACTTCAACTACAGTGATTGGTGTACACTACTACCATATCGCAGACCATTACGTACCACAAACTATTTTCTTTTTGGTCTAGTTTTGTATTAAGCAAACACAAAGAGATGATGAACGGAGCGCTGAAACTTTTCAGACACTCACCCCCAGTCACAGATCTGGGTTGAATCCATTATCGTTCTTTAGCTCACTTCGCCACCCCAGTTCAGACACAGCTATATGCAAATCAGTCTTGACCCTGTGCCTCATGGGAACAGTCCAGCCCGAACTGCCAAGCCATGTCTTCCCTGGACCGGAAACAAGCATCCTGGGACCGGTTTCGGGCTAACAGCCCTCATCAGCCAGGCTAGCTTGAATCCAGTGGCAAAGTGAGCAAGGGACCCACATCTGGGCATACCCTGCCAACTTAGGGCGAACAAAGCAAACACAAAGAGATGATGGACGGAGCGCTGAAACTTTTCAGCCACTCACCCCCAGTCACAGATCTGGGTTGGATCCATCATCGTTCTTTAGCTCACTTCGCCACCCCAGTTCAGACACAGCTATATGCAAATCAGTCTTGACCCTGTGCCTCATGGGAACAGTCGAGCCCGAACTGCCAAGCCATGTCTTCCCTGGAGCTAAAGAACGATGATGGATTCAACCCAGATCTGTGACTGGGGGTGAGTGTCTGAAAAGTTTCAGCGCTCCGTCCATCATCTCCTTGTGTTTGCTTTGTTCGTCCTAAGTTGGCAGGGTATGCCCAGACGTGAGTCCCTTGCTCACTTTGCCACTGGATTCAAGCTAGCCTGGCTGATGAGGGCTGTTAGCCCGAAACCGGTCCGAGGATGCTTGTTTCCGGTCCAGGGAAGACATGGCTTGGCAGTTCGGGCTGGACTGTTCCCATGAGGCACAGGGTCAAGACTGATTTGCATATAGCTGTGTCTGAACTGGGGTGGCGAAGTGAGCTAAAGAACGATGATGGATTCAACCCAGATCTGTGACTGGGGGTGAGTGTCTGAAAAGTTTCAGCGCTCCGTCCATCATCTCCTTGTGTTTGCCCTATTTTTGTATTCCTATGTTTTTGAACTTAAACTTCCTACTGCATCATGCCTGATTCAGCAGCATCATCAGTTGCATCCCTAGAAGTGGCCTTTGAGGAGGAAAGGTTGGAATCCTACAACGTAAAGGAGATGAAGGCTATTTGTAAAAACCTAAAGGTCCAAATCAGAGGTCTCACCAGGAAAGAGGAGCTACAAAAGGCGCTGAGGGCATGAGTAGCAGCCAGACATGCCAGCGGGCAATCTGGAGACCCGAGCGTAGAGTCAGAAGAGCCTATTTCCAGGGTGGATGTGTTTCTGGGAGAGGAGGGGCCCTCCAGGCCAGGCAGCAATGGTTTGTCCCCCAGAGGAGCTGTAGGCCAGGAGGGAAGCTAGGAGGCATCAAATTGAGCTTGAGAGGCTCACGATGGAATCACAGAAGATGGTTTTAGACCATGAGCGTGGTCTCAATGAGCTGGATTTAAAGAGTAAATCCAGCACAGATGGTGGCAGCAATTCGTCAGTGTACTCAGACAGAGTAGTACACATTCCTAAGAATTTAGGACAGGAGTACAAGAAGGTTGATGACATACAAAGGTGGTTTCAGGGCTATGATGCATCTATTCACATGAGTGGGGTTCATGAAAAGAACTGGGGAGCAGGATTGTGACCTCATTTCTCAGAAGAGGGGAGGGACACCTTGTTGGCTTTGGGTAAGGGGTACAACCTCACCTACACTGACATGAAGGAGGCCCTTCTCACTAGGTATGGTCTCACGCCTGAAAAGTACAGGGATCAGTTTAGAACCAGTAAGAAAACGGATTCCCAGACCATGGTTAGAATGTGTGGATTCTTTTTGCAGGTCACTGGACGGTTGGGTGAAGGGCAGCAATGTGACAGATTTTTAGGGGCTGTCCAATTCGATTGTGTGGGAGCACTTGTCTAGTATATGTTTTGCAAAGCTGCACCAGCACTTGATAGTAAGCTGACTGACCCCAGGAAGCTTGCTATGGAGGCGGACCGCTGGGTGAGTACCAGGGTCCACAAGAAGGTGTATGGGGGAGACTCCGCCAAAGGGGGGCAGGCTCCCCAGCAGAAGAGTGCGGGGACAAGGGTAAAGGAAAGGAGTTCTCTAAAGGGCCCCAAACTAGTACCCAGGGTAAGGATTCCCATCCCCAAGGAGATAAGAAACTATGGGTCCCTTCAGGGAAGTCTGCAGAGACAGGACCCCGCAAGTACTTTGCCTGTGAGCAGGTGGGTCACTCAAAGGGGATTCCAAGTGCCCCAAGAGGGCACAGCCACCCACAGGTGGGTAGTCCAAGGTGTTGGCTAGTGTAGAGCTTGGGGAGGAGGGGTAACCAAAGGATGGTAGGGATCCTGCAGAAATGACCCTCGTCTCACTAGGGGACAGTGAGATGGTCCCAAGAAACCAGGTGCCTGCAAACACTAAGAAGTACAACGCCTGGGTGACCATCAATGGGAAAAGGGTAGAGGCTCTCCGAGATAGTGGATCCAGTGTGACCTCAGTCCGGTGTCACCTGGTCTCTGAGGAGCAAGTAGTCTCTGGGGCATTCCACCAAGTCGTTGCTGTAGACAACTCAGAGCACCAGTGTAAGGTGGCGCAGGTTCCCTTTGAACGGGGGGGGGTGGGGGTCTCGGGTCCCTTGAGGTTGGTTGTGAGCCCTACCATGCCTGTAGAATGTCTGCTAGGTAACGACCTGGAGCAGTCTTTTTTGAAGGATGTTGTGCTCAGGTCTCACTTGGAGATGCTTGGGTTCCCAGAGTGGGCATACGTGACCACTCGGTCCATGGCAGCCAGTAAGGGTGATCAGAAGGACCTGGAGCTTGAAACAGTGGTGCAGGTGCCTGCCAGAAGAAAGGGCAAGGGGCACGGGAAACCCACCCCTGAAGTTCCCACGGTCCGGGAGGAGGCTGACCTTGAGGGGGATGCCCCGGCACCTACAGGGGAGCAAGTGGCTGAACTGGCGGACCTATCTGAGCTGACCGATTGGCAGCAAGAAGGGGGTCCCACCAGGGAAGAATTCTGCAGGGAGCACAAAGAATACCCTTCTCTAGAGGGTTTGCGGCAGCAGGCTGCAAACCAGGCAGCTGGTGATCAGTCTGGATCACACTGGATCTACTGGGAGAATGGTCTCCTATACAGCGAGACGAATGTCGCTAAGCCTGGGTCAGCCCGTGTGCTGGTAGTACCCCAGCGCTTCAGGACCTTCCTACTGGGTCTGACTCATGACGTGCCTTTGACAGGACATTTGTGGCAGGATAAAACCTTTGACAGGATTGCCACCCACTTCTTTTGGCCCCAGATGTGAAAGGCAGTCTGATGCTCATTGTAGATCTTGCCAAACATGCCAGGCAAGTGGTAAGAGTGGGAGAAAGTGTAAGGCTACTTTCCAACCTTTTCCGGTTGTTGGCACCCCTTTTGAGAGGGTGGGGATGGACACTGTGGGGCCCCTGGACCCCAAGACAGCCATGGGCAACAGGTACATCCTGGTCTTGGTGGACCATACCACCTGGTACCAGGAGTATATCCCTCTCAGGACAACGATGGCGCAAGTGGTGTGCCGGAGGTTAATGTGGATCTTTTCTCATGTGGGGTTCCCCAGAGAGGTGGTATCTGACCGGGATACCAATTTCATATTGAAGTGGATGACATACCTGTGGGAGGAGTGTGGTGTAACCTACAAGTTCACCACTCCTTACCACCCCATAGGTAACGGTTTGGTGTAGAGATTCAACCAAACCTTGAAAGGCATGATCAAGGGTCTAACTGAACCTATGAGGCATAAGTGGGACTTCCTCTTACCATGCCTTCTCTTTGCTTACAGAAAGGTACCACAAAAGTCCTAAGGGTTAAGGCCCTTTGAGCTACTGTATTGGCACCCTGTGAGAGGACCTCTCAGTTTGGTGAAGGAAGGCTGGGAGACAGCTCCCAGGAAAACTCCCCAGGATGTATTTAGCTACATGCTGGCCTTCAGGAACCAAACTTCGCACTTTAGGAAACTCGCTCAGACGAACCTAGAAGCTGGCCAGAAGGAAATGAAACGCTCATACGACCAGAATGTCACTCTGGTAGAGTTTCAGCCTGGCCAGAAAGTGTGGGTCATGGCCCCAGTACAGCCTTGAGCTCTTCAGGACAAGTGGACTGGGCCTTTTGAGGTGGTGGAGTGCAAAAATTATGTCACCTATATGGTGAATTTCCAGAGTCCCAAGAACCCTTTGAGGGTCCTCCATGTGAACGGCCTCAAACCTCACTTTGAGAGGTTTGAAGTAAGCATGCTGTTGGCGACAGATGATGGGGTGGAAGAGGAGAGTGAACCTCTTCTTGACCTCCTGTCTACCAAGGAGCACGATGGGTCAGTGGAAGGTGTGAACCTCTCCCCTACACTAACACTAGAGCAGCAGAGTGACTGTCACCAGTTGCAGGGGCAGTTTGCCACCCTGTTCTTCCTTACCCCAGGTGTCACCCATTGGTGTTCCCATGACGTGGACACTGGGGACAGTCCTCCTGTGAAACATAAAATTTACAGGCTGACTGATGGGGTCAGAGCCAGCATCAAAGAAGAGGTTTCTAAGATGTTGGCGTTAGGGGTGATAGAGCCCTCCAACACTCCTTGGGCCAGCCCAGTGGTCTTGGTCCCAAAGGCTGCTGCACCCGGTGCCACTCCTGAACTTCGGTTCTGCTTGGACTACCGTGGGCTCAATGCCGTCACCAGGACTGATGCGCAGTCCCTCCCCAGAGCTGATGAGCTCATCGATCGGTTGGGGGCTGCCAAGTTCCTCAGTACATTTGATTTAATGTCTGGATACTGGCAGATTGCCTTGACCGAGGGGGCCAAGGAGAGATCTTCATTCTCAACACCATGGGGGCACTACCAGTTCCGGGGAATGCCTTTGGGTTGAAGAATGCCCCTGCCACTTTTCGAAGGTTGGTCAACCAGCTGTCGGCTGGACTGGAGGATTTCAGTGCATCTTACCTGGTTGACATCGCAGTGTTCAGTTCCAGCTGGGAAGATCACTTGCCCCACCTCTAGGAAGTGTTGAAGGCTCTGCAGAGAGCAGGCCTCACGATCAAGGGCAGCAAGTGCCAGATCGGGCAGGGGTCTGTGGTGTACTTAGCGCACCAAGTAGGAAGCAGCCAGGTGGCGGCCCTACAGCTAAGATCAACACCATTCTGGCTTGGGAGCCCCCCCAAGATCCAGACCGAGGTGAGAGCCTTTTTAGGCCTCACCAGTTACTATAGGAGATTTGTCAAGGGCTATGGCACCATGGTTGCCCCCTTTACTAAGCTGACCTCCAGGAAGCAGCCCAGGAAGGTGATCTGGACTGAAGTCTGCCAGGCAGCTTTTGATGCCCTCAAGGCACCCGACTTCTCCAAGCAATTCGTAGTGCAGACTAACGCTTCAGAGCATGGTGTGGGAGCGGTGCTCTCACAACTGAAGGAAGAGGGCCTAGACTAGCCTGTAGTCTTCCTTAGCAGGAGACTACTCCCCAGGGAACAGAGGTGGAATGCCATAGAGCAAGAAGCTTTTGCTGTGGTCTGGACACTGAAGAGGCTAAGACCCTACCTGTTTGGGACTCACTTCCGAGTTCAGACAGACCACAGGCCCCTCAGATGGTTAATGCAGATGAAGGGTAAGAACCCAAAACTGTTGAGGTGGTCCATCTCCCTACAGGGAATGGACTTAATGGTGGAACACACCCTGGCACAGAGCACGCCAGCGCTGATGGCCTGTCCAGGTTCTTCCGCCTTAGTGAAGAGAACTCCCAGGTGGTTGGGTAGTTCTCCCTACTTTCAGCTGGAGGGGACATGTGTTAGACCTGGCATCTTTTGGCGCGTTTCCCCTGTCTTTTTGCTTTTTGACCTCCTGTTTTCAATGGTATGTTGGACTCCGTTTTGCTGGTTTAGTGCCTATGCTCACTTTCTCACTGCAGTTCAGTGTTAAAGTGCAAGTGCTTCTACTGTAAATTGTGTTTATGGATTGGTGTTTCCATGTTTGGCTTATTTGATTTACTACCAAGCTCCTAGTACAGTGCACTGTGTGTGCCCAGGGCCTGTAAATCAAATGCTGCTAGTGGGCCTGCAGCACTGATTGTCCCACCCACCCAAGCAGCCTTTCAAAGGTGTCTCAGACCTGCCACTGCAGTGTCTGCACGCAGTTTTTAACCTGGCAAGTGCCCCCACTTGCCAGGCCCTAACCTTCCCTTTTCTTACATGTAAGGCACCCCTCAGGTAGGCCCAAGGTACCCCCATGGGCAGGGTGCAGTGTATGTGAAACGTAGGACATGACCTGGTGTGCGTGACATATCTTGATAATGAAATACTGCCAATTTTGTTTTTCACTATTGAAAGGCTATCTGTCCCACAGGCTTACATGGGAGTTGCTTTGTAACATCTTAAAAGTTCAACTTTCCATTGGGACAAGATAGAGAAATGGAGTTTAGGCTCTCTGAACTAAGAATTTAACACATCTTTTTAGGGAGCTGGTTTTTAAATTGTGTGTTTGAAAATGCCACTTTTAGAAAGTAGGCATTTTCTTGTCTAATTATTATGTGTGCCTCTGTTGGTTTGTGTATTGATTGTCTGGATTTGGAGTGACAGGAGCTGGAGTTGTGCATTTACTGTAGACAGTCACAAGAGGGGTTGAGGTGTGCCCTGCCTTTCCTGGGTGACTCATATTTGGGATGAATAGCACTGGTCTGCATTTAGAGTGGTAGGAGGAGTTTTTACTAGCACCTGAATAAGCAGCGTCTCCTCTGCACAATGCTGTCTCCATCTCCTGTAGCGAAGCTAGGCCAGAGAGGGCCAAACTGGTTTGGACTGGGCTCAGAGACCCTTGCCACAAAGAGAACAAAGAGAAAATGTGGTATAAATATTGAGGCCCTGACCCCAGAACTTTAGAACTCTTTTGGATCAAGGAACCTGCCAAGAAGAAGAGCTGGAGAAGCTGTGAGGCGGAACAACCACTTTGCTGTGTGCTTTGCTGTGTTGGCTTGCAGTGACTGCTTCTATCTTGGGCAGAGAAACGACTGGACTGAACTTTCTGCAACTTCTTTGTTTGAGTTTCTCCAAAGGCTTGAGCTAGAGCTTACCCCTGTTCAAGAAGTCTCAGGAACAGCAAAGACTTCAAGTTCATCTGCTACCAGCACTGGGAACCGTGTGTTTTGTGCTGCAACAGAAGAAAAAGCAACCCGTCGCCGCTGCCAGCTCCGTGTCCTGAAGGCACCACAGAGGGCATGGCCGCACTTTGCACCGCAACCCTGGTCTCACCGACAACGCCTGACACCGCCACTGATGGAGCAGAGAAAATAAATTTTTTTAACCCCTAACAAATTTTATAAATAATTAATAAAATGTTCGTTTAAATGTATTAATCAACACTGTACGTGAGGGAAGGGTAACACGCAAGTATATGGGCTGAATAATCTATTAACGAATGTCTGTGTGTCTAATTATAACATAAAAATAATTGCGTACTAAATTTATAATAAAAGCATGAATTGTGCTTCATAGAATATAAACGTGTCGTTGCAAAAACAATAGTGATGGTAAGTAAGGAACAGCTTAAATGTTGCTTTCTGCTAGGTAATAACTAATTGGGGTACGTAGATGACGGGTGGGAAACGAAAAGGCTATGTTTCTCTATTTTAATTATGTTTTGTTTATTTCAAAATAGTGCTTCTAAGTATAAACGAGTGGCGATATAAAATGGCTGCCGGTTAATGAAGTGCGCATGTGCGGGGAAACGCGTGACAAGGGAGAAAAAGTTGGAGAAAAGCTAACCACGTGATGAGGCTGAGAGGCTAGGATGCAAGAATGGTCAAGGCTGATGTGACCTAATTGAACTGATAGTGTGCCGTGGTGATCAGCAAGGAACCGTGGGAAACCGTTTTAAGAGAAAGGACAATGCCTGCAGAGTTCTCGAATGTATCGAAAGAAGTTACAAATGTACTGATCGAAGCGGATGGAAACATGTCTTGAACTGTGAGAAAGGAAATGATCATATACATTCCAAAGGACAAGTTGGATCCGGGAGAACTTGATTAAGAATGAATAGATGAAATGAATGGACCAATGAAAGAAAAGCGTGTTATTAATGTTGCAACAATTAGTTAGCAAAGTTAGAATTATGGTATAAGAGGGCCTACTCTTAGTGGGAGGGGGTCAGAGTCGGAGTTGGAGAGTCGCAGTCAGAGTCGGTGTTGGTGGCTTCCAGTGCTGGGTGGTCCAGATCGATCCATTTACTGAGCGGGAGATGCTGAAAGACTGTTAGATGAGACGGGTTGCAGGTAGCTGATGCTGACGAGCTGAAGGTTCTGTTGCTGTCTTATTTTTCCAGTTGAGTATGAGAATCAAGATATTTTTAATTCGTAAACTTAGGTTAGAAATCCTTAGGCTAAATTAGGGAAGATAGGCAGGTAATTAGGGTTTTTGCCTCATGATAAAATTTCCTTTCTGCAATAAAATTGATTTTGCGTAATAAATATTTGAATTAACAATGAATGAATAATTGAATAAAAAGTCTAAATTCTTTCTCATGCTTTTAAAAATTATATAAAATTTAAGATTCTTAAATCAAACGACTCAGTGGTTATTTTACTAAATGATTGTGACACTAGTAATTGGTTATTGTGATTTAGCTGGTCTTAATCACTACAAATTAATTTCTTACTAGATGATCCATCGACAAAACAATGAGCAGGAATATCTTAAGAAATAACTAAGAAAGCGATAGGTAATAAGGTATCCCGGCTCTTTCCAGCGGTACATAAATGGTGTTTTCCATTTAGTTCTCATGCTTCTCCTAGGAGTACAGAATTTCGTAAAGGTATAAAGGAAATCCAGGTGTGTGTGTGTGTGTGTGTGATAGGCGATGTTTATGGGCCCCATCGTCATGTGGATGTGAGAAAATATAGTTTGCCCCTGGATGACCATTAAGTGACCTAGGAGGAGAATAGTTTTTATTGTACGCGCTGCATCAGATTTCTTGGTAGCAGAGTTATGGTTTCTATAGATTAGTTTAGTGATTATTGATTATTTTTTTATTATGACTAACACTATATGTTGAGTCGTGTTATGTTATATGTGAGTTTTCACGCTTCTGGGATGTAGGAAGTGGAACACGTGTGGCAAGAGCAGTCACATGGAATTTGGTACATGGTCTGAATTCATTTTGGTAATAACACAGGTTGTGTTATGTTAGGGATTTTCTGTACGAAAGGTGTGTAACTGAAATAGCAAATCACGTTTTCTTGTGAAGCTTTGGCCTTAATTCTCAGGAGCCTAGTCTCCACATGTGTCTTATCCCCAGAGAAACGAGTTAATTGTTTGCTTGAAAGAAGGGTAAGGTAGAGGGAAGTGCTACTTTATCGGCGAGAGTTGATAATTCTGTGGTAGGGTAGAGGTAAGCGCTGCCTACTGGAAATACAGGATTCTTGTGTAAAAGGACAAAGCAGTAACTTTTGTTTAGCGAATCAGACTATGGAATTGTTTTAATTGATGTAACTAATGAAGAAAACAGTGAAAAGAAAATTGCCGATAAATTTTTGTAAAGGAGGGGTAAAAGAGCAGGAGTGACATCGACAGTGCCGCGCTAGGATTGGATAGTGCGCTAGTCACGTGAACACAGAGTCAGGAGTGACGTAGAAAAGTGCCGCGCTAGGATTGGTTGGTCCACGGACGAAGGGAATTGTTCTGATTGGTGCTTTAGTGTGAGTCGCGCTGTGATTGGTTAAAGTTCCGTACACGGGACAGTGTTGGTTTGAAGAGAAAAACCAATCGAAAACATGCCGTATTACGAGTATGAAAGGGAGAGAACGTCACGGACGACAAAAATAAAGAATTTCTTTAAGAAAGACAAAAAGGTTGTGACTAGAGAGGGACAAGTAATTCCTCCGCCGAAATCAGCAGCTTCACATATGATGCTGAAATATGGATATCATACATGCATATGGTTGGAAAATTGGGCAAAGTATACGAAGAATGATGGTGCATTAGCTTTCCCTGAGAATGGTTCATTTAGTGTAGCGGTTTTGCGAAATTTGAGAGAAAAGATGACAAACCTAGAACCTAGACCTAGACCGACACAGTTTGAGGCATTGACGGAATGGGAGGATGAGATGTATGAAAGAGAGAGATTCAGAGGTTTAAGAGATCATGAGTTTATGCCTGGAAGAATGTGGGGAATAAATCATGAGGATAGAATAAAACGATGGAGATGTGCTAACATGACAGGAGGTTTGTTTCCGGCTTTTACAGTTGAGGAAGAGACTAAGAGAAAACGTACTGAGAAAAAGAAACATATGGAGAGGGAGAAATATATGCATGAGAGCGAAACGGATGATGAATTGCTGGAAGATATTTTAAATAGAAATCCACCTCCGTATCAGCAGAGTTCTACAGTGGTGACACCAAATGCGCCGCTAATAGAGACTGTGCGAAATAAAATTCCGGTAAAAAGAATTGAAATAAATAGGTCACAAGATCAAATAAGAACTTCACAAAATGAAGGAATAGAAAGTGACAATGCAAGCGAATTGGCAAGCACAACAAAAAAACTAACTGAGAAAATTAGAGAATTAACGAAAAACATGGAAGCTGTGACTGTACCTGTAACAATAGGTCCAGTAATACCAGTTTTTGAGAATCAGAAAATTGATGAACGATCTTTAGTGATTCCCATGAGTTCACAATTTCAGAAAGAAAAAGAAAGGATGGAACCAAGTGCAAGTACAAGTAATTTGGCTAGTACTTACAGACCAAGTCCACCTACAAATTTGACTGTGAATGAGTGCAATGGTAGGAAAATGCATATGGTAACAGAATCTGCAACAGAGACTCCTGAAAAGAGTGGTAATTGGATAGAACTAAATAATACACCCATAGGTCCGACTCCTGATGAGTTAAATGAGTGGATGAAGGCATTTAAAATGAAAGAACCAGAAGAAAAACCATTAGATGTAATTAGGTTAAAAATTGACATGGAAGAATTAATTCTAGGAACGATTGGTACAGAAAAGATAAAAAATTACCAGGATGATGAAATAATGTTTCTGTGCAAAAGTATTACATGGAGAGCAAAGAATTTACATGACAAACTAGAAGAGGTAGCCAGTGAAATTGGAATAGATTTTGCGAAAGTGAAAACATTGCAGAAACCCTACAGAGTAGACTTTTGTGAAAAAGATATTGAAAACTTGAACACGGCAGGAAGGCTGACACAGATAAAGGAGTTAATTGTGTTACTGAGAAAATGGGGTGATGTGGACAGATGGAAGGTTAGATGGACAAAAAGAATGAGAAAACTACAGACAAAGCTTCTTTGGCTTTTATGATAACTGAAAAGGAACCTGTTGCCAGAGAATACCCTATGAGAGAAACTCCAGGTGGTAGTGAAGTGCATGTTCCCTGGACTAGGCAGGATATACTGTCATTCACAAATGAATTTCCGAAGCTGAGAGAGAAACCAGTTGAATGGTACCGACAAGTAGAGAGGTTTGTAAAGGTTTCAAAAGTGTTGTGGATAGATTTAGATGGATTATTTGACATAGTGGTACCAACTGATTTGTGGTCAGAGTGTAAAATTACAGTTGACTGGCCAACTACAGAATATCCAAGAGATCCTAAGACAGGAGCTCCAGGTCCTGAGGTGATGAGGAAGTACGATAAGGTGATTACCTTTTTGAAAAATAAGATTCCTCCTAAAGAAACAGATTGGGTGAAAATTGATAGACCTACACAGGAAAGCAAAGAGTCTGTACATGCATACTATGAAAGGTTGTTGTTGGTTTTCAAACAGTATAGTGGATATGAGGAGTTAAGTGAAAAAGATATGAGCCATTTCGTATACAGATTTGTGTTTGGGTTGAAACCAGAGATTAGTGAAATGATTAAACAGCATATGATTAATTGGCAGAATGGCACAGTAGACGAGGTACTGAGGTATGCTAAGTATTGCAGTGATGATATTGAGAGTAGACAGCGTAAATTGAAAGAGAAGGCAATGTGGGCACAGGTGAAAGTGGCAGAAAAACAAGAAGCTCAATTGGATAATAATAGTGGGAATGAAACAGGACAGAATAAAACGCGACCTAACATAGGTAAAGGGAAAGGTCAAGTGAGTCTAGAGGAGGCAAAGAAGAAATGGCCCTGTCATAATTGCGGAAAATTAGGGCATTGGAGAAACGAGTGTAAGTTCCCACCTAAACTTAATCCGGAAAATCAATCATTAACTCCACAGGTGCAGAATGAGGTAGTTGTTCAACAAGGTCAGGTGCCACAACCACCACTTCCCAACACTGTTAACCAGCAAAGATACAGTACAGAAACAGGATTCTACGGAGGAGAGCAGGTAACACAGTTGCCGCGAGCAGCTAACATTTCTCAGTATTGGTTGCGCCAGAGTGAGGATGAGACATGGGATGAAAGCTCATGACGGTGCCTAGGAGAGGGAAAAGAGTTTGTACTTGGCGCAACTCTAGAGGTAGATCAGTCTGGTCCCTTTGTGGATGGAGAAGTGAATGGTGCAAATGTAACATTCCTTGTCGATACTGGAGCTACCCGTTCTACTGTTAGATCAGTGGAAATTCCAAACCTTCCTTTCTCAGGTGAATACATCCAAGTAGTAGGAGTAGCAAATCAGCAGATTAAAACACCACTTACTGAATTAGTGGAAATAAAATTGGTTCTTTTAGCAAAATGCATAGATTTGTAGTGTGCGATTGTAGTCCTGTAAATCTTTTAGGTCGTGACCTTTTGTGCAAAATGAATTGCACAATTTATTGTACACCAGATGGAATTGGATTTCAGACCCCAGATGAAGATGTATTGTATAAAGTAACTTTGATGAATCAGGAACCTGAAATGAATGGTTTGTTTCCTGCATTTGATGCAGAAAAACTTCCAGAAGAACTAAAAATTGCAGTGAAAGAAAATGTGTGGGATTTTACAGGAGAAGATATTGGATTAATGAAAGAAGTTGATCCCGTAAAAGTAACAGTAAAAGAAGGAACAACTTACCCAAATACGCCACAGTATAAATTAACCCCAGAAATAATTGAAGGAATAACTCCTGTAATAAATAAAATGATCGAACAGGGAATTCTAAAAGAAATAATGAGCAGTCCATGTAATTCACCTATTATGGGACTGAAAAAGCCAAACGGAACATATAGAATAGTACAGGATTTGAGAAAGATCAACAAAATAGTTGTGCCTTGTTGTCCAATAGTGCCAAACCCTGCAGTAATTCTATATCAAATTCCACACGAACCCGAGTGGTACACAGTGATAGATTTGTGTCACGCATTTTTCTCTATTCCTTTGCATCCAGATAGCCAGCCATTATTTGCGTTCCGGTTCGGAGAGCGTATTTTGGCATGGTGCCGAATTCCTCAGGGGTATACAGAAAGCCCCTCAATCTTTAATCAGATTTTAAAGAAATCTCTGGAAGATTTGAAAATGCCAGAAAAGTCAGTGATGGTGCAGTATATCGATGACCTGTTGGTGGCATCGAAAACAAAAGAAGCATGTGTAAGTGATACAATTGCTTTACTGAACCATCTAGAGAAAAGAGGACATAAGGGGGTCGATTCCGATTCGGGCCGGAAATCTCTCCGACCGAGCCGGACCCGGAGAGATTTCCGACCGAATCGGACCCGTGCAGTCCGACCGAACGAGTCCGATGCATTCGTATGCCACCGGACACGAGTCGGTCGGACTCCCATTGAACTCAATGGGAGCCGGTCGTACAACGCGTACGCGGGCTCCCATTGCCTCAATGGGTGCGAGGCGGACAAGGGCGCCCCCTACAGCGAGTACGCCGCGAGCGCCCGCGGCGTACACGCACAGGCAGGGGGACCCATGGGTCCCCCTGTGTGCGCCTCGCACGGGTACGCGCGACAGGGGGTCCGACACGGACCCCCAAAGTACGGCTCCGACAGCGAGTTCGAGTCGGACGGCGCGAGTCGGTCGGAGCGGTCGAGGTGCGCATCGTACTTACCCGGCCGGAAAACGTCTCCATTGCGCGGTGCGAATCGTGTCCGAGCGAGTCGGTCGGAGCGGTACGATCCGGGTACGAGTCGGTCGGAGCGGTCGGGTCGCCCGGACGAGTCGGTCGGCGAATTCGCATCGTACTCGCTCGGCCGGACCCGCGTACGGTTCGGTCGGGAAACAGGGCTCCGAATCGGATCCGGTAAAGCCGAATCCTATTCGGAGCCCTACCGGCCGAGATCGGAATCGGCCCCAAAGTGTCCCCTTCAAAATTGCAATTTTGCCAAAAAGAAGTTCAATATTTAGGGCATAAAATTGAGAAAGGAGTGCGAAAGATAGCGACAGAAAGAGTAAGAATGATTCAAGGAATGAGAGCACCAATGACGCAAAGAGAGGTAAGAATGTTTCTGGGAATGGTTGGATATTGCCGACAATGGATAAGTGGTTTCTCCTTGATTGCTAAACCATTACAAAAATTGACCAAGAAAGATGTAAGAGACCCTTTTGAGTTAAATAACGAAGAAATGAAATCTTTCAAAGAGTTGAAAAAGAAATTGTGTGAGGCCCCTGCTTTAGGCATGCCTGATTATGAGAAGGATTTTGAATTGTACTGCAGTGAAAGAGATGGATGTGCGTTTTCAGTACTGGTACAAAAACATGGAACAATGAAGAGACCAATTGCTTATTTTTCAGCTGTTTTAGATCCTATAGCAAAAGCGTTGCCCGGATGTCTGAAAGCAGTTGCTGCTACTTGTGTAAGTCTGGAACAAAGTGAAGGTATAGTGATGGGGTATCCACTGAGAGTATATGTTCCCCATTCAGTAGAAATTCTTTTGACAAGAACAAAAACACAGTACATGACACATAGTCGGCTAAGTACGAAAAAGTAATCTTGAGTGCTGAAAATGTGACCATAGATAGATGTATGAATGTGAATCCTTCAACATCATTGCCAGATGAAGAGAGTATAATTGAACAAGACGAAGTAGATCATGATTGTCTGAATGTGCTGGAATATTGCACAAAACCAAGAGCTGACATAAAAGATGAACCTTTAAAGGAATCAGATTATGTCATGTTTGTGGATGGCTCATGCTTGAGAACGAAAGAAGGAGTTTTAAGCGCAGCTTACGCAGTGTGCACAGTGGCAACTGTGATGGAAGCGTCTTGTCTGAAAGGAATAAGGTCTGCACAAGTTGCGGAACTGATTGCTTTGATTCAAGCATGTAAGTTGGGAAGAAATGTGCGAGTTACGATTGTGACCGATAGCCAGTATGGTTTCGGTATTGTGCATGACTTCGGTCAGATTTGGTCACAAAGAGGTTTCTTGACGTCTGCAGGAACACCTATCAGAAATGGAGATTTTGTTAAGAAACTGCTTGAGGCGATACAGCTGCCTAAACAGATAGCTGTAGTAAAGTGCAAGGCACATAAGAAAAACGAAGATTACATAGCTGTTGGCAATAACTACGCGGACGAGATTGCCAGATATTGTGCAGAGAACATGGTATCCCTAAATAAAAATAGAGAAAGGGAGAATATCTCTTCTCCTTTGCTTTTTACTAACAGTGTCGAGACATGGGATGAGGTGAGACAGTTACAGGAAGCTGCAAATGATGAGGAAAAAGATTACTGGATAAAAGCAGGATGTAGAAGACAGGAAAACAATGGTGTGTGGGTATACAGAGATGAAAGACCAGTTATGCCTGATAGCATGATTGCAGACATGGCACGGATGTACCATGGACAAGCTCATATTGGGAGAGATGCAATGATCAGACTTTTCAGACAAACCTGGTATAACCCAAAATTCAGAGCGATAGCTGAAAGTCTTTGTCAAAGATGTCTTATTTGTCAGCAGTTTAATCCAGGAAGAAAGACAATAGTGAGTCTAGGAACAATAGGACGAGAAGGAGGTCCGTTCACTAGAATGCAATTAGACTTCATCGAAATGCCCCCTTGTAACAGACTAAAATATGTTCTAGTGGTCGTCTGTTTGTTTTCTCGTTGGGTGGAGGCATACCCCACTAGAAGGAATGATGGAACAACGGTAGCAAAACTTATGCTGCGAGAGTTCATTCCAAGGTATGGTTTTCCAGTCAAAGTTGAGACAGATAGAGGAACACATTTTCAAAATGAGTTGATCCAATTGATTTGTGAAGCATTGAGTATTAAACAAAAACTACATTGTGCATACAGACCAGAGGCTTCTGGGGTAGTAGAGCAAATTAATGGAACAATTAAGAACAGATTAGGAAAAATGTGTCAAGCTACAGGACTCAAATGGCCAGATGCACTGCCCCTTGTTCTGATGACCATCAGAAGCATCCCTGAAAAGAAAACTGGACTTAGTCCTCATGAGATGATCATGGGACGAGCAATGAGACAAGCACAAGTACCTGTCAACAAGTTATTGACTATAACTGATGATCTAGTACTGGATTATTGCAAAGGACTGGCTGATGTGGTGCGTTCTGTGTTTCATCAGGTTGGACCGGATGCGACCACTCTTGAAAGAAAACCAGCCCACGACTTGAATCCAGGAGACTGGGTCCGCATAAAAATCCACAGGAGAAGAAACTGTCTAGTTCCTCGCTGGGACGAGCCACGACAGGTAATCCTAGTGACAACGACTGCAGTCAAGTGTGCAGGAGTGAAGAACTGGGTCCATGCCAGCCACACAATCAGAGTTCAAGAACCTACTGATCGACATGTGAGTCGACGTCTGGAAGTGTGGGATAAGAGTTTAACAACTGGGACAACAGGAATAAGAGAAAGGGTGCCAGAACTTGAAGATCGACCTGAAAGTCGACATCTGGAAACCCTAACTGCAAGCACCTCTAGAGAAGAAGAGGAGGAAGAAGAAGAAGGAAGAATTTCAGAAATTCCAGAACCTGAAGATCGACCTGTAAGTCGACATCTGGAAATATCTGACACAAGTTCAGGATCTGATGATTCAGTTGCAAACTGTGAAGAATTTCGAAGGAGAACTTGGGGATATAAACCAATTAGAGAAGAAAATGAACAAGAAAATGATCTAGATGAGCAACCAAGTACAAGTTATGGTGGAAATCCTTCAAAAATAATATTAATAGACAAAGTAGGGAAAGAAGTAAATAAAAGTTTAGAAAATCGAGAAGAACCCCGAGGAGCAATAGGGACAGATAGTGAAACAAAAGAACAGGGAAATTTAGAAGTAGAGAGTGAGGAAAATACCAATTCGGAAGAACACCGAGGAGGGACAGTAATAAGGGAACACAAGAAGGAGAAAACAGATCCACCAGTAAGAGAAGACGAGATCATAAGCTTCAAAATAAGAGACAATAGTGAAAAGGTTGAAACAGAATCTGAAGAAAGTGGAGAAGAAGAGAAAACAAAAACTGAATCAAGAAATAGAAACTGGAAATCAGAAAGAGAAGAAAAAGAAGGTGAAGCCAAAAGGCCAAGAAAAGGAGATAATTGGCCCAGCAACTATATAAGAAAATTGAGATATAGAATAATAAGAACAGGAGAAAAAAGTGCTGAACAAGTGAATGAAATAACAAGTCAAAAGGAACAAGAAAAGCCAAGTGGAAAACGACTGCAAAAGTCTAAAAGAACGAAGAAAGTGAATGCAAAGTACAAGTCACCTGAGTGGCTGTATATCGCACTGACGGATTACAAAGAAGAAGGAAACACTCACGAGAACCCGAGATTAAGAAATCGAATGGGTAAAGGTGAGATGCAACAAACCTGAAGTGAAGACTTATAGTGCTTCTGCCGGACGTGACAATTTTACTGGATATGACAAATCACCGGATGTGACAACGAAAGAATTCTGGAGAGAATTAAAAGAAAGTACCAAGCAAAGACTTTTTGAAAGCAGAGTGGCATCCAAGTCATTTCTGAGGTGTAGTGACACAATTTTCTGAAATTTAACAAAAAGATAAAAGCAAAATGGAAAATACTAGGGATAGAAGAGATAAATGTGAGTTTGTAAAAAGATGGTGTAAAATGTGCTGCTTTTGTACAGGTTTATTAATGACCGTATGGATAGTTTTAGCAATCACAATTCCTATTAGTTTAGCTGTAATAGAAGCGAAGAATGATACTAAACCAGAAAAAGAAACTAATATTAAAGAACCAGTTATTTTAAGAAGTAGTGCAGAATTACATAAGGATAAGTCAGTAACAGACTTTTCTAAAAATGTTTTTACAAAATTGTTGTACGAATATGTAGAGACAATGGATGTGAGAGATTGTTATGTTTGTATGCAGTTGCCTGCATTCAGTGTCAGAAGGTGTGACTTATCATCACCTACCTCTAACTTATGGAATAACCTGTAGTGTAATAGCAAGTTTATTTTATAAAACAGGTAGATTAGAGTCTTATTATACTGATATAGATAAGATTTTTGCAAACGTTCCGGTAGTACCAGAACTTAAAAGTAAAACAAGCAAAAGTTTTAGGAGAATTCTTTCTAGAACATAGAAAATTAACCTTAGAAGAAATAGCTAAGAACAACCTTACCTGTGAATTAAAGAAAGAAGAAAAGGTATTTTTAGAAATGGTTGAAGAAAGAAGAATGAAATTTCAAAAAGAAGCAATAAAAGAGGAAGGAACACATCTATGGACGTTTGAGGAAGGAAATCATGAAGGGAAAAAGATAAATGCAGCAATGACATTAGATTGGCCGCAAACAGGAAAGTTGTGTATTAGGAGAAATAAGACAGTCTATGACAATTACTTTGTAGGTTCCAGTATCTGCCATGACAATTATCAAATTTTGGGAGGTTGGGGATTCAAAGGTGGAAAAGATCCAATATTTCCAGGTATCTATTATATTTGTGGGAATAGAGCTTATTACAGGTTACCGGACCATTGGTATGGAACTTGCTATGTAGGCCTGGTCTTTCCAAAAATCTTTCATATGGACAGAGAAGAAAAAGGAACATACAAGATGATTAATAGCTTTACACGTAGAAAGAGGGAAAGTTTTTCAGAAATTGTAGGTGATATTTTTGGAGCATTAATACCAGCAGTGGGAATATCTTTGAATGCATTTAAGATTCGGAAGTTATCCACAGTAGTAGATCGTTTGTCTACAGATACTGCGGGAGGGTTCTTGATGGTAAATACCGAAATGGTTGCCATGAGAGCTATGGTGATGCAAAATCGGCTTGCCCTTGATATTCTTTTGGCAAAAGAGGGTGGAGTCTGTGGAATGCTGAAAGTCCAACATTGTTGCACTTACATTCCTGATAAAAGTGAAAATATACAAAAGTATATTACAAATATTACAAATTTGCACAAAGAACTAGTTCCACTGGAGGTTGAAAGTGTCCTGGGAAAACTTGGTAGAGGGTTTTCTTCTGTAGCAAATTGGTTAACAAGAATGAGTAGACTAATGATAGGGAAAGTTATAATAATAGCAACTGTAGCAATATTGTTAGCCATGGTGTTGAAAATTGTAATAACGTGTATAAAAAGAAAAGTAAGACAAAATAAGATAAAAAGAAATAACAGAATAATGAAAGAGAGAGAAATGGGTGAAATTGAGTTAGAGAAAATGAAAGAAAGCATGTATAAAGAGACGAGAAGACAAGATGAAATGGAGACAGATGTGTAACTAACAAAAAGCAAAAGGATGAAAGACATATGCTGCTTGAGAAAGAAGTATAACTTGGGTTTTATGTGGTGATTTAAAAATCACCAAAAAGGGGAGTTGATGGAGCAGAGAAAATAATTTTTTTTAACCCCTAACAAATTTTATAAATAATTAATAAAATGTTTGTTTAAATGTATTAATCAACACTGTACGTGAGGGAAGGGTAACACGCAAGTATATGGGCTGAATAATCTATTAACGAATGTCTGTGTGTCTAATTATAACATAAAAATAATTGCGTACTAAATTTATAATAAAAGCATGAATTGTGCTTCATAGAATATAAACGTGTCGTTGCAAAAACAATAGTGATGGTAAGTAAGGAACAGCTTAAATGTTGCTTTCTGCTAGGTAATAACTAATTGGGGTACGTAGATGACGGGTGGGAAACGAAAAGGCTATGTTTCTCTATTTTAATTATGTTTTGTTTATTTCAAAATAGTGCTTCTAAGTATAAACGAGTGGCGATATAAAATGGCTGCCGGTTAATGAAGTGCGCATGTGCGGGGAAACGCGTGACAAGGGAGAAAAAGTTGGAGAAAAGCTAACCATGTGATGAGGCTGAGAGGCTAGGATGCAAGAATGGTCAAGGCTGATGTGACCTAATTGAACTGATAGTGTGCCGTGGTGATCAGCAAGGAACCGCGGGAAACCGTTTTAAGAGAAAGGACAATGCCTGCAGAGTTCTCGAATGTATCGAAAGAAGTTACAAATGTACTGATCGAAGCGGATGGAAACATGTCTTGAACTGTGAGAAAGGAAATGATCATATACATTCCAAAGGACAAGTTGGATCCGGGAGAACTTGATTAAGAATGAATAGATGAAATGAATGGACCAATGAAAGAAAAGCGTGTTATTAATGTTGCAACAATTAGTTAGCAAAGTTAGAATTAGGGTATAAGAGGGCCTACTCTTAGTGGGAGGGGGTCACAGTCGGAGTTGGAGAGTCGCAGTCAGAGTCGGTGTTGGTGTTGGTGGCTTCCAGTGCTGGGTGGTCCAGATCGATCCATTTACTGAGCGGGAGATGCTGAAAGACTGTTAGATGAGACGGGTTGCAGGTAGCTGATGCTGACGAGCTGAAGTTTCTGTTGCTGTCTTATTTTTCCAGTTGAGTATGAGAATCAAGATATTTTTAATTTGTAAACTTAGGTTAGAAATCTTTAGGCTAAATTAGGGAAGATAGGCAGGTAATTAGGGTTTTTGCTTCATGATAAAATTTCCTTTCTGCAATAAAATTGATTTTGCGTAATAAATATTTGAATTAACAATGAATGAATAATTGAATAAAAAGTCTAAATTCTTTCTCATGCTTTTAAAAATTATATAAAATTTAAGATTCTTAAATCAAACGACTCAGTGGTTATTTTACTAAATGATTGTGACACTAGTAATTGGTTATTGTGATTTAGCTGGTCTTAATCACTACAAATTAATTTCTTACTTGATAATCCATCGACAAAACAATGAGCAGGAATATCTTAAGAAATAACTAAGAAAGCGATAGGTAATAAGGTATCCCGGCTCTTTCCAGCGGTACATAAATGGTGTTTTCCATTTAGTTCTCATGCTTCTCCTAGGAGTACAGAATTTCGTAAAGGTATAAAGGAAATCCAGGTGTGTGTGTGTGTGTGTTTGATAGGCGATGTTTATGGGCCCCATCGTCATGTGGATGTGAGAAAATATAGTTTGCCCCTGGATGACCGATAAGTGACTTAGGAGGAGAATAGTTTTTATTGTACGCGCTGCATCACCACCGAGGCGCTGCTTGCACCATGACCTGTGGGCACCGCACTTCGCACCGCCTCGCTTCACTCCACCGCCTTTGTATCCCTGATGACGCCGCTCCACGCCGACATCGATGCTGCTGCTTGCACCGTGGTTTGAGGGCACCGCTCGCCGCACTGCTTCACTTTGCACAGCACCCCCGACACCCGCGGTTCTGACTTTAACTACTCGCAGTTCAATCTGCAACGCATGTGACTTCAAGGGCCCGACGACTACTGCCCCAACCTCCAGAACCGACGCCGGCTCTTTGGAGCTCACCGCGAGGTCCCCAATGCCCTACATTTCTAAATGTACTGTTTTTGGGGGTCTTCCCGACACCGTAGCTGGCCCGCGAAGCTTTGGTAAGCCAGAACTGTTTGGATTTGTTGTTCACGATGCCGGAGCAATCCACTTCAAGGAACTGTATTTAAAGTATACTTTTGCTTTTGATATTTCTAAGAACCGTATGGTGGATTTTTATCGTTTTTGGTCTTGTTTTGCACAGATAAAATATTGGATATTTTTCTATAACTGGTGTGGTGTCCTTTTGTAGTGTTTTCACTGTGTTTCTGCTTGTTATGTGCAAATGCTTTACATACTACCTCTGAGATAAGCCTGACTGCTTGTGCCAAGCTACCAAGGGAGTGAACAGGAGTTATTTTAGAAGTGTATCCGCCTTATCCTGACTAGAAAGAAGGGTCCCTACTTGTACAGGGTAACTGCCTGCCAACTAGACACCATATATTTCTAACACATACTATATGTCTTTCATGTGAATGTCTGTGATGCTCATTGATCATTTTAAAATATAATAAAAATGCTTTTGAAAAGAATTATGGTAAAGATGCTATGCTGTATGGGTGGGACAAACACGAGAATAGGGAAGAATGCAATCAAATCAAGCACAAGGAACTGAGACAGACAAGATGGACATCCTATCATGAGCAAATAGATGACCCAAGGCCCATTTTATGTATTGATTTAGTTACAAGGTGTTCCACAACAAATAGCGAATGCTGTCTGTACAAAAAACCCAACAAGATTGCTTCAAGACAGGAAGAGTGAACCAGATGTCAGACTTGACAGTATTAGAGTCCCCAATTGAACAGCAAACTGAAGTAATACGCAGTCAGTGATGTACATTTGGGAAGCAGCACAGGAAATAAATATAAAATGCAGAGTATGCCTCTTTTTATTTGGTTGAATGATCTGAACGTTATTTTAAAAGCTCCACAATTTAACGGTCTCAGACAGAAATGTTGGCCTCTAATCACTATGAACACTGTTGAACGAGTCTAATAAAAGGACTTGTTTTTTGCTGCAAGATAAATAACTAGGAATTGTATTTTCTGATGCCGATTTTATCGACCAGGCTGTACTTTATGGCACAAGTTGCTTTTGTTTTTTTTCCAAAAATAAAGTATTACAAAAACATTTGAATAGGTCATAAGATCTTCATAGGATGTCAAACAAATAAATACATTCACTACAGCAAGTGGTCAGCCATTCTGTTACGCAACGTAAATTCCAGTTTTCAGCTCGCACAAGACTGTAGACCTCATGGATTAGCATATCAAGATGGCAACTCTTATGGATTGGAAAACTTGCCTTGGGTCTTACCTAGGGCTTTCCTTGGCACATAAATCCCAAACATCAGCCATTACCTGTTTAACAGACTGACATTGACAGAAACAAGACAACTGGACCAAAGAGGAGTGAAGGGAAGACTTCGATGCCAACTGAACAACAACCAAAATATAGACTACAGACAAAAATGCTTGGCAAAATGTCAACTAGCCCCTTACAAGTTAGTTAAGTCAATAATCAACGCCCCAATTGAATGTCCCATCAGAAACAAGAGTCTGAGCAGGTAATGCCATGCTTGGGCCACCCTGTGGCATCACCAGGTGTCTGGAACAGTGGCTGCTGTCCTCCAGTGCCCATAGGGGAGGAGGGAGCCATAGGCTACACTGGGGCCCACATAATCGGTCTACATTGGTGAAGTCTGTTCAGTAGGGAGGGCGAATCCTTTTTTTGGTTCGGAGCTTCATGTTGGGTCGCCCCCTGGAAGTCCGCTGCTTCTGCTGGTGCTTGGGCGGCGGCTTTAACTGCTGCTTTAGCTGCTGATACTTTTTTTCTGAAATCAGAAAGGAGCACGAGAAAGAGAGAGACAAAGAGGTAGAAAAGGAGACGAGAGGAAGAAAAACGTTCCATGTGTATATCCTATGTGAGGCAAGGAGTGTTCTTCAAGTCTCAGAATTTGGTTGAACATAGGCAGAGCAGGTGCCAGTAAGATTGGAAGTAAGTAGGGAAAAGGGGAAACGTGCAGGAACACGGCCATATCCAGCTGCATGCAAGGTTAAGTGCTACTGTGAAAAAGCAGAAGACACTACCAAGAACCCATTTGGATTTAAAACCTGGAAGTAAGAATCGCCTGCAGGTGCCAAGAATTTGAATGGGACTACCTCAAATCCTCTCAAGATCTCATCTTCATTGCCTTATTGCCCTCGCTTACTTCCTGGTCCCCTGGACCAATTAGGCTTGTTGGGGGGCGGAGCGTGGTACTGAATCGGCATTAATGCCGGCGGTAGCGCGGGAGCACAGCGGGCGCGCCAGCGGCGCGCCAAAGGCAAGCCCGTCTGCGCCCAGGGCCCAGTCATCATGCCCAAATACTTAAATATTCCTCCCTAGAACTTCACTCACTCAACTCCACCTCTCATAGGCCAAGCCCGACTACTACTGCCAAGCTACACCTGAACTCTATCTATCAGCCCCAACAATATCTTCCGGAAACGACCCAGCCAGCCACACTAATTTGCCGGGAGCGGAAAAAAGATAGAAGAACTACTCTATCAATCTACTATCTCAATACACGCTCCCTAGTAAAACATCAACTGGAAATTTTCACCCTCTTAGAGTCAGGAAAGCCTGACATTCTGCTGCTCACCGAAACTTGGCTTACCATTGACCCCTCACCAGACATCTTGGCAGCTCTACCCAATGAATATTACATTATTCAAACCAACCGCCCGCCTGGTAAAACAGGAGGCGGAGTAGCAGCTATCATCCACCACGATCTTAAAGTTACTAGCCTCACCCCACTTCTGCTCCCCAATGCAGAAAATGCAGTGATAAAAATAGAAACCGACTCGGCACCAATTATCTGTGTATTAGTCTACAGACCCCCTCAACACATGCCTCTCTTCCCTCACTCCTTAGGAGAACAAATCGCCAACCTGGCAACTAACCATATCAGAGTCATTCTAATAGGTGACTTTAACTACTGGGCAAATGACGTACTAGGGGGGCCACAGTCAGCTGAACTAACTGATCTAGTCAGCAACCTAAACTTCTCTCAGCACATATCCACGGCCACGCACAACAAAGGCCACACCCTAGATCAAATGTGGACTATTAACTTAGCAGTGTCCAATTTATCTATCACTCCATGCATCTGGTCCGATCATTATCAATTTAGAAAATCCCACCATAAGCAAACCCCCCACCAACATTGGGAGGGTGGCGAGGAAATGGAATCATATTGACAATAATGAATTCCTCGCAACTCTAACCAACACAGCCCCCAATCCTGAATCTGACATAAAAAGCCATGAGAGTTTGATCTCTACCTGGCTCTTGGAAGCCAGCGACAAACATGCCCCCCTAAAGCAAATCAGGCAATCTCGTCGGCTTGAGGCACAGAAATGGTTCAGCCAGGAATTAAAATTACTAAAACTCTCTCTCCGCCAACTGGAAAGGAAATGGAGGCGGAACTACATACAAATAGACAAAGCTACCCATCAACTAGCAATGAGGGAATACAAAATATTAATTTTGAAGGCCAAAGCTACACACTTCTCCTCCAGAATTTTTAATTCCAACAACAAAACTAAGGAAATCTTCACTATCGTTGACGAATTGTCTAATCTTGACAGAGTCCTTAGTAAACCCACTCCGTCTCAGGCTCTCTGCGAATCCTTAAACAATTTTTTAATTGATAAGATAGTATCCATCAAAGCCAGCATTCCCACTCACCCCCGGCCGGTAAACTCTCCCTCTTCTGTAGGAAACCCTCACTCCTTTGACTCCTTCCCACCTGTGGACACACAGACCCTCTGTGAACTGCTGTTAAAAATCAAATCAGGACCTCCAACGGATCACTGCCCTCATGTTCTAAAAAATGCCTTTGTGGCCCTCCCGGACCCTGTACTGGACCTTTTGAATAACTCCCTTTCTCAAGGCAAGGTCCCAAATGCTTTTAAAGAGGCCGTAGTGGTCCCTCTTTTAAAGAAACCTGGAGCCGACACCCAGACCTTGTCAAATTACCGCCCGATTTCCCTGCTTCCGTACTTAGCAAAGGTAATAGAAGCTTACGTAGCGAACTGCTTATCCACCTTTCTGGAGGAATCTGGATTCCTTGACTCCCATCAAGCTGGCTTCCGGCCAGCCCATTCTACAGAAACAGTAATTCTAGCAGTTCTTGATTCTCTATGGGAAAAAGCTGACAGAGCCATCCCCCAAGCCTTGGTGCTGCTGGACCTCTCGGCCGCTTTTGACACGGTCGACCACGATATATTGGTGGACCGTGTCAGAGAGGCAGGTCTTCGGGGTACAGCGCTTTCCTGGCTAGTCTCCTTCCTGAAAGACCGCTCACAGGCTGTCCGCATCGGCCATTTTACAGCCCCTAAATTAGAAACCACTTGCGGGGTCCCTCAGGGATCCTCACTTTCTCCACTCCTTTTTAATCTCTATTTGCTCCCACTAATAAAGTCTCTGAAAGAAAGGAATGTGGTCGCCTTCAATTATGCAGACGACCTACAACTAATGTTCACTGTAGACAACTCTCTGCAGTCGATCTCTGACTTCCAATCCACCATGCAATTCATCAGCCACTGGATGGACTGCAACCATTTGAAATTGAATCCTGGCAAAACTGAACTAGTCCTGACCGGCGGTGGTCTCAACCAGTGGGGCCCTCACTACTGGCCAAACGAACTAGGTCCCCCCCTCCCTCCCCCCCCCGACTCCTGCCCTATCAGTTAAAAGTCTGGGTGTTATCATTAACAACGACCTTTCCTTAAAAACTCATGTAAATTCCGTGATCTCCGCATGCTTCTATCAGCTGCAAAAGATCAGGAAAATAAGAAGACTACTCACCCAAGCAGCTTTGACCCAGGTGGTGATATCCCTGGTACTATCTCGCCTCGACTTCGCCAATGCAATTTACCTCGGCATACCACTCTACCTTTAAAAAAAACTTCAATTGGTACAAAATCAGGCTGCCAGACTGATCTGCGAACAACCCAGGTGGCAACGTGCTGCCCCCCTTTTAAAGAAGCTGCACTGGCTTACCATCCCTCAACGTTGCGCCTTCAAAGTCGGCTGCTTGCTGTTCAAATCGCTGTACGGTCGGGCCCCTAAATTCATTGACAGCCTCATCGCCCGCTATACTCCTTCACGCAACCTGCGGTCAGCTCATCTTCAACTTCTGGTTGTCCCCTCTTTTAAACTCAAGCGCCAAGGGGGTTGCAGGTTCGCCATTCTAGCCCCTAAACTGTGGAACTCCAACCCCTTGGAAATCAGGTCTAGTCCCAATTTATTGAGTTTCAGAAATTCTCTTAAAACTTGGCTGTTCACTCAGGCTTATTAACTTCTCCTCCGAGTTCGGTCCCTAGACAGCGCCATGAAACCAATCGGTGTACGAGCACTTTATAAAACCCATTAACATTAACATTATTTAGTGGCACGTGGGATCTCCCATAGATTCACAGATCTCTTAGTACATGGTAGTGCACTAGTAAAAGTCAGAACAAAGTTTTAATGCCAATAGTTTTGAATGGGGAATCAATGAGAAGAACACACTCTTGTGCCAAAGAGCTATCCGATCGACAAGGACTTAGGAACTGAAGGGACAGGTGGACATTTCATGTTCTCTTTGTTCCCTTTTACACACATTCATAGCGCCCGCAAAGGCTTGGAGCTCATTCAGACCTCAATGGCCATCTGCCGAAGCAACAAGGAGAGTGCATTTTAATCAGAAATTAATGCTGGGTGGGCCCCCACGTTGAAGCAATATTTTTTTGTTCCAAAGAAGTCATCCCTCAAAGGGAGGTTTATTTCTGAGAAAACAAAACAAAACACAATGGTCTTGACATGCAGGGAGTTTTCTACCCACTCATGAGGGCCAATGTTGATCTTCCCTGTTCATGCCCCCAATGCAAAGGTAGGGAAAGTTTGCATTGGTGGTCTGCCCTAAACAGAATGAACCTTCCAAGACATCAGACGCAGCGACCCTTTGCCAGGTGGGCTGCTGCAATCACAGACCATTGGTGGAGCCGGCAGAGGCTCTAATGGCAGCCAATCATAGGTTACCCACCTCTTAATGGGGTAGGTATGGGAACCACAAGGTTGGTGGAGCAGGAACCTTGCAGATTTACTATGGGCTTCCGCTCCACAAATCCCCCTTCCCACCAACCCAGTCTCTTTCTTCTGGCAATCCATGTGCTTTGATATGCTGTACTTTATTTGTTTATCCACTAAATCAGAAGTACCATTTTTCAATAATATGAAATCTGAAGTTCATAAGAGGCCGGAAACATTCTGGAAGCCTGCTCACCACAGAGAATTTGTTGTTGAAATAGTCATAGAATTTTGACTGGACAGATTGGGAGTATGTAAGCCCACGGTCAGGGTAAGAAGAGTGTATGTACAGACAATTGCACAGAAAACCAAGATCTCCAGAACCAGAGGGCCAATCCCAGTTTAGGAATATGAAGTAAGCCAATTTTCTCACTACAGAAAACTGGCTGCTTGCACACAGTTCCTACAATTTGATTTTTCATTGTGCTTGCAGTCTATGCAGACCTTATATAACCTACATTAATTTTGTGCCTACGGTCTATCCAGACCTCACATAACCTTCATTAATTTACTGTTTCATTGCTTGTCTTAACACCTCAACTACAGTGGCTTACATCAGAGGACTAGGACTATTCTAGACTACCTGAACTCTGCTTGAATCTTACCAGACACATTAGATAGATGTCAACACCACATTCCACACAAGTTTATGAGAATAGTTTTGAGGGCACACTACTCCATTTAAACTAGCTAAAAATGCAGAAGCAAAGACACTGATGGTTACTTCTCAGCTGAGACCACTTGGCAGGACTTCAATGAAGGCCACTATTGGTTGGTGGCTAATAGGTCTCTATGAACTCTCATCACCTTCCCATTTGATTTATCACAGGCACTGCTGAGATGTATGATACGATACATCCACCCAGATGCCCTCAGCATCTTCTACTTGCAGTCACATGTTTTAAGCATTGTCTCAACATGTGAGAGAAGGACTACCTTTAGGAAAAAAATGCCTCACTAAAATAAACACTGCCAATATTGTATCCTTGACATACCTCTTAAAGTCCAACTGCAGATGGATCTTGGCTGTCAAGTAACAATGTAAAGATGCCACCATCTCTCATTCCCAGTCGACAGTCAGATATATCACCAAGACTGTGGTTCACTGACACTTCGATACATGATATCGCAGTAGAAGGAATACATCTTGATATGAGGGATACAAAGAGGGATCCACCAGAACTGGCAGAATACTCTTCAGCTAAGAGACAGCAGAGATGTAGGTGGAATGCAGGGCAGAGTGAGGGACAGAGGAGGGAAGTAGATACTTACCACAGTTTCTGTAGGGTGATTCTATATGCTTAACACAGCCTCATGTCCTGCGTCTGTCAGCTTAGTTGTTCCTGGAATGGTTTCCTCAGCCAAGCAGATTCCTACCACATTGTAAACATCTGAAGGGTGGTTTTCATGTAAGTGTTGGTAGAGTTCATCAGTCGACACTTCAGCTATCAAAGGTATTTGGTGACCAAGAGATCTCATGCATATGGACTGGATGCCAACCAGTGTCCTCCATGCAGTATTCATTTTCCTTGCACAGTGCAACAGTTCAAGACTTAAGGAATTTTCCAAACACCTTGGTAGTAGTCCGAGCTTGTGAACCTTAGAGCCACGAACCCTTAACCTGAAGGACTCAGCAGGTTCTTTTAGTTCTTGTTTTAGTTCAAGCTCTGCAGTAACTGGAGATAGGTTTTCTGCAAAACCAGGAGGTGATGCTCTCCACAGTCAAGAGAGAACTCATTGCAAATAAAAACACAATCACATACACACACAGGGCAAGCGGGTAATGGTGCCTAGCTAGACCTTAAATGGTGACAGCACTTGGGCAGATTCACTCACTATTCAGTTTAATACTTGATACACAACTTATTCTGTCCAGGACTATTCAGCATTTCAAAAGAACCAGATTGTTGTTAGAATCTCCCCATTCACCAACAGGATGGCTCACCTTCAATCTCTAGCATTAATCAACATTAATACTGAGAACCAGTGACAATAATATACTGGTCTGTGAGAATTCCAGTTCAAGTGAACAGCAAATCAAAGCAAGAACTTAAACCTGGCCTCTCCCTCCACTCAGAGCGAAGATGTCCCACTCATCTAGTATGCAAAAAGGCAAGCAGGGTCAGTTTGTCAACTGTGGAGTAGTAGGAAGCTGAGATGCCACACTTTACCTCAAAGGCACAGCAAGGGACGGCCATGTCAAAATCATTAAGCGAAGCAACAAATTGCCATGCCTGGGCAAGCTGAGCATCAGAAGACATGCAAAAGGAGTACAGCAGCAGATGGCCTTTCAGACCAGGCTGTGTTAGCAGGAGAAGGCGGAGAGAGGCGCAGTCCCTTTATCAGACTGGGTGGAGGGAGACAAGAACATAATCTCAAAAGGAGAGAGCATTGTGAGATAACAAAATAAACTTTACAAAATGAATGCCATGAACCTGCTTCTGTTCTGAATATCACCCATTTCAAAGAAAATATTTGCAGTCTTCCATGATAGAGTAGCCGGGGCAAAAAACGCCAGGATAATCTCATAGCAAATGTACTAATTTTGCAGTAAGTCGCAGGGTAAGAACAGACTGCACGGGCAGGTAAAGTGGTGTTCAATAACCATATCCACCAGACTCTAGAAGATGTTGATGAGAGGACTGGGACAAGCTGAAGCTCAAATTATAGTAGGGTCAGACCACAGCCCTTTTAAATTTTGCAGTGAGATAAGTAGCAGCTACATCAGGGAGGGATGTACAACTCTACAGTGGGCATTGGCCATGGAGGTGTGGGAGGAAGCAGCCAATCGGTCGGGACAACAGACAGAGTTCCAGTAAGACAACACAACTACCAAAATATGGATCAGAGAGGGGGATTTCCCAAAAGTGGACTGATAAGAAAGAAACAAAGTTCCGGTTAAGAGTCGACATCTTTGGAGCTGAAGTGCTGTAATTCAACATGCAACCTCATCAAACATAACTAATAAAAAGGAAGCAAATCTAAGCAATAAAGGTCTTAGAGGCGATTCCAGGAAGGAGGAATGACAAGGAATAGCAGCTCAGAATATGGATGAGATAGAGGAATCTTACCACAATGCATTAACACAGGGAATAAACCCATGTGTAAGGATGAGAATGAGAGACTTTAGAAAGAGTGAGACTCGGAAACCTCTACGTGATTTTGTTACTGCTTCTCATAGGATAGGTACAGTCCTCTCTGCCACTCTTTCCAAGAAATGAAAAATAAACCTGGATTAATTCTGAACACACTACCAAAGCCTCCATCATGAATCAATCTGGGTTCGGCAATACAATAGGGAGGGAATGTTTAGGCAGAGTGTCATTTTTTTGTCTGAGAAAGGAGTTACCATTTTAAATTAGCTAGTAGGCATTGTTCCCATCACAGACAAATCCTCGTACATTTCTTATCAGTACTTGTAAAATGCGCACTCACCAACAGCCATCATGGTGCTATAACGGGCCACAGCTTTCCATAACAATAGATGATCCAAGAGCTGGCATATTTAGAGGGGCAAGGAGTAAGAAGCAGAAAGGTGGGCTTGTTGGAACTTGGGCATCACTCCTTACACTTTGAGACCTCTGCAAAACTAATTGACATTATGAATGGCAAAAAGCCCAGGACAAAGGGCTTAGAGAATATAGGAGGTCATAAATTATGATAGTCGGCTTTGTGAGCTGCAGGGAAATTGTGCTCTGCCTGGAAGCGGTTTATCATGGAAGTCGTAGCTGACATCCTATAAGAAGCTGCCCGAGTTTAATTATCAGCAGCAGTACATTTTGAACAACCTAACAATATCTCACTAATTTACATACATTTTTACTGTTTTCACCCTATCAGGATTTTGACTGGGTACTCCACAGAAACTTCAATGTTTTGGACATTACTAAAAGCCTCATAGAAACTATTTTCCACACCACCTCTTATCCTTTTCAAATAAATAAATTTCCATCCCATCTACCGATAAACAAATGTTTATTCAACTTTCCACAACACTACTAGCAGAAACAGAATGCTTTCTAATCTGACCATACTTTCATTGCCACTCCAGAAATATAATATATAATTCACAGACGTAGCCCTTCAAGGGCCCAATAGGGAACTAGAGAAAGCCAGTATGAGGACAGAGGAATTTGTAAATTGTCAAACTGAGTTTCTCATGTGCTTTTGGGGGTTTGTGGCTTGTCATCCAATAGGGAGCCCTGTGTACCAAGAACTCAGAAACACCAGCAATAAGGGTCAAAAAAGTGTCCTACAGGATAGAGGTATTGCAGAATAAGGATAAGAGGAAGAGACCTTTAGAAAGGGGTCTGAAAAAGGAGTAACAAACCTAGAATATAAATGAGATAGAGGGACCTCCCAAAAAAGGACTAAACACAGGTTAACAACACAATGATTAAAGACGAGATTGAGGGAATTTAGGAAAGGGGACTGAGAGAGCTAATAATCCAGAAATAAGGATGATTCAAACAAGAGACCTGTGGGACTGAACAAAGGTAACAAACTCTGGAATAAGGATGAGATGGAAGGATATTAGAAAGGAAGACTGAAAAGAGGATAAAAACACCAGGTTAAGGATATTTGGTGATTTTAGGAAAGAGGACTAACCTCAGACTCACATTAAGGAAGAGGTGGGGGAACTGCAAAAAAGATATCAACAAAGGGGAATAACTCCCAAACTAACGAGGAATGGGGACTCAGGAAAAAGGTCACAATGAAGCAAAACAATCCCCAGAGGAGAGGTGAGCAACCTGCATTCTTTATAGGATGCAATCAAGAAGGGATAGGGAAGACTGTGGGATGGTTGGTCCCACAAGAAGGACAACATCAGGTTTGTTGTTAAATCAAAAGCCTCGCAAATATCTGAAAGCATGGACTGCGCTACCCACCCCCAGCACTCCTGGTTAAAAGTGAAGGATCGAGCAGGAATAGCAAAGAGCGCTAACTGAGGTGCTGGCCAACGTACCTGAGAAGAACTGTGCCTTGAAGCCCTTCTTGGAGACAGTGTTGTCAGACTTGAACTCCACCCTCATATTGTTGTACTGTGAGGTGATCACCTCGGGCTTTTCTGCACCACAGAACTTCCCGTGCAGCTTAGAGTCCGCAGTCAGCCCACTACGCACCTCGACGAAGTCATACTTACAGATCTGCATACAAGATGGGTCATGGGGGACAAAGCAGACAGAACGTTAAGACTTGAATTTGAGACAAGTTACAGACAACATGGTTTGTCCTGGATATGCTTACATTTAATATCTGCAAAAACAGTGTAACATGACTATCAGCTATGCTGTGAAAATGTATCACTGGCATGATCTGTATAAACTGAGGTGAGCTCTGCTGTGTGAGGCCAGTGCTTATGAACTATTTACTGCCTGATGGATGACTGTGCTTTGTAATGAAACAACCAGTAAGTTTTTCATTAAGGATAAAAGTGCTATTTGATGTGAACACCTGGCAGTTTGTGTCAACTCAGGCTTTTCAGGCCTGGTACATCTAGGTATCTCGTGCTGCATGTTTCTGTCTGAGACCTGAGCCTATGCAAAAGCTCTCTTGGCTAAGGGCTGAACTCGTTGCTCTGTGTCTCTTAAGGCATTGCTGTATTGTCTGGGGTCTGAATGCATATTATTTTGTATGTTTTGGTGAATGAGTCTACTTTTTAGCTTTTTCTTGCCAACTTAATTATTTGTGGGAAATTACTGTCTTCTCTTTCCTGTGGGTGTAGGACTTAGCCTGGAGTAGGGATGCAGTGCTGTCATGCCTCGATTTAAGTCTTGTTGGGAAATCGGGTACTGTGGTGGTTGAGGCTATTCTTTTACACAACTTTGTTGTATCTGCATGAAAACAAGATCGACGACAGTTAAGCTGCTCTTTAGCCAGACTCTCCCACTCCCTAGTGCCATCTTATTTCGAACTTTCATGTTTGCGCTTCTGTGCCCTCTCACCTCCTTTTGTAAAATGTCCATCTTTTCTGTCAAAGATCAGCCATCCCACCAAGAGTTTCACTTGGTTTCTTGCAATGTCTTCAGGACAGATGCCCCTGCAGTGATCTATGAAAGTGCACTGGCTTCTAGGAGGACAAATTGGATCATTCTCCTTGTCCATCCATCTCTGCCCATTCTCCTGCTTTCTTCTCATGTTCTCTCTACTGCACTAGATGCACTCTCTGCTTTGTCCCTTATTCTTACTGTGACTCATTTCGGAATCCAAACTTTCTACTGTCAACCGGTGGTCCTTACACTTGCTTCTATCATCTCATGACCCAGGTCATTGCGTAAAAGAGTGGTGGGGGATTTGGTCCTAACCTCATGGTGTCCCATCACGGCCTCTGCATGGTGTATTACAATGGGTCTTCCATTCCTCACTATGGATTTCCATCCACATTTTGCTCCAAAATGTAAGGAAAAAGTCCAGATGATTGAGTTTTTGGCTTTGTGGTAAACTCATAGGGGCTAATTCTTGGTGTTATCTGGCGATTTAGTCACCTAAAGCGTCACTTGTTCTGGAATGCGGGAGTTAGGATGACACACAATGGGCTCATCAAAACAGGTCAAAACCTTTTCAGTTGCCAGCAAAATAATGTATTCTGACTTTGAGAGTTTTGAAGGCAATGCCAAAAAGGGCTCTGTCGGAGCACAGGTGTTGGCATCATAGACAGGGCCGAGTACAAGTGGTCAGCACCTTGGAGGGCACAGGCTTTGCCAGAAGCAACGCCAAATAGAAGCGCACAGTCTGGAAGGGTCCGAGAGCTGCAGGAATCGCCAAATCCACAGTAGCCGGTGCACACTTGGGGAGTGGCCCATGGATATCCAGCCTGGCTTGCAAGAAGACCTCGACCTGTGTGGGGTCTGCTGATTGAGTCAGGATTTCTAGCTTCATTTTTTTCAATGTCTGAGCAGCACTGAAGATGAGGAAGAGACTAGCGTCAGGGAACAGAGTTGGAATTCTGAAAGATCTCAGGATCAGGACTGTATCCTCATGGAAGGAGGATTCCTACTCTCTCCAATGTTTTTGTGGGAAAAGATCTTGAGCGATTGCTCCCTGTCCGGGGAATTACCTGAAGGGCAACACCACGGTGTAACATTGGAGGCCTGAGACAAAAATAGCTTGGCCACCTGTTCTCTGATGACCTTAGGGTGCATCAATGAACTGGAGTTGCAGGCCAAGAGAGTCATGTTCTAATTCAAAACACCACAAGCAGATCTTGTGTTGATCCGAAAATCACATTTTACTTAGGCATCTGCACCATGGTTTGAACCCTGCAAGCTCACGAGAGGATATTTCACCTAATTACTTCTGAAATCTGAGGAATTTCACCAATGAAGTGTTGAGAAGAGCTCAGTACCTGTGTTAATGAAATATTGGAAAACAGATGCCGACATCACCTTGCCAGAAATCATCTATATTTCAATGCTGTCACATCCGGGGTGGGTAGATTTGTGACTTAGATGACATGGTGCTTACTGGCAGGCTCTGGAGAGCTATTGCTGGGGGGAAAGATTCAGATCCAATTTGGTGCCTGGAGAATATTTATAAGGTGAGCAATCAGGGCTGTACCCACAGGGGAGCTCAGCAGGGCCTGACCAGTCTATTTTTGTGTCTGCATCTCCTAAAATAATTGGCAGCCATCATTCCTCCAGCCTAGACAAAGACTGGCCATATGCAAATCAATCCATGATTGTGCTCCGATACAAACAGTTCTCTCTGAACAGCCAGGCCTGAACCCCTCCAAATGGGAACACAAGCAACCCCAGACTGGTTTCAGCCTACTTAGGCCTCATCAGTGAGCTATAGCTTGATTCCCATGGTTTATGGCTAGGCTCTCTACACCAGTACAGTGGGTACCCCAGCCAAAACATTAACTCACTTGAGGTGCAGAGGGTCCAGTACTTCTACTTTTCTGGTGGTCAAGTTAAGAGGCGGGCCAGAGTCATTCAACAGGCCTGCTTTGGCCATAAATGTGCAGGCTATTATAATCCTGAAGGAGCATCCTGTCTCGGTTGCTGATCAGCTCTCACAGTCTTCAGAGTGGAGTTCCAATTCACACCAGTTATCTTAAGTTGAGGTAACACTGACAGGTTGAGGCATCCACCTTTTGCCTAAAAAGATGCCAAAACTGCAGAAAAGGGGGGGGCGTATTTTGGAACCATGGTCTGGAAACTTACACCGGACAAAGAGAAAAGGCTGGCTACCTCCACTCGACCCACTACATTTACAAATTTCAGGAAGGGCAAAAGGAAGAGTGTTTGTACAGACTGGGAAGTCCAGGATGAACATCACCAGTTGAGACATAAAGAGACCACCTTTCACTAGTCCACTCGTAAAGTACACAACCCATATTCCCACAAGCATACCTCCTCCTTCTTGCATGATGCAGGCAAGGAAAATTAGCTGGATATTTGTTCACTGCTGAAAGACAATAAATAATCTCCACACAGGGGTATAGATGAAAAAGCTTTTGAAGCTGGAATATCCTAGAGGCAGTAGCCACTCTCACACAGATATTTGGTAGTACACTTTGGGTGTCCCTGTGACATGAGAGTACAGCTCTGTTGTTGACAAAGCCAAAATATAACACCTACAACTTGCAGTGCATGACTGTCCAGCTCAGTGGATGGAAAATATGGAATAAATCAGATAAAAGTAAGGACAGAATGCATAGCTTTCCCAACTAATGAAGTTGACTTTAGACCTAACAGTGCTAGATTTGTTTGCTTTGAGAAATAGCTTGATTCTTGCAATTATGTCAAACATTTTTGCTTTTGGAACAATGCTATACAAGCTCCTACGCTATAGCTAGACATTTTAGATGAACCTATCTTCTTTTGAGGTCTTTCAATACAGTAAGCAATACTGGTAGGCTAAATGAAGAATGCAGAATGTCCTATGGTTAAGTATGTGGAAAGCAAGACATTTTGACATTTCAAAGAAACATCACCCAAAAAGGACAAAATATGTTTAGATTCGCATCCCAAACAAAATTATTTCCAATTAAGGTCATCTCTGCAAATGAACATTGACTCATAACTATATGAATAATCACCAAATGTTATGCAAATGTGTTTGCACAAATTTCCAACAGCAAGGTGGAGAATGCATTGATCGGTTGCAGAAGCGCTCTTCATCCAGCATAAAGATTTGGCACCATGTTAGGAATTATTTTGTCCTTTGGCACAGGACAGAATTTGCTTTCCCTTGCCAACTATAGTTCAATCTGTCTCATCTCCTGGAGGGTTTTCCATCATTTGTAAAATTGATGTTTAAGATCTATCATTATAACTATACACATAAGAACTGTATTGTGATGTTTCACATTGGTACAAAACTGCATTTTTTTTCTTCCCCTTCTCAATGTAGGTTTTTTTGCAGATATTAGGCCTGTAGTTGTCTCTACCAGTGTTCTCTTCCCTCGACATGAGAGCACACACTATTCACTCCTATGCAATCATGTAACTAGGACTTCCTCGGATTGGCTACTTCCTTACTAAATTATTGGCTTGTCTACGGTCTCTCACTGTCCAGACTCCTAATTAACTTCCTCCACATGGCGACAGACCACTTGCCCAGGTACAGGACAGACAGATTAAGGAGTCTTCCTGTGGCTACTTCTCTCTTTGGACTTGGAATTGTCTCTGGCTAAAATCCCTGCAACTGATCGCCATCCCTCTCACATTCTCTACCTAAATCTCTCTCCACCCTTCCCTATTATTATCATTATTATTTTTAAGTATCTCTTTTTTTATTAAAGTTCAAATAAGTGATAAGAGATTACCAATCTTCCAGCATTGGAAATGCTAATTAACAACACAGCATTATTACAAGAACATCAGTACCACTCTTCCACAATTTCTAACACCCCTCACAAGTGTCACTGCCAAATAAACCACAGTAGTTATTAAATAAGGTATACAGTTAGGTCAGAACATCATAAAGCTATGGTTGAATGACGGCTCTGCTCAAATTAAGGTGTAGCTAATCCAAAGAATATTATAATTTTCCCTTCATGCTTGTCTTTACTCCACCACAAATATACAAACAAGATTAGAGGTTTCCAGCTTGGAGGACAAGACAGAAGGTTGCCGGGATTGCCTGTTGAAATGTCTGTCAGCAGAGGAGTCCATACAGCTTCAAATTTGTTATATTTGTTGTAAAGTACTCTCGGTAAGCACTCAACAACCAGTAAGTGCCACAGACGGAGGTGTTGCTGTGTTAGGTTAGGGGCAATCCTTTTTCCATTTAGAGGCTAAAGTTAGCTTCGCCATCCAAGACAGTTTTTATCGGCTTTAGACTGGTGTCTTAGAAGGAGAGAGCAGAAGCCAAATATTATCCCAAGATCTCCATCATGCCAACAGGTATTTATTTCCAAAAGGGTTTAATGAACAGGCAATCCCATCATATATGTTGGAAGTTCCCAAACAACCCAAATTCTCTCCAACTGAGTAACCTGGTGAAAAGATAAAATCTGTGTAGTATCACTGGATAAGGATACCAGTCCATCATCACCTTACAGTGACCTTTCCTCCCTTAAATGTTAGATGATCCCTTTACAAAGATTATGCCAAAGTTCATAGATGCACAGCACGGACTCGGGCAGCATCACTAAATATTTTATAGATGTTAGAGATTGTGTCTTCTGAGCAACCAATTAATGTGATACACTTCTCCACCACTGCTTTAGCTTCTCTATGCATCTTATGGTGTCTCAATTGAGCTTACTGGAATCTTTCAATTTCACCTAGGCTGAAAGCTTGCTTGTCTCTTAAATTGATGGTGGTCGTACTGCATAAACATGAAATCTATGCAATAATGGTACATCCTCCCCTCCCACCTTCCACTTCGAAAGGCTGAGGGGTCTAAGCCGGAGAAAAAGAGGGGTTGTAGTGGATGTGCTATACGAAAATTGGAACATGGGAACACTGTTTTGTGTGAAAACTGTGTCCCAGATTGAGAGGGTGGTTTTCATAGGAGTACTTAAGTCAACATCTTCTCTAATAATGATGCCATCAATTTACTGCCATCTTTTCCAGTGACCTGGTCTGACCACTGGGTGGTTAAATGGTTAATAAAGACCGAGAAAACCATCAAGCATAGGCACCCCATCCAGCAATCCCACGGCAGAGCCTGGCATAAAATACGCTCAGCTGAACTAGGAGATGCAATCACCTCTAACCCCTGTCAACTAGGGGATAATCTGGAGCAAAATGTTGAGAACTTTACGCACTGGCTAAACTCTGCATTGGACACGGTAGCACCAATTACACGTAAAAGCACAACAGGAAAAAACGTCCCAGCCCTGGTACAATGAGAATCTCAACCTATCAAGGCAGGACTGTCGCAGACAAGAACAAAAATGGAGAAAAAACTATGAGGCAGAGGAAAAGATCATTTATAAAGCTAAACTAGCAAAGCATAAAGAGGCCATCCTAGCAGCAAAGACCACTTATTACTCAGAGCATATAAAAGCCGCCTGTGATGCAAATAAAACTCTTTTCTCTGTAATAAAAAAGCTGGTCACACCAGCTAGTGCTTGTCATGCAGGAATAAATCAAGACTTTTGTGACACGCTAGCAAGCTTCTTCCAAGAGTAAGTTGTTAATATCTACAACAAAAGTAGCTAATCATCAGGTTAAGCAAGCTCCAATTGACCTAGAGGGCAGAATCAGCTTCTCCACCTTTAAGACCCCCTCGGAGGAACAACTCATAGACCTAATTCCGCTAATTAAATCTGGTGCACTTCAAGATCCCTGCCCGCCCAGCATAATGCACATGATACCTGACCAAGTGGCACAATACCTGGAACAAATCCTTAACATGTTTACCAGAGGGATTTTCCCCTCCCAGTGGAAACTTGCATCAATTCTCCCACTTCTAAATAAAGATAATCTGAACGCTGCGGACCCTAGCAATTATCGCCCTATTTCGAGACTCCCTTTTGCTGCTAAATTAGCAGAGAAAATTATGAATCAACAGATCTCAGAATACATAGAGGTTAACTCTCTGCTGGACGACACACAACACGGATTTAGGAAAAATCATAGTACAGAGTCTGCCCTAATCGTAGCAACGGAAGATATACGAGAAGCTCTTGACAAAGGGGGGACGGCGGCGCTGATTTTGATTGATCTCTCCGCGGCCTTTGACACAGTCAGCCATGAGATCTTAGTAGGCCAGCTGCAGGGCCTGGGGATAAAAGGCACAGCGATAGATCTCCTGAAATCGTTTCTGACAAATCCACAACAAAATGTGGCAATGGGCAATTTCGTCTCCAGGCAGGTTTCCCTGCCCTGCGAAGTTCCACAGGGATCGGCACTGAGCCCAACACTTTTTAACCTTTATGTTACGCCACTTGCATCAATCATCAAAGACGCCGGTTTTACCCTAGCATCGTATGCGGATGACATCCAAATTGTGGTGTCACTGGCTAACTGTGAAAACAACCCAGGTGAGGCATTCAGGTTATGTATGAGCAAGGTGAGCAACTGGATGGATCGCAATTGCCTGAAGCTGAATGCCTCAAAGACCAAGGGCATCATCTTCGGCAATAAACCCTTTCTCTGGACACCGGATTGGTGGCCGCCTGAGCTGGGCTCACTGCCCACACCGTCAACCAAGGTAAAGAACCTAGGGTTCATGATAGACAGTGAATTAAAATTCAAAGAGCAAGCCAACAAAATTACATCTGCATCCTTTTGCTCCATAAGGTTGATAAAAAAAATAGAAAAATACCTGCCCCCAGAACTTTTAAAAACAGTGACCATGGCTATGGGCCTTACAAGGATTGACTACTGTAATAGTCTCTACCTTACTCTAGCATCAGGTCTTCTGAACAGACTTCAGATTTTGCAAAACGCTGCTGCCCGTTTCATCTGCAAAATTCCCAAATATGAATCGGCGAGAGAAGCCATTAGAAAATTGCACTGGTTGCCAGTTAGACAACGTTGCAAGTTCAAAGCCATCTGTCTGGCATTTAAATCTTTGCACGGACTCGGGCCTGACCAGTTTAAGAGAAAACTTAAATGGTACATACCAGCAAGAGCGCTACGATCAGGCTCTGCCAGGAACATGGTGGTCCCCCCATTTAAAAAGGCACCTGGGGGGGGAGAGGAGTTTTTATAAGACCAGAGCAAAGCTCTGGAACAGTTTGCCACTGACTTTAAGCCTTAAAAACATGGCTTTTCACACAGGATGGATAAAGCACCTTTCTCTCTTGCCTAACCTGTAGAGGTTACTTCTGTTGCCCTAGATCAGACTTCTATAGCGCTAAGACGCCCTCGGGAATGAGTTGCGCTTTATAAATCTTATTTACATTACATTACATTAGAAGGTCTATCTTCCAATTGGTAGGTAGGATTAATTCCAAAGCAAACCTCCAGCTAGGACTAAATCCATATAAGGCCAAATTCTGTCTGTCACCATCAGGGCCAATCTACTAGAACTCATTAATAGGCTGCGCTATAGTACCCAAGAAAATCTTGGAGGTTAAGACCTCCTTTATCTCTTGGTTGGCTGGGATGTTGTGGGCAATGCAAGGGCAACCTCGCATCCACATCATGCGGAGTACTAGTTTTTTCAGATCTATGAAGAAGCCTTTTCATCACTATATGCAGGGCTTAAAATAGGTGGCCCTAGTAACATTCAATTTTATTTCATGAATTTGGTCCAGCCAGGAGAGAAAAAGGTGAGCCCATGGTCTGAGGTCATTATAGAGATCTGCTAGGTGTCTGGGGTAATCTGCTTTACAGAGATCTGCCACTGCTGGAGTAATATGAACATGCAAGTATTTAATGGATCTAGTAGCCCACCTAAAGAAAGTGGACATCTGAAGAGTCTCCACTTTCGCCTAAAATAATGTTAAGGATTTCAGATTGAGCTATGTTGATTTTGAATCCTGACAATCTTTCAAAGGACACCCATTGTTTTATCAGGTGGATAAAGGAAGAATTAAGGGACAAAAATTTAAGTTAAACATCGCTGTGGATGTCTGGGCTCGTGGATGTCTGGGATCCCGGTTATCTTATTGTCATCTCTTACCTTTGATGCACAGGACTTGATGTTGAGGGCAAATAAAAGAGGGTAAAAGAGACAACCCTGCCTTGTTCCTCTATCTAGTTGAAGGTGTTGCAATGACGTAACTTTCAAGCTTATTCTAGATGTAGGTGAGCGATAGCCTGCAATTACCACGGAAATGAACCTTGGCCCCAGTCCAACTACCTGAAGTATGTTCTAAAGGAAGTTCTAGTCCGCACCATTGAAGGTTTTTTCTGCATTTAATAATAGCAACACAGCAGGGACTGCCTTTTCTTTGACCTTTTCTAACAGGTAGACTATTCGTCTGATGCAGCATTTGATGATCCGTTATGAAGTCAGGTTGGTCTAGTGTATTACACCTGGTAGAAGAGAATGCAAATAGTTCACCAGTATTTTAATAAAGAATTTTTCATCTATGTTCAAAAGTGTAACAGGGATGTTAGATTAGCATAATCTGGGGTCTTTTTCTGCTTCCGAATTGAGAGCAATGCCGATTTTATATTAAAAAAAAGCCCAATAAAACCATCAGCAAACATGGATTTGCTGATCTTGATGGTCTTTATGGACGTCACAATAAGAACCTAAATAACTTCTTGATGTTCAAGTGTCAGTGTGGGGGAGAGGTGCGGATTCTAAGCAGGCTTCTTGCTTGGTGTCCCTGGATGAGGGGGCGGGGGGGGGGTCTCGGCCCGATAGAGAGGTGTAGTAGTCATGTACTCCATTTACTTTATCTTCTTCGGATGTTAACAGTTCCACCGTCAGGAGCTAAAATTTTGAAAATGCGGGTTGCTTCTATTTTCTGCCTTAACAGACATGCTAGATTTGGGCCTACCTCATTAACTTGGTCACAGACGATCTTCCTGAGGCAAAGCAGAGTCACCTCTGCTCCGTTGGAGGCCACGGCATTAGGTTTAGCCCTCAAAGCCATCAGCTTACGTAGGAATGTTAGTGATGGGGTGGCACTGTACTCCTGCTCGGATACTTTCAATGCTTTTTCAAGTTGTTGTTCTTCCATATTTATGAGTTTTTTCAGGTTTTACATTATTTCTATACAGTTGTTACTCATGACCGCTCTCAAGACCAAACCAGTCACACCTCATGTGCGCCATTAAGACTGAAGTTCTCTTCAATCTGAGCTCTAAGCATGGTTTTCAGCACAGGATCTCTCAACAGCAAAAGGTTGACAGTCCCTCTCCTTCACAAAGGGGCTCTCTATCTCTGTTTAGGGATGCAGATAGAGAGCCATGGTGTGAGATTATTATGGGGGTTATGGTGGCACAGTCAACCAATGGCATCAAGGCATTGGTAACTAAATTAAAATCAGTTCAAGAATGGGTGTGATGCACATTAAGAACAAAGGTGTATTCTTTGGAGTCTCTTGTGTAATTCTCGCCATGCATCTAGTAATTCTAACCCCTCAAGATTACTTTCCAGTCTCCCAGAGAAGGTCGGCCGAGTAGAGGAACACATTCCCCCAATCTATCGACTCTTGGGTCCCATAGTAAGTTGCAATCCCCTAAAACAATCAGGCTGCCTTCAGCGTATTCCACTAGTGTATTCACAAAGTCTCTAACGAAAACGTTCTGACCCACAATGGGTACACAGTCTGTGGCTATTGTGGTGATCTGATTAACCATCCTGCAACCAATCACAATGTAGCTGCCTTCTTTGCTTTTTTTGTTAAAGGGTTTAAGTTGCAATGATCTGTGATAGGGGAGAGCAGCACCATTGTGTTTGATGGCAGAGAAGGAGCACAACGCTAACTGGTAATATTTATGTTTGAAACTTGATTCCTCACTTTTCTGTCAATGAGTTTCTTTAAGGGCGTGGTCATATCTCTCCTCTATTAGGAAGCACCAAACCTTGACTCTCTTATTGGAAAAAGTAAGTGCCTTAGTGTTCAAAGAGATAATTCGCAACATTTCTAAGCAAATGTAGGCTGCAGGCCCCTTTGACAGCTATGGCGAGGCACCCTGAGAAAGATTCTGAATGAGCTTGTGGACAGTGGCCTAAAGTATGGAGTGGTAAATAAAATGGCTGAGAACCCGGAACCCAGCACACCCTCCAACTCTTACCCAACCTCAACAAGAAAAACAAAAGGTAAGCCATTAATACAACTACTGTTGTATCACCATTAACTTAAAATCTCTTGTTCCATTGGGTTCAAGGTAAAAAGGACAATGCATTTTCTACAAAACGAGGGGCTGCCTCCTTATGAGCAAAGAGTGTGGTGATGTGCATCAAGGGGATGCTGGAATGACAGGGACCTTGGATGCATCCCCAGCTAGCCCCACCTCCTCGACCCACGGACCCAATTCTATTACAGGACCGGAGACTTCGGATTATGCTTCGCTTTCTTTTACTGTCAACACAGCAGCCAATGAAAATCGTTTATGTACACACAAAAACTACATTTCCCATGATGCTCTTGCACCAACAATGTCCCATCAGCCCCAATAAGAGCCATCCACACGTTCCCATGAGCCTCTTTCTTTGCTGCTCACAGCAGAGTTAAGTGCTCTTTGTTTTTCTCCATACTGATTATCCTGTATACTTGGTAATTGTTTTATGCGCAGCGGCGCTGGGTTAATTGAATGTTGTATATGTTAGTACTTGCAGGAGTGACAAATGTAAATGAGGCAGATTGGTGCGCTTTGCGCCGGAGTACGTTCGCTGCTTTGTGCGAGTTGGTTTTGTCGGTCGAAGGAGCGCTTTGCGCCCGGAGCGTACACGCCATATAGCGCGAGTCAAACAGCCCGTCTGGGCTCTGCATGCATTTTGGTGCAAGTTTATCTGAGTACCTCACCGCGTACGCGGTGGTTGCGGGCCGTTCTGCGGTCGCGCACGCGCTCACTGCCGAGGCTTCCCTAGTACGGCCCGGCATAGTTAAAGGAGCCTACGCGTCCGACGTGTGCAGCCCAATTGGGCTACTTTTGGGCTCTCTTTGGGCTGCGCATGTCGCAACCGCCCTGTACTTCGAAATTGGCAGCACAACTCGGGAAGGTTCACGGAGCTGCCCCGTGCCTTACGCCTGCTCGGCTGTAATAAAAGATTTGCCCAGGAGTGAGCACACGCTCCACCTAAAAGCTTTTTTCTTGGCTCTTACGCCCTCTGGGGGCTGCAAAAACGTGTGGACTACAACTTTGCTGAGGGGGCTTGGTACTCATAAAGAACTGGTCAGTGTGCAAGTGGGCTAGCCCCCCCCTTACCCTCTACTATTTACCTCTATTATTATTATTTACTTATACTACTCACCTCATCAACTTAAATAATACATAGCACCATGGATGAGTGGGTAAGATATGACGAAGAGGAGGAACCCTATTATGAGGGGCAGCAGGAGACTGTCCTTGAGGACAATATTGTTGAAGCTCTGGACGCCTCAGTCCAGCAGTCAGTCAACAAGGCACTAGAGAGCACAGTCCCAGGCACTGTGCAACAAGCTTTGGCGGCCGCTTTGACACCTATAACAAAGCAACTTGAAACATTTGCTAAGCGCCACGGGTTCGGCCCGGCGGACCCCAAGCTTGATACCCCTACAGATAAAGGTGGGGCGAAGACCAGACAGTGGCCTCATGCGGATGGGTTGCAATCCCTACCTCAGGACAGGGCACAAGAGCACGCCTATTCCACGGATTCAGCAGGTCGTAAGGCTAAAAGTAAGCAGAAGGTATACGTGGATACCGATACCACAGACACTGATACCACAGATGAAGAATATCCCCCCCAAGAAAAAGGCTAAGAAGGCAGCCTCTATGGCACCTGATACTCCGCCAGTTAATACTCCCTTCACTTTTAATCCAGGTGATATTGTGCACCCTCGCTCTTCGGACTGGGCTCCTGCCCCCGAAATCACTGATTACATGCACGAAAACCTCCGGAAAGGTTTTGATAAAAAAGTCCGGAATAGACTTCGCTCAGAGTGCCCTCGGCCTGATCTCCCAGACAAGGTAGAAGAGACTCCGGAAATTGATGTAAGCCTTCTCACTTTCCTTAAAAAATTTGCCAAGGATCCAAAAAAGGGGAATGACCGCGCCTGGCGCGGTTGCCAGAACAAACTCCTGGACGTAGCGGGACCCCTCGCAAAAATTTTGGAAATGGCTCTGGTAGCTAAAGAGTCTGCCGAGCCAGTGGACCCGGACATCTTGGCAGGATGGACACAGAGGGCAATATGCCTTCTTGGTAACGCTAACTGCGCCATCTCCACCGAAAGGCGAAAATCCTTGCTCATGCGCATGGATTCTAATCTCACGGAGTTGGCTTCTGCGGAACCTGGACCGCTTGCAGAGGGTAACCTTTTTGGCGAACGTTTCGTCAAGGATGTCTCAAAATATGTAGGGACATTTACGTCACTGGACAAAGCACAATCTGGGATCAAGCGTGTTTTTCAACAGGGCCTTTTTAATAGGGCCGGACGAGGCAGGGGACGCTCGTCAGGCCGCTTCTATAATCAAGGTCCCCTGAGAGGAGACTACGGTCGCGGGAGAGGAGAATGGGACTCCACCAGGGGTGGTACATTGTATCCCACACGCCAGCGCTTCAACGGATGCCGTTTCCATAGAGGTGGAAACAGAGCAGGCTTCCAGGCACAAAATTCAGCAGGTAAGAGTTGCAGAAATATCTTCCCTACTATTGGGGGGGTCGGACTCAGTTCTTTGTCCACAATTGGAAAAGGTTGACACAGGACGCATGGGTCTTACAGACTGTTCAGGGCTTTCATCTAGAATTCTATTGCACACCACTTCAAGACACACATCCCAGGCAACTCAGTTTTTCCCAACAAGAGTGTGTTTTTATAGACGCAGAAATAGGCGAATTGCTGCAGAAACGCGCAATTGCTCCTTGCAACAGCGGGCCTTGCGGTTTCTGCAGCAATGTCTTCTTAGTACAGAAGAAGGGGGGTGGTCACAGATTAGTTTTGAATCTAAGGGAGTTCAATCACTTCATGATTTACAAGCATTTCAAGATGGAAGGTATCCATCTTCTAGCGGACTACTAAAAAAGGGGGATTGGATGGTCAGACTGGATCAGAAAGACGCTTATCTGTCCATCCCCATTTTTCCACCCCATCGACGTTTCCTACAATTCCAATGGAGGAATCAGTGGTTCGAGTATTTGGCCCTTCCTTTCGGGCTTTCCTCAGCTCCTTGGTGCTTCACCAAAGTAATGAAGCCGGTGGTAGCACATTTACGAGTACAGGGTATTCGCCTGATAATTTATCTGGACGATATCCTCATTATGGCTCCAACACCCGCGGTAGCCAAGCAGCATTTACAAGTAGCAATATCCCTGTTGCAGAGTTTGGGGTTTGTGATCAACGAATCCAAGTCGGCACTTTGCTCGACACAAACAATGGATTTCCTAGGTTTTGTGATAGATTCACAGACTGCCCAACTGAGGCTTCCCAAAGCGAAGTTGAGGGACCTCAAGAAAGAAATAATAGCGATTCTCAGCAAGCAATTGATCTCACTCAGGACAATTGCCAGAGTGGTGGGGCTCCTAGCCTCCTCCATACAAGCAATCTTTCCAGGGCCGCTTCACTACCGGGCCCTTCAGAGACTAAAGATTCAAAATCTCCTGAAAGGCCTATCCTACACAGATCTAGTTCCCCTGTCCCAAGAGGTGCGAGAGGAGATGCAATGGTGGCTGGGCCATGTAGAAGCGTGGAACGGCAGGGCAATTTTCGGTTCGCAACCCGAAGTTGTCATAGAATCAGATGCCAGCCGATGGTGTTGGGGAGCACGCTGCGGAAATATTTCCACAGGAGGAAGGTGGTCTCCTCAGGAACTAGCTCTCCACATCAATTGTCTGGAGTTACTAGTGGGTCCTTCGCAATCAGAACATTATCTCCCAAGCAGGCCTCATGTTGCATCCTTCTCAGGATGGACAACATCTCAGCGGTGAGGTATATCGACAAGTTGGGAGGTACGAGGTCGTCTCTACTAGTAGCGATAGCCAAGGACTTTTGGCACTATTGCCTGAGCCGACAGATTACAGTAGTAGCGGAGTAGATTCCAGGACAGGCCAACTTTGTGGCGGACTGGAATTCCAGACATCTCAAAGACTACAGCGACTGGCAGCTACAACCAGCGCTTTTTCACTGGCTACAGGGGATATGGGGTCAATGCCACATAGACCTGTTTGCGTCCAGACTGAACAGCCAGTTACTGATATTTTTCAGCTGGAGACTGGATCCCTTAGCGAGGGCGACGGACGCCTTCCTGCAGGATTGGTCAAGGGGCCGGATGTATGCGTTCCCCCCTTTTATCCTAATTCCCTGAGTGACATCTCACATTCTCAAACAACAAGCGGAGGTGATCTTGGTGACCCCCTTGTGGAGATCGCAGCCCTGGTTCCCGATATTGTTGGAGATGAGCTGCGACTCCCCCAGGATGCTTCCATGGTCGCAGACGCTTCTCCTGGGACCTCACAAAGATCACCATCCGATGGTGACTTCGGGACAGCTGTCCCTGATGGCATGGAGGCTTTCCGGCAGCAGTGGGAAATGCCTGGATTTTCGGGACAGGGCTTCTGCATTCATCAAACAGGCCAGGGCCCCCTCAACCAGAAAACGATATTCTTCAGCCTGGAAAGGCTGGATTTGTTGGTGCCTGGAACGGCACCTGGATCCCGAGGGGGCAGAACTATCCCACTTTGTGAATTTCCTTTCAGATAAGGCCGCTGAAGGTTTAGCTTACCGTTCAGTTAATAATTTTAGATCAGCTATTTCGGCGGGTCACTCACAGATTGATGGTAAACCTGTTGGCATGCACCCCATGGTTTGTAAGTTACTTAAGGGTATCAGAGTGGCGAACCCTCCCAAACCGAAGTATACTCATTTATGGGACGTTTCATTGGTCATATCTTTATTTGATAAATGGCCAACGAATGACTTACTGTCCAGAAAGCAATTGTCAGCCAAGTTGGCTATGCTTTTATGCCTATCGGCTTGTAGACGATCATCGGATGTACGTGTACTGGATCTTACAGGTAGAGTATTTACTCCGGAGGGCGTCTCATTTCACATTACGGGACGAACAAAGACTCTATCCAGATGTATTGAGCATAATGCCTTTCCAGACAATGTCAAATTATGTGTAGTACAATGTTTGAAAGCATATGAAGAATGTACTCGTTCTCTGAGACCGGAAGGTTCTACTCAATTGTTAATTGCTCTGCAAAAACCTTTTAAACCAGTGTCAGCGGCTACTATAGCCAGATGGTTGAGATCTGTTATGCAGGAAGCTGGTGTTGATATGCAGATATTTGGAGTACATTCTGTACGTGGTGCTATGACATCAAAAACATACATGTTGGGTTCAACTATGCAAGATATTATGAGATGTGCGTATTGGTCGTCTGAATCGACTTTTGAGCAATTTTATTATAAACCAGTGGGTGATATAACCTCAGTGGTGTTTTCAGAAGCGTTAAACTAGCATAATCCGAAGCCTCCTGTCCTGTAATAGAATATAAAATTTGCTAGCATTCGCGCCAAGAATTTTCAATTCTAATAAGGACACGGAGGCGAGGATTATCCCACCCGGTTGTATTTCAATGTAATTGTAAATATTTACCCACCCGTATATGATGTGAGTATGGATATACGGAGATTACGGGTTGTTCTTTCATCTCTTTCAGGTTCTGAAAAGAAATCCGAATAGAACGTTATGATTACTGGTTAATTCTTCCACGTTGGAGGACAATGTTTGATGTTGCAGTTGATTATTCACACTTGAACTTACTGATCGAGCAAAGAAAGAGGCTCATGGGAACATGTGGATGGCTCTTATTGGGGCTGATGGGACATTGTTGGTGCAAGAGCATCATGGGAAATGTAGTTTTTGTGTGTACATAAATGATTTTCATTGGCTGTTGTGTTGACAGTAAAAGAAAGAGAAGCATAATCCTCGCCTCCATGTCCTTAATAGAATTGAAAATTCTTGGCACGAATGCTAGCAAATTTTATACTCCAAAGAGCAGTTGAAAATTTCCCCAAATGTAATCGTGTGCTTCTTCTATCACAAGACTATGGCAGCACCCCTTCCTGTCGTAGATTAGCAGCAGTGGGTTAGTTGCCCTAAATTATAAAATTAAGACCAATCAAGTCAGTTTTTCCTCCCTGTGACCCTCAGATCCCCACTTAGTTTGTTGTCTCCATTGTCCTCTGGATTTTTCCCCAGTAGTTCATCACTTCAATAATTTGAGATGCCCTGGGTTCAGGACACCATACTCTCATTTTTAAGCTGATAAGCGCTGTCCAGTAAATCATTCGGTGCCCTTAGGTCGATACAAAATGGTAGTCCTACTTCTATGTTTGTTGAATGTCCCGGTTTTTGGTTTTAAAAATCTGGTCACGCTAAACTTAATCAATAACAGGACCTGTATATGTTCACACCGAAATAACAATAAAGCTAACATCTGATGAAACATACCTTGCAGTCGACTAAGCTGTCCTACACTAACAGAAACAACAAGCATTTGCAATGCAATAGGTCTCGCATTAGTGAAAGTTTGAGCTATTGGCATATCCAATGATAATGTTAGAATTTATTGTTATGAAAAAATACCCCAGCAGTAGCATAAGTAATACAATAAAATCCATGAAGCAAGAAAAGGGTGCAGTACCACAGGCTGTTACTAGGTGTCCCTGTGGATTTTTAAAGGGAACTCTATTAGCCACATAAGGTACTGCACCATTAATGCAATTGTAAAGAGAAAGATTACGCAGTTGAGTATACGTTTCCATTGGTCTTAAAAATGCACAATTGTTGTTTATTTAGCCAATTAACAACACTAATGCTTTTTTAAAATGCAAGCTAACAAAAATCGCACTTCCTATTAAAAAAATGGAAACGTATACTCAGCTGCAATCTTTCTCTTTATAATTGCATTAAGGGTGCAGTACCTTGTGTGGCTAATAGAGGCCCCTTTACAACTCCACAGGCACACCTAGTAACAGCCTGTAGTACAGCACCCTTTAAAGACAGTGCTTTAACTAGGAATAACAAGGGTTAGGGCAGTGAGGTGGGCAGCACGGTGAAGGGCAGGGAGGAGATACACATGGGGTAGGGCCGCAATAAAGAGGGCAGCACGAAATGTTGAATTGAAAAACGGCTATGCGTATTATTGTTGGGTCACTTTAAGAGGTGATGGGGGAGGGGGGGATGCGTAGGGGATGCACAAGGGAATTGAAAATAACAGTCAGCACAGTGAAATTCCTCAATTGAAAGATTTACAGGCTTGTTTTTAAGCTGTGGCCAGAGCTCACGCAGCTTTGTTTTTCAATTCAATGAGAGACCAAAACATGAAATGCAGCGTCCATGATGCGGTGCTGTGCTGACACAAGAGCCGAGGAACACAATAAAAAAAGTGATTGTGGCGCTGATAATAAATAAATAAAGGTGCACGGCCATGCTGTGTGGGGAGGTGGGAGGGGTCTGTTTTGTAGGAAAGCCAACAAAAAAATTCCAAGCACGCAAACCCAAAGAGATGGCGGCGCCATAACTAAATAAATAAAGGTGCACGGCCATACTGTGTCAGGACGTGGGAGGGGTCTGAAGAAACAATGTTGCAACCACACGAGCCCAGGCAATGTAAACAGAAAAGAAAGGCAGCTATCAATTGAGCGCAAGCGCTGCTTGAGGACAGCTGAGCGATAGTGCTGCTTGAGTGCTTACAAGTGTAAAAATAACATGCGGCGTAAGAGCCCATGTAACAGGGGCAGTCCGTAGGGGAGGTTACAAAATTTGAAAAGGAGGGACTAGTAAGCTATTTCACCAATGAAAAGCCTGTATTTACCAAGATCAGTACGAGGAGCCAATAGAAAACAAGCATTTGCAATGCAATAGGTCTCCGCAGTTGTTGAGAGTTTGAGCTATTGGCATTGTAATGGCAATGCCTTTTATTTATGTGTTGGTTTTAAAACATAAATAAAAGGCATTGTCATCTACAATGCCAATAGGTTAAACTCCGCAAATGCGAGACCTATTGCATTGCAAATGCTTGTTACACATGGTAATACTGTCTGGGCAAAAATGTCACCTTATTAGTACCAGTCTAACAACCAAATATATAAATAAGCGACTGAAAGATGACCAGCTAACGTCTGTGAAGGGTCTTCCAAAGCGTGGGACCCACGGAACATTTCATTAAAGAACACACACACGCCCTGGATCTGCCTCCTACTCCCTTTTGTAGTGCGCAGCTGTAGCACACGGATGGGTAGTGCCACTGTCCTGACCTGAAATCAAGGACAGGAGGTGCCACCAGAACAGTAGCCCCCAGAAGGGGACTGGCAGCTGTGCAGTTGCTTACCCCACAGCGGGTCCAAATGAGCTTGAGGACTCCGCCCAGAAGTGCAGCATAAGGACTATGACACGCGGAGGTGGAGGACACATTTCCTTTGAGACATTCTAGTCGCCTGTCCCCTTCTACTTACCTGAAACAATCACCTATGTCCCAGCACATACATGTTAAACGAGGAGCAGAACTGGCGACTGTGCAGTTCCTATTCAATAGTGTATATTTCCACACTGGCAATATGTGCACAATAAATACATAAAAACTGCAAATAGAATATGTGTATACGTGCAACCGGAAACTTTGAAAGTCAAAGAAATGTTCAATATTGAGTGTATTTGTACACATACCTTTCTTTGGTGAGATGACCGGCGGGCGGTTCTGTGACTGTCTCGCTCTTTCTCCCCGCTCCGTCACCCAAGCTTTTTTTTGCATATTTATATAGCGCGAACTCGACCCGAAGGTATTGGAGCGCTTTACATGAGCACCGGTTACGTTACAAAAGGTCACCTTAATTTTTTATTTTTTTGGTAGGCACGGGAGATTAGGTGATTTGCCCAGAATCACAGGATGTGGAGTTTCACCCGCCAGTTCAAAGGCTGGAACCCCTTAATTAAGGAGCAGTCCTGGCGTTAGGGCAGGTCGACAGTGTAGGAAAAACATTGTAGGTGAAATATTTGTGCTTGTTTACACCACAAAGATTGGAAAGCCTACACCAATGGCCACGCCCGCTGGGTATGGGATTTCATGCCTCGGGATAAAGACCAAGGAGCAATCACATTAATAAATGTGATGTCGGCACAGGTCAGCGCGAGCCCAGGTTATCTAAGCAGCGCATGCCAGCTGCGTCAGTTAGAGTTACCTGGGGCTTCTCGGACACGCGCACGTGACTTGTCTGGGAATTTTCTGCACGTTTTCTTCCCGATTCAGCTTTCCTCACTGAGTCACTCTGGCCTTCGAGCCCTCATCGCGCGCCCTCCTCTGCGGTCAGATTCCTGAGGACACCAGGGTCTAATGACAGAGATTCCTTCTCGCATCAATCTCCCTTCAGGTGGAGTTGGGCCGTCATCAGAAGTGGAGTCTAGCGTGACTTTCTGCCATCCGGTTTCAGAAACATGCTGTCAACAAGCTGAAGACACGCTGTGAGCGCACTTTGCTCCGATGCGGGACAGGAGATGTGCACGCGTATGGTGCGAGCAGGCGTTGTGATAACGCCGCGAGCCGTACGCGTGCACATCTTCCTGTCTGTTAGCTTCGGCACAGACAGTTGATGTGCACGCGTACGGCTTGCGGCGCTATTACAACTCCTGCTCGCACCATGCGCGTGCACATCTCCTGTCCCGCATCGGAGCAAAAGTCGGCAACAATAGATCTCGCATAGCGAGCAGCGCTTTGCGCTGCATCGCTAGGCGAGACCTAAAAACATGGAAGAGGCTCCAAACCCATATTCTGAACACAACGCGTCTCAAAGAGACAGCGCAAGCGCTGCTTAGGCGAGACCTAAAAAGGACAACATTAGCTTTTGTCCCTATCAGGATACAACAATGGAAAGGTTGCCCAATTATAGGCAAACACTTCCAGACTGTGCACACACAGGACAGATTCATATACTGATTAAAAACAGCATTACCTGTTAGGGATAGATGCATTAGTGCAAGTGTACATGGATCTGTTTTCACCTGGCACAATCAGCCCTTGACTGATACCAGTAGAAAAGGTATTTTTCTGAGAAAATAAAACAACCTGAGCTTGCTTGATATTATGAACAAACCTGTTGTTGCTGTGAAAGTGATTTATTTGTCAAGAATACATTCCATTTCAAATCACCCAGGCTCTTGACTTTTCATTCATATGATGTCACAAGTTGGAGAGAGGGTGTTGAACTACGTGAAGTGTTTTAATGTTCATAGGTGAATGAAGCTTTTGGCTTTGAACTATAAACCAAATATTGACTCTTCTACATGAAGGTGTCTCTTGATATTGTGTGACAATAGCTCTGAGAAATTGCAAAATGTTTCAATAAACTTTGAATGTGATTTTGCAATATTCACCCTGCCATTACCTTGAGTGGAATCTAAATGTAAGTTCATCCCTCTTGTTTAAAAGTGAACTTAGCAGAAAAATACTTGTTTCGATATGAGATTCAAGCAAGACATTTTCTCCTGGAACCAGTCTCTTCTGGACAATAATTCAGTGAAATTGACAGCACCGAAATCCACATTAGTGAAGATATCTAAAATTATAGGATGAGTTTGAGCGAATGTATCTTCTTGTGGCTCTGGTTGAAGTTATTTGCTGGAACAGGCCAAAGATGTCTCTTAGGCTTTGGCAAAGAACCACGTTTATTTAGGACAAGTTGAACTTGGCTGAAAATTGGCCTTGGGTAGGGGAATCTATTTCTGTTGAAATTTGGTGTTTGTTAGTCATACACGGATGCTCCTGTGTAGTTTAGATGAAGATATGGGTGTGCTGTGCTTGATGGAATCCGCTGTCTTTGGGAGCGGCATCTATATCTATTGATTGTCCTTTTGTAAAGGTGTCTCTTCTGATTAGCTGAAGATCACTGTCTTTGTGGAAAATATGTGCTGGTTTTGGATGAACGCATCTTTTTCCCTCAGTTTTGGAGTTAGCAAATCTTATGGGGAAGTACCTGTGCAGTCTAAACAATGGAACCTTTGTCGTTGACTGACAGCAGATCTTTACCTTGTTTGAAATAACTTTGTATCCTTGATTTTGGGATTTAGCTTCCCTTACTGAATGTAACTGTGCCATATTGATGAAGGCATCTGTGCATCTTGGTTGGAGGATAAGTGTGGCGGCTTGCTCCTTTCTCCACATACCTTATTTACCATTGTCATCTTCCTTACTGCTTGAGCACTAAATTCACAGACGAATTCAATTTGTAGTGTGATATACAGGATTAAAACATTCCAAAAATATTTCTTTCACTAGGTCAAAATGTGCTTCTATTCCTTGAACAATGCTGGATGGCAAAATATCATCAGCAAACAAAATATCCCCAAAAGATGCTTACTTCCAGAATCTGCTTTAGAGCTCCCCACCTAAGCTTTTTGAAGACTGGCAACTAATGGCTTCATACTCGCTGTTGCTTTGGGCACCAGTTCCCCATATTTGAAGCTGGCCACAAAGGTATAGACAATGATATTCACATCCAAAAAACTGTTAATCACAATTCTTAACCATAAAACAAATAACACGTTCCAAAACATCATCTTTTCGTAGTAGGCATGCACTCATTTGTCCAGGATTGACTAAAGGACTGTACTGCTAATAATGAGCATTCATAAATGAAGATTTGTAGAGTAGGGACAAGGTGAAAAAGAGTATCACGCCTGATCTCACTCTCAAAACTACTTCACTAATGCCAAAGATCTCTTGGAGAAACTGCAGGAAAGTTGATGTACAAAGGGACTTTTGTTGAGAGCTTTAAAATGTGAATGCTGTATTCCGAGGGAAAGTCTGATGGTACCCAACAAAGAGAAAAACTACCCCATTGTCATCACAGCATTGAATAATAGCCACAAGCTTAAAAAATAATAACAAAAGCCTGGCACATACTCAGTAGAATATAGTTGAGAATCTAAAAACCGATCTTTGCACTCGGACAAAACATAAACCACTAAGGATGTACGGTCACTCAGATGCAGTTTTAAATGCAAGAATAAAGATACCTCATAACTGCTCTAAGTAACCGACATCCAAAAAAAGGAACACCAGAGTTGTGGGAACAGCACTTTTTAAAAAAAGAATTCTCATACCATGACTTAACAATCACCACAATTAACTAACTGTAACAGTAAGAATGTATTTATAGTATGTAGTGGCGTGGCTATACAATCTAGAATATGTTGTTAAAACAAATGTACAAAGAAAAGGATATACATTATAACTATTTTGCAGCATGATAGGAGTGCCTATTTTTGAACACTTCATGAAAGAAGGCCATTATGAATGATATCTGAAGTGGATAATTTTTGAAGTAATGCAGCCAAGTGCGAGAGGAGGCAACATTGAAAAATATCTCCTGAGTAGACCAGCAAGGATGATTTTACTGATATCAACAGAACAAAAAGGTTACTTTCAAATATTGGAAGTATAGGGCAGCAACAGGAATTAATTGATACAAAAATTATATTTATACACCGGAAGAGGAGACTGTGAATCTGATGCCAAAAGTACATAAGAGAATTCCAGCAGGTTACATTATTAATTACGAGAGTGTAGGTTTCAAGAAAAAAAGACGGATCTCATATAGCCCGTTTGGTAAACAACTTCTCTAACCTCAATGTGTCTTTCTCCCTGCAGGAGAGAAACCCTTCTTGTACCCTCACTGCAACTCAGCATTCGCCGACAGATCTAACTTGGATTTTGTAAACCAGCCTATTGTGTACATGCCGGATGGTGCTTGGCTGTTTAAAGCACCAAAGATTCTGCTCCCCTACCGCAATTTTTCAATACAGTGTAGCTTAAGTCTCAGCTGTACTAGCGAGCCAAAAAAGAATATTAATGAGGATTAGAAAATAAAAAGACTTACAGGGAGATTTAAAAATAAAAAGACATATGGAAATTTAAAAATAAATAGATTTACAGGGACTTCGGATCTCGGTATCACGAGCGCTTACTGTGAAAATGGTGAAAGCAGTGGGGGTGGGGGGGGGATAGGGGAGATTTAACATGACAAGTACCGATGGTGGGAGGTGGTGATCGGGGGAGAGCACTAGAAGATTTATAATGTACTAAAATGCAGGCAGGGACGCATGAGAAGTGTTGGGGGGGGGAGGGGGAGGACGGAACCACTGGGAGATGAAGTGATTTACGCGGACGGACAAGGAGAGGGCTGGTTGTGTGTGAAAGCATTGCGATATAATGGCAACGCAAACAAAACACGCGCCCTTCTCTATTCACTTTATCAGCAGAAGTAACACAATGTTATGTTCACAATAATTAACAAGGCGGAAGAGACGGGGATTAGTGACTTGCCCACAATCAAAGAATGGTGAGCCGACTCCGATAATGCTGCCGCCGTGCAGGGTCCCCGGGAGCTTCCGAGATGATCTGGAGCCGACGGGGGGAGGGAGGGAGGGAAAGTGAAAGCACGCCATGCGCGCGCTGTGCTGAAACACCGAGGGAGGGAGGGAAAGTGAAAGCGCTCCATGCGCGCGCTGTGCGGAAACGCCGCGAGCCCTACGCGTGTACATCGCCTGTCCGGGCGCGTGCACATCTCCTGTCCCCGCTTCGGAAGCGAAATCGACGACAATAGATCTCGCATGCGAGCAGCGCATGCGCTGCGTCGCTAGGCGAGACCTAAAAACCTCGGCTCAGTCTGAGGTCATACCTGAACAGTGGATCAAAAGAAGCAGAGTCGCTGGCGGGGGCAGGACTACAATTCCAGTATTCCTGATACATAATGGCTCTTTAAAAAAAAATCCCAGTATTCAGCCACTAGGTCGCAGAAATGTACACAGACGAGGCAAAGGTATCAACTTACCCTGACGTCAGTCAATGTCAAGGCGTAAAATCGCATAGAAAGGAACACCGTGAGTTGTCGTGAACGCTGCAAGACTGTGCCAAAGTTTGAAATGAGATATAATGCAATGCATACTGATGACAAAGTAACGTGTATAAAGTTGAACTGGGTGTAAACCTCAGATTTATATATATTTTTTTTAAATGCAGCTCTGCATACACTAGCTCCGAACATTTCTAAAGGAGCCCTTAGTTCCTATTGGAGTTTTTAAAGACTCCTTTCCCATGCTTATGATCGATGCATACTGAGTGTGCTCGCTTCCCTGTGTGCCAAGGATGAGCTCTGCACAGAATTATTTCATCTAAATAGACTAGAGGCCCTATTGATGAGTGTAGGGGCCGGATTACAGACTGCACTGCTGAGGTACCACAGTAAGGAAAGGTTCCAAGTAGCACTCGAAATGCATTAAAATAGTATAGGAACTGCGATCCTAAGTACAATAGGGGCATGGTCAGTAAGTATGGAATTGGGGTCAGTGAGTGTACGGGCGGGGTCACACGCAGCTTAAAAAGAACACCATATTCTGGAACTACTTTTTTGACCTTTTGCTTATAGGTAACTGTATATAAAATATAATGGGAACACTTTAAATGAAAAATAAAATCAAGTTAAACTAATTTACGGGAAATGCATTGTTCTGGTATATTATTATTATTAGGTTTAATAAGCAAACAGCTACCCGCAATGGGTTTATCAGTGCTAAGCTCCACACTGTACTTTCTCAGAGTAACAGTGAAATATTCTAGAACATAGGAAGATGCACCAGGAAATAGTCGAACTCCAATGCGTATTCAAAATATATCCTTTATTCTCTTTTCTTCAATGAAAAAGGTTAAAATCCAGCCAACGCATTTTGTTCCAAATACCCTGGTAGCTTCACCAGGGCTCATAATAGTGTCAAGCGAGTGTTTTCTTAGATCCTATTGCATGACAGTCCATCCACGCAATATAGATTGAAAATTCTCCACATAAATTCATCAATCGGATTAGTGGCTTTCGGTTAGTAACTAGGAGATCCGTGGAGCACTCTTTTTGATACCATAATAAGTATCTCATGCACCCAACAGTCTTAGAAGATCCAATATTCGTTCACATCAGCCAAGTTTTTAGCTGTTTTCGAAAAATAGAAAGAGACAGACAAGATCTTAGCGACTGTGAAGTGCATTCCACAGTTTGGGCCCTAGGTAGGGGGACACATGGCCTCCTTGACAGGCACGTCTTACTCTAGGAACTGAGGAAAAGTTAGAACTGCTGGAGCTTAGGGATCGATGTTGTTTGTAGGGTGGTACCAGGTGTCTGAGATACTGAGGGCCAGTGTTTGATAGTAGTTTGTACATGTAGCAAAATGTTTTGAAATGAATTTGTTTTTCCACAGGCAACCAGTGGAGCTCGTGCAAAAGCTTAGATGTGGACCTGAATTTAGGTGGCCTTAAAAGGAGCCTAGCGGCAGCATTCTGGACTAGCTGCAGTCGCTTAAGTGCACCCTTAGTCACACTCAGATAAGGAATGTTGCTGTAATCCAATCTTGAGGGATCAAAGCCTTTATCACTGTTCTTTGTGCTGGAGTAGGAAGGCAACCAATAATCTTTCTTAACCATCTGAGCATTCCAAAGCAAGTATCCGCTACCTTCATGTTCATTGAAAGCTTGTCATCTAACTAGAAACACATATTCTTAACAGCTGGGACTGGAGTAGGGCATGTCCCGAGAGCCTTAGGCCAAAGATGAGGCCCCCACAGATGGGGTTGGTTGCCCACCACCAAGATCTTGATCTCATCACTGTTCAATTTGAGGTGGTTAATATTCATCCAGGCCAGCACTTTTGACAGGCAGATGTTTAAGACACTGGCATTCTGGTTTTCCTGAGCTGCCAGAGAGATAACAATCTGGGTGTCATCTGCGTATGAGAAGCGAGTCAGACCACAGTTTTCTACAATTTAAGTACATAGACATTAAAGATAGTTGGGCCTAGCGGTGGAGCACTGCGGTACACCAGAAGATAGTGGGTATATCTGTGGACAGTGCTGTTTTGTATGCACTTGAAAAGAGTTATCATATAAAAAAGACTTGAGCCATCGCAAAGTGGTGCCATGTACACCTATTTCTTATAGTCTTTGCAGCAAGAGTTTACGACTAGCCGTGTCAAAGGCGGCACTTCGGTCCAATAAAATCAGAGCAGCAGTGCCGCCTTTGTCTAACTGAGCCTTAAGATTTTCTGTGATGCCAAGTAAGGCTGCCTCTGTACTATGGTCAGCTCTAAAGCCTGATTGGGACTGATGGAGATCATTTGAGTCAATAAACATTGTGAGCTGCTTATTTATATGTTTTTCCAAGATCTTGGTCAATATTGGGAGAAGAGAAATAGGTCTGTAGTTTGAGCAGTTAGCGATGTCTAAGTTTTTTTGTTTGTTAGCAATGGCCTGACCATAGCATGTTTCCATGCCTTGGGGACATATCCTTTCAATAGCAAAGCATTCAGATGCTGTGCTAGCCATTCTAACACTTGTGGGTCCAGCTTACCCAGGATCAAGGGAGGAAGTGGGTCCAATGGGGAGCCTGATTTAATGGCATTTAGGATCCCCCGTAAACGTCCCGAGGTCCAGAGATCCGAAGTTATCCAATGAACAGGACTGGCTGGGGCTAATGGGGTGGTCTTCACTAGCCTGCATCTGATGGTGTACTGATATATCTTGGATAGTACTTTCTCTTGAACCATCCGGAGAAGTGTCTAGGATTGCTGGCGAAGAGAAAGGTTAGAGTATCCATTACCTTTTCCACCTTCCTAGAGCTGTCTAGAATGGTAACCAGATTAAAGGAGGCCTGAATAGTAGCAACTTTTTTTTTTTTTTTTACAAAAAAGCAGGCTAATTCAACACATTGGGGTTGCGACAAAAAGACTGGGGGGATATCTTAGTGGGATCTGATAAGTTTTGTATCACTTGAAAAAGGGGTTTATGGCTATTTTGAACTTTAGTGATTTTGTCTGAGAAGAAGGAAGCTCTGGAAATACGACTGTTTTTGTGATAGACCTTCAACGCTTCTTTATATGTTGTTTTATCAGTTTCAGAATAGGATTTTCGCCAAATTCTTTCCAGGTGTTTGCACTTCTTTTTTTTTCATGCAGTGCCTCATTAAACTATGCAACAGAAGGAGTGTTCTGTGATGCGTGACTCAGGTCATAGGTAGCGGAGCACCAATTGATGATCGGAGCCAGTTATCAAAAGTAGTAGAGTCCACCTCCATTGCGTGACTCCGAGCCGGGCAACTAATCTCTAGCATGGACTTCAAGGCGAACACGTCAAGTTTGGACCAGTTCCTCGATATTGAGGATAATTCCTGATCTTGGTCACTTGGTGTGGATGAGATATTAAAGGAGAAAGGTCCTGCAAATTGGTCCCACGATACAAGGGGAATCTGTTTGCATGCCCTTCAAATTTGTAAAAAGGGGGTTGAGGAGATGTCCAGCCCTATGTGTAGGAATGCCATTTATAAGCTGGATATCTAAGGCTTTGAGATCCTCTATCATGGTCGAGGCTAATTTACAGTCCTTGCGGTCAAAGTGAATGTGAAGGTCACCTAACACCGTGAAATTAGCATATTTCAGGATCTACAGCAATAGGATCTCTGAAATATGGGTGCACCAGTTACCCGCTGGTATAAGGGGGACGATAAATTAGGGCACCAGACAGAGCAAAGTTGTTGGATAATGTCAGGGAGAACAGAAGAGCCTCACAGTCAGGGATCTCCAGATTCACCATTATGCATTGATATTGTGATTTAAAAATAACTTCAATCTCCCCCCTCCCTCCCCATCCTGTCCTGGCGATCAGGTCTAATCATGCTAAAAGCTGTGGGTACGGCGGCAATTATATCCTGAACCAAAACCTTGTTAAGCCAGGTTTCGGTTAGAAAGAGAGCATCTGGATTATAATCAACTAAAAGGTTTAAAATTTCCATTTGGTGCTTCACTAAGGAATGGCAGTTAATGCTGAAAAATTGATAATGAATTGCTTTCGGCTTCTGTATATTTACATTTGGGCTAGGCCCGCTGCAGTGTCAGTCGCCTTACAGTGGTACTTATGAGTTGTGCACAGATTAGCAATCCTAAAATCACAATGGGCACCTCTATCATTGTTAGCATCCATGTCAACTGAAGAGAGGCAAGCAGCTGAAGTTATAGGACAAAGAAAGAGTAAACGCAAAGATGAGTACAATAATCTGTCTGGTGGAAAAAGGGCGGAATTCCTGGCTGCTGGCCCCGTTTGGTCACGACGGGCGCAGACAGGCTTGTCTTTGGCGCGCCCGCTGCACGCGTCTGCGCTTGGGCCACACTTAAATGAGCCTGGCAGGGAGCATGTGACTGAAGCCCCAGAGAACTGAATTTCAATTTAAAAACGTACTTACCTTTTTACGAAGATCTTGGTCCTAAAATAAATCTTGAGCAAAGCTTATTTTTTATAAAATTGGTGTGGATCTCCTTTTTGAGTAATTTGTCATTTATTGGTCATTGCATGCACCACAAATGTTTTACACTCCTCTTTGTTAGGCCTAAGGCTGCTCGCCCACATTACCACAAACAGAGCACTTTGGGTTTGCACTGAGCCCAGTACACTTCTGGGGGAATCTCTGGACTCTGTACACGGTATAACCACTTAGTGGTATACCATATACAGAGCCAGTTTCCTACACTCTCCATCCTATCTTTGTACCCTCTTCTGCTCCAAGTGTTTCCTTAAGTTACCTCACCATCTCCATCCATCTGACAGCGTTGTAGGTCTTTCCTACACTTCCCCATGAAATCATAATGACAATTAGCATATATGTGACTGTCTGTGTGCTCTGCAGAGAGAGGTCAATGATTCGATGAGTGTGTAGTCTGAACACCTTTATAACCGGGTTAGAGACACTGTCCGAACTCGCGGTGCCTTCAACCCTGTCTCCAGGGCTCTCAATTGTGTCCCATCATGAACTACCAATCAACACCCTGAACGCGCCAAGGCACCTAGAGACTACACACTTCGCACTATAAAAGACTTGTGTTGCATAAAAAACAAAAGTGCAGAAGCACATCTGGGAAAAGGAAATACTTTTGTTGAACAGGGACACAAACACAATGCAATATGAAGCAAAACACGAAAAATCAAACAGGAATTGCACTGCTGACTTGTATTGCCTTAAGGATCCTTCAGCACTTTGTGAAGACCCTGTATATAGGAGCCGGTAGGGACTGGTTTTAATGTCTTGCAGGACACACCCCACCTAAAGCCCTGCTTATTTGGGTTAAATTATGTACGTCCATGCCTCAATAGGAGTAGAAGTGTTACATCCTGAGCAGTCCTGGCAGACACCGACACTTCTTGAACCCAGACTGAAAATTGACATGGCAAACTATGACCTCAGCAGACCAAGCAAGGATGCTCAATGGAAACTCGCAGAGCACACAGACATACACAAGACATGACAATGCAGGACAAAGACATGTTCTCGTGACTAGTCTACACAAAAGTGGAGTTCTACACATGTATGGTTAACGTACAGAGAAGAAAGCTCTAGTTTCTAGTACTTAGTGTCACAGCGGAATATGTATGCACTTATTTACTGTACTACCTAGGATTTATGGGTGTTGACATTTAATGTATATATAGGATGGATGCATGCTTGCGTTTCAATGAGAATTATGGACGCTCATGCTTATTAACTATCGAGTATTTATGAGCCCTGGTGTTTAATGTATACATAGATGTTATGAATCGTAGTGTTTAATACAAACAAGTGCGAGTTATGAATGCTCAAGATGAAGCTAAAGTGAATGCATAAAAAGAAAAGTTATGTTCACTTGCTTAATGTAAATACATTGAAAATAAGGACACTCCTTTAATGAGCACAGTGACTAGTTACAAATGTTGATTTTTATTTATGCTCAGAGGAGTTATGGAAAATTAGTTTTAATGTGTTATTATAGGCAGTATGACACAAGTGCCAAATGGATTTATGTGTTCAGGTTTAATGTTTATAAAAAGATGCATGCGCCTGTTTCTAGGAGACCTTGGGTAGTGAGTGATTACTGAGCAGTATTGTGTGTTTTGTACTGCTGTTTAACACTGACGTCCTGGGCTACCAATATTAGTGCACAGTAGCTGTACAACCATGTTACACCCCTCAGGCCCTTGACCCACCATGGATAGCAAAATCGAGCAGTCAAGGCTTACCATCTGAGGTAGTAGCTGTTAGGAGCTCAGGACCCGATTCACAAAGATTTTGCTATGAGTGGGGGTGACTAGCATGTGTAGTACATCTGGACTAATGATCAAGCAAGGAGTACTACGAGAGTAAGCTACAGCAAAATCTTTGTGAATCGTGCCCTCAGATACAGCTTTACAGTAAATAACACTCAAACTCAACATCAAAATGACTAAAGGGTAACTCTTCCCGGATCTGCACTGACTGGCGTGGAAAGAAAATAAACCGACATCAGCACGCCTGGGTGGCGCCTATATAAGCACAGCGAATATCACTTCCGGTGCGGACGATGCCAATGACGCCACGCAGAGCCGAACAACGCCACCTACCGGTGTGCAAATGTACTGATCACAAAAAAAGTCCAGATCCAGTATCACGCCTGGGGTAAATTCGAAGGTAAGGAATCAGCGGCTAGAAGTCTCTATCAGATATAAGAGTTAAAAGACATCCTTTCCCTTTAAGGTTCCAGGGGTTTCCATTATCCATGATGCCAAGCACAGGCAGTTGCCTCATAGACCCTCTTGTTTTTGCAGCGAAAGGAAGGCTGGAGACTGGGTATCAATTTTGGTAGTTTTTTTTTACCACATGTCCAAAAGAGGAAGCAGTAGAGAAGAGAAGGTCAATGAAGATTCCTACAATGCAGAATCAGGACTACAATTAGGTAACCATTTCTTCCGCACTGTAGGATCTTCATTGAAAGTCAAACTCTAGAACATGTATAACACTGGCACCTTTTGGCCACAATGAATAAAAACTGTGGCTGACATGAGAGACTGGAGGAATTCTGAATACAGAGTTAATGAGAAAGATTCCTCAGCCTGCCAACGCCAAAGTCCACTTATTTCCAAGTGGCTCCTTGGATATATCTGAAAGGGGAACGCTTCTCAGCCAACCTGTGGAAACTGTCATCCCTCTTGTAGAATGGCCTCTAGGTTTCCCTAGCAGCGGTTCATTAGGCAAATAACACAGTGAAATGCAGGATACAATTTAATGACAAATGGATTGTTTTGAAGTGGTCGGATTCTGGAAAATATGACTGTCGCTGGTTAGATTTACATAAGGTATTTGCCTTGTCAAGACAGACGCAAAGAACTCTTAACATCCAAAAAATGCAATAAATGCTCTGATGGCTGGTGAATACAGATTGCTAAAAAAAAAAGCTGGGAGAGCAATGATCTGGTTAATATGAAATTCGGATACCACTTTAGGGAGAAAAAAGGATGTTTTCTCATTACAGCTCTGTTTGCATGGAGCATCAAATAGGATTAGATGCAGAAAGGGTTGGATTTTCATGAACCGTAAGAGGTGCAATAGCCACTAGAAAGTCAGTCTTCCAAGACAGATGCTGAAGTACGAGTTTCTTACCTTCGGTAACGATGTATCTGGTAGAGACATTGTCTAGCCGCAGATTCCTATATCCCCAGGCGTCAGACTGGATCCGGAAAAAAAAATTCCGCAACACCTCTGCGCGCTGGGGGACGGCGCCACACGACCCCGCCCTGACGTCGTCTACGTACGTGACGTCAGCGAGGTCATATAAGTCCCTCCCGGCATGCTGACGTCTGTTTTCTTCGGAGAAACTTTTCCGCGGCACAACGCGGAGCCACCAATAAAAAACTGTAAAAAAGTATGGGAACAGTGTGCGAGGGATGAAAATCCATGAATAAAGAAGGAGGATGGTGCAAGACGCCATCGTGAAAGACAGAATTAGATACTGCGTACATATAAATGAAAAAGCTGTGAGAAAGGACCCCGCAAGCAATGCGAAGACCCTTCCTAAGTGCAACAAGGGAAGAACATCTCAACAGAGAGAAATAGTCTGTTATTACCACGTAGAACAGCAGACAGAACTGGACTGTTATTATTAGTAGAACTGTGTTGTCTAGCAAGAACAGAGCACAGAGAGAACAACAGTCCACCGCAGGAAGGTATGAAAAATGAAAAGACTGGCACTACCCCTATAGTAATGGAGGTCTGAAACAGAGGTTAACAGATCCCCAAAGAAGACGACTGTAGAGGAGACCAGAACCCTGAGCCAATAGAGAAGGCGGGAGGGAGGGAAGGCAGCAGGAGAAGAAAAGAAAATGAAGATGAATCTCCTGGTGAAGGTTAATCAAAAAAGGGCATCATTTTAGATGTAAGAAACCCCTGAGAGGGAGTTAATTGTATATGGCAACTCTCAGAGGAATGCAACAATGTGAGCACCCGTGAGCGAAAAACCAATGGCAACAGAGAGGCCAGCGGAGAACCCCACTTGGCAAGATTTTCGCAGAACGGGGAGGTTGGGTGGGCGTAAGGAATCTGCGGTTAGACAACGTCTCTACCAGATACATCGTTACCGAAGGTAAGTAACTCGTACATCTGATAGAGACATATAGCCGCAGATTCCTTAACTTAGAATAGATACCACAGCCATACCCCAAAAAGGAGGTGGGTCTGCAACAGAACAACAGAAAGCGCCAAGCATCCGATCCGGCAACAGAGTGACGGATAAAGGGGGGAGGCTGTGGCGGAACAGCCAGACAGCAACCCAAGCAGCTCGGCAGAAATAACGGGATGGTAGATATCCTAAAAATGCCAGAATGGCGCTACACCATACCCGTATAGAAATGACAGGTAGAACGGCATGAGTCATATACCAGAGCAAAGAAAGAGAGAGAGAGAGAGAGAGAAAGAAGGACCACTCTCCGCTTAATGGCGCACGATGAGGACACCGACCCACGCTCGAAAAGAACCTGAAGAGATGCAACCAGAGCCTAACAGACTAGCCTATAGAAGGAAGGCTGAAGGAGCCGGTGCCAAGAGTCCAAAGGCAAGAGCAGTGCGCTGGGAATAGCCGGCGGGACAAGAAACACACCAAGTGCACACCCAATTCCAAAAAGGGAAAATAGGGGCAAATAGCATCAACTTTAAACCCGCTGAAGCAGGTAGAAACATGCAGCAGGCAGACGGCCACAGAGACCTTAAAGTGGCTTACTAAAGAAGCATAAGAGTGCCCGACCGGGCAGTATGAAGCCAAAGTGAGAAACAATCCACAATATAGACCTGCAGGCAGTAGTCAAAGACCACTGCCATCAGAAGAGCTGTCCCGCAGGCGTAGCTTTAACAATAGTAGTTGATAATTTTGAAAAAAGGCATATCCGAAGGAAGTGGCCAAGAACACCAAGGTAACGAATGGTGGGAAGAGCCTCAGAATCCGAGACCAAACACTCCAGGAAAGACACGTACAGTGTCGAACACCAAAAAGGGAGCATTTGTCAAATTGGGAAATCACCCCAGTAAGCGGAAGCAAGGAAGAACCTATGGGCAACTTGCAACCACTCAGAAAAGCTCCCCCACACATGGAGATTTGATCCAGACCTTGCAGCCTCGAAAAGAGGTGGCGACGTAGGAAGAGGAATAACAAGGCAACCGGCATGTATACATAAATGTATAAACATATAAATATGTAGAGACAGAACAAGCCAGGAGAATGAACATGTCCATACCGGAGCATACCTAGTACAGTAAGGGCAGGTAGGAGCCGCTTTTGAAGAGGAGATTATGAAACCTCCCAAGGAGGTGGAACAGGCACAGGCAGGATGACCATGGCGTAAGAAGATGGCACCAGGGAAAAACACAGAACACCGTACAGCGGACCACCAAGCGACGCATGGAGCCCACAGGATCTCCAAGCCCAGGTGAGATAACAGAGCTATATAATAGCATACAAGTACCCCACATGGAGTATGCACACCCCAAACAATGGGGAACACCTCTTAGGGCAATAAGCCAAGCCAAAAGAGCGCAGTAACGAGCCGAGCCGTATGACATTACCGAGGTGAACCACCGGCTCAATACCACAGTCAGAGGACCAGACACAGCAACCTGTGGAACACAGCCACAGCAGGCCCACAGTGAGCTCAAAGCAAAACGCATCCAAGGGATGCCAATAAAAGGGGTAATCACCCTTGACCACAGAAAAAGAAGACGTAAGGCTCACTGCCCATGTTAAACACAGAGCGCATCAAAAGGATGTGAAATGAGTAAAAACCACCACGGAAGACAGGCCTAAGATGACCTAAGTGGGAGGACGAGAGCCCGCAAGGAGCCGGTGAACCGCCGATTCGGCGTGAGCATCAAACAGTAAAACCCCATCAAAGGGTAAGTCAACCAGTCGCTCCCGGATATTTTCAGGGAAGACGCTATCTCGAAGCCAAGCGTGACGCCTTAAGGCAACAGAACCCGCCATAGCTCGGACCAAAGAATCCGCAGTATCTTAGGCTGAGTGGATTGTGAATTCGGCAAGGTCGCGGCCATCCCGGAAGAGGTGAAGGAGATCAACGCGAGCACCTTCAGAGGTGGCAGAAAGCAAAGACTCCGCAGAGTCCCACAGGGCAGAGGTAGCACGAGCCAAAACACACACTGGATTTAAGGACCGTAGGGCCGCACTAGTGGATGCAAAGATGTTCCTACCCCATGACTCAAGTCATCTGGACTCCCGAGAGGGAGGAAGTGTTAGTGGGGGCAAGGAAGGAAAGGCAGTCTGCAACACAAACCCCTGCGCATCAGGGTGCACAAAAAGACAAACAGGATCATGTGGAGCTGGACGGTGGCAGTGCAAAACTGAACGAGCCACCGGTTCACCTGAAGCAGGCCGAACCCAGGTACCCAAAAGGGCATCATAAAGGGAAGACTCAAAGGGCAGAAGCGGCTCCACATTCCCGGACCCACGGTGAAGGACCTCGAGGAAGGGGTCCACCGACAAGGGGGCAGAAGGGGGTTGCATGTTTAAAATGCGAGTGGCCAATGAGACCACTCTCAAAAAAGCCGCACCAGCCTCGGTAGTCCTCCGCGGAGGGGAGAACAACTCATCAGTGGGGGAGGGTTGTAAGCTGACCCTCCCAAGACACTGAGGGTGCGACCAATGCCCCACGGAAGGGAGCCACATTGAAGAATGAGGATCCTGATAGGGCTCCTGGGGAGGCGTAGAGCCTGCCGGATCTGGGAGCTCCTGAGGAGGCACTACAAATTCCAAGGGGGGCACTGGCAACAACACCTCCGGCGACGCCGGGCGTGAGGGCGGCGCCGAACTCTCTCCAGAGGCCGCTAGAGAAGAGTCCACAATCAGGCGTCGATACAGCGCCAAAACGACGCGTGCTGGCACCGATCGTGCCTCGTCAGGCGCCGACTCGGCTGCATCCGGCGTCGAGTCGGCGCCGTCCGGCGCCGAAACTATGACAAGCTCCCCTTCTGAAGAAGGAGAAGGCGCCGGAGCCGGGGAGGCAAGCCTCCGGCGCCGCACCGGCGCTGACTCTGCCTCATCCATGACAGGCTCTGACTCCGGAGAAAGAAGCAGAGGTGGAGCCGGGGAGGCGAGCCTACGGCGCCGGAACGGCGCCAACCCTGGCTCTGGACAGGCGGCCGCCTGCCCGGAAGCCTGGGGTGTGCTCAAGGCAGGGCTATGAGCACCAGCAACCACCTGCCACGCCACAGGGAGCCCAGCAGGGCTATGCGGCGTGGCAGAGGCGCCGTGGGTCGTAGAGGGGGACCCAGCTGGGCCGCGCCCTGACGACTCCATGTGGACCGTAGAGGGGGACCCAACCGGGCCGCGCCCTAACGGCACCACATCTCCGGCGTTCCCGGGGGGCAAAGGCTCAATTGGCGCCGGGGGCGAACCCGCCGGCGAGTCCGTCGGAGACCCCACAAGAAGCGGAGGCCCCGAGGACGCCCCAGGAACGGGAGAGGACCCAAGGGAGGCCTGCAAAGCTGCGGCATATGCCTCCATTTGGGCCTGAGTCGCCCCCACACCCGGAAAGGGCGGATAGAGGGGGGGCGACTGCCGGGAGCGCACGTCCGGAAAGTTCCGGGAATCAGTGCCCCGGACAACAGGAGAAAGGGAGGTCGAAGACCTCGGCGACAAGCGCCTGAACTTACCCAGTGGCGAACGACGGCCCCGGACCCCAGAGGGCGATCGACGGCGGAACCGGATAGTAGAGGGACCTGCCGGCGATGAAGAGGCCGGGTGACGAGACGACTCCGACCGGGACAGCCGTGCCGACAGAAGCTTCATACGGCGCTCCCGCCGAGACTTTGGCTTCAGGTGTTGGCAGGCGTCGCAGTCCGTGGAGTCATGGTGCTCGCCCAGACACCACATACAAATAAGATGAGGGTCCGTCGCGGACATCTGCCGCGAACAGGAATTACAAGTTTTAAAGCCCGAAGGCATCAACACACTGTTCCGGACGCGAAGCGTCGAAAAGGAGGCCTGAAAACAGGCCAGAGGAACCGCTCACTCCGGATCCGCGTTGCATGCGGAAAAGAAGGAAACTGACGTCAGCGCGCTGGGAGGGACTTATATGACCTCGCTGACGTCACGTACGTGGACGACGTCAGGGCGGGATCGTGTGGCGCCGTTCCCCGGCGCGCAGAGGTGCTGCTGCAAAAAAAATTCCGGATCCAGTCTGACGCCTGGGGATATTCTAAGTTAAGGAATCTGCGGCTAGATGTCTCTATCAGATATGCAGCATTATGAATAGGTCAAACAGGTGGACCCATTAATTTTGAAAGAGCCAAACGGAGTCCTCCTGGAAAGAATGACATAATTTAAGCCATCTAAAAACCTTTTATGACAAGAATTGAAAAAATATATGCTTGATTAGGACCCTTCCTGAAAGTTGTTTAGCTGCAAGTTGGACTTTGATGGAAGAGAACTGTGACTTTGCTTGAGCCTTATGAAAATCGGTATGGCAGAATCAATTCCTATTGGCAGGTGGTGTAGTTGTACACTTTTGGTGACACCATAAGCAGAACCTCTTCCATTCGAAGAAATTACAAACCCTAGTTGAAGTGCGTAAAGCCGCCCAAAACATACCCAAGCATGACTGGAGCAAATTCAGATGCACATATTTACTGATCTCAGGAGCCATGCATACAAATTCAAGGTTGTCATGTCTGGATGAAATATCTGACCCTATATTTTGGTGGGAAGACGTAACTTGCATGGAAACCTCTTGTGCAGTTTCACTGACATTAGCAGCAGTTCCAGATACCACCATTGCCTGTGTAACACTGGCAGAATGAGTTTCATTGCTCCCAGACTATTCCGAAGGTTCAAGGTAAATGTTGGTATTAGTAGAATTATAGGGAAAGTGTAGAATAATGTCTTTGATCAATTTATCAAAAGTGCATAGCCCAATGAGCATGGTTCTAGAAGGCTGGATGCAAAGTCATGGCATTTTTGGTCTGTGACATGGAGATGCCATCTATTTTTAGACAGTGCCATTCTGCAAAGATATCTTGAATAACTCAGTGTTCTAGAACCCATTTGTGATTTATTTTGTAAAAACGGTTAGGACATTTTCCTGCTGGTTTAGGGGTCACGATAAGTGAACTGGCTTCAATGTACAATTCTAGATAAGGCTCATGTCTAGATGATTTCTATTTCCAGTAATAAAGGTCTTTATCTTGTGCTTCGATTGTTCAAGTAGTACATTGCTGTTGTGATGTCTGTCTTAATCAGGTTCTCGTTTATCGTCAGAGATGGCAGGAAAACCTTGAGAGCCAAATGGGCAGCTCCAAAGTCCAAGAAATTGATGTGATGAGAACACAACTTCTAGGACCAAATACCTTGCACAGAGAGAGGTCTTAGGTGAGCTCCCTATCCTAAGAGTGAATGATCTGTCACAAATGTTTGCATAGACTGTTACTGCTGAAAAGGAGAACCTTGTAGCAGATTGCCACTTTTGTATGAGGAAAGAGACTGTTTTGCCACAACTGAAATGAGTAGTTTAGTTTCCCAGTTGTTCTCCTTCTGAGACCATAGAGATGTCTCATGTGCAGTCTTGCATTCGGGACATCAGAAATGCAGAAGGCCAAGGAATCCAGTAAGGAGAAAATCCGATAGGATGTAGCCTTGGGAGCCTTCAACAGAAGAAGACATTTCTACCAGATTGATGATGTTCTTTTGATACAAGGAAACACTTTACTTATGGGGTCCAAGGTTGCTTCCTGATGAGGCAGCACTTGTACAGGGAATTCTGGAGGTTTATTTATAGATCTAATCCGTGAAACAGTGAACAGCAAGCCTTGTGTTATTTTCTTAGCACTATTGACTTCAGGTGTCCAGGTTCGGGTAATTGAATATTTTTTGACAATGGAAATGGGCTGCCAATAATGCCATTCATTTAGAAAACAAATCTGAGAAGTGGATTTCAGGCCAAAGGGAAGCACTGCATACTGGTAGTAGGATGTCCCTACTATGAGTCTTAGGACTTTTCTATGTGTTTTCACCACTGGAATGTGGAAGTAGCCACCTTGCAGACTTACGCCTCACATCCAGTCACTCTTTCCTAATATGTGGTAAAAAATGATGGAATGCTAACATACAGAATGTTTCCCTTTCGATCCACTTGTTGGCCATCCACAGGTCAAGGACTGACCTGAATTCCTGGTTTGGATCTTTTTCATGAAACAGAAAATATCTTCTTTTTTATATACCTTTATTATTTTAGAACATTTGTCTTACCCATCATCGTACAACAATCCCCATTAACACAGATACAAACAGTAAATCACAGGCATAGTCAGGGATCAAGCTACTGCATGTGTACAAACCATGTCTTCATTTGATAAGCAACCATGATGTTGTTTAGCTTCAATTTACAATCTTATTTAAGCACCCTCTAGTTTTCAAAAGCATTCCAACTGCTCTTATGCAGCTACATGTGTTATTTCGGCAGTCCATGGTATTTCTAATGTAATCTGGGTTATTCTTCTTGTAGGTTCTCCAATGCAATCTGGGTCATTCCTCTTGTACTTTCACCGTTTGTGCCTGCTCGTGGTGTGCTCTTCAGCATCCATACTCTCCCTTCAGCTTCAGTAATTTTATCTCTAACTTTGTCTATATCTTGTCTAAATAGAGAGTAACTGTGTCAGCTAAGGATTCTATTTTTTCAGAAATTTGCTTGTTCCCCTTGAACATCAGCTGTTTCAATTTGGTATTGGAAGTGTCCAGTCCTGTCATAGTGCCCTGCTGCATCGATGGTGCACCTTGTGCCATTCTCGCCAGTCCTTACGCTATTGCTAAACTTCGGCATATCTCCACTTTAGTTTTATATTCTTTGGACATGTGAGGGGATTGGTGTAGTGCACTGCTTACTATCTTATAGGTACTCGAATCCTATGAGTTCCTTCTCCCTCAGTTTCTTGGTTCCGGTTGGTACTACCATGCTGCCCAGTATCTCAGCACTTAGCCTTACCAATATACACTGCACTCTTCCAGCATTCAGGGGAGCACTCCATCTGTTGCGCCTCTATCTAGGTTGTTGTATGGGTGGCCTGAATTTCTCATCCATGAGGCTTGCTACCTATGGGTCTTATCCTTTGATCCCCCAGATTTAATTTTAAACGTCTCATTTGTTTCGGGATGGCAGACAACCACTTCTATTATCTAGTGTTTCAGTCTTGCCTTGCTGGTCTGTTCTGTTTTTTCACTGTGGGGTGCAGTCTTCATTGTTGACCACACGGTACAAGGCAGACTGCTTACATGTGTCCTTTCTAACGGGGGCACATCTTACCTTTTCTCCGTGCTTAGCCAGGCAGTCACTTTGAGTCACTTTTCGCTCTTCTATGGCTGCTCGCCTGGCTGAACCTTTATATCTAGGCTGCTGGATAACACTGTTTCACCTCACCCTGCTCCGGGTTTATGGCGTTTCTCACTGTAAGTCCAATCTCTGTTCCCAGGGTCTCCAATCACCACACCCATTCTGCTCGCCATCCCCCATGTCGCAAGGCACCTCCACAACACCAATCTGCTCCTGGCTTCAACACCTCAATCTGATCTGTTCTGGGCTGCCCGAAGGTCATCTGATATTTAGTAGCTCCTAGTATGTTTATGCCACAGGGAGGTGCACAGGTGAATCACAATTTGCCAAGAGTAGCTGCATTTATTGGCAGCACAGCTGAGTTCCTGCTAACTGCATCATAGCAGAGGCCATCTTGACTTCTTCAGAAAATATCCTGAGTACATGCCTCTCCCCCTGCAAAGGAACTGGCTGTCACACTTTTTCTCAGCAATGTAGAGGTCTCCTTCCACAGGTCGGCTAGTTGGAATTTTGATGCTTACTTTGGTGGAACAAGCGGTGGAGATACCTTGAAATATTGTGAATAACAATAGTCTGGCCCAACAGATGTTACTGCTATTGCTGCTGATAGGGCCAATAAAGGGAGTTAATCCCCTGGAAAGAATAATAGCGGCAATCTCTCTGTGTTGATATTTAAAGAGTTGCTTCTTATTCTCCAGACCCACAGTCTTTAGGGTCATGGGTCAGTTTTTCATTCGTATCATTTATTTCTCTGTGTGTTATCTGAACAAGGACGAACCAGAAAAAAGGGCAGATTGAGAACATAAACTGCAATCCAGTTTAAAAAAGTGACGAGTAACCAGGAAGAATAGCACAGGGGGAAACCATAGCATATGCCAGATGCTGCCAGCTCTATCGAGCCAATCGCTGTACTGAGAACGTTCACAAACTATCTCTTCAAAATCCTGTCCGTGAAGCCTCAGCATTTCTTCAGCAAACGACTTAATGCCCTCCCAGATTTCCTGGCCATAACAGCCTACAAATGGGCCTTGGTCTCTTTGGTTCTGAAGCAATGGTCCCACTCATCTTGCGAGCCACATGCATCCTCTTAATTTTTCCAGACAGGAGGTAATGAAGTTTGAGGGGCCGAAGCATATCTCCTTTTTACTGCTGAGACTATTACAGAGACTAGCTTAGGGTCTGCTTTCCCGTGGAGGTGCCATGCACTTCTTAAACTGTCTTAGAGTCACAGCTTTTAGTGTGGTCGGAGTGAGGATTTTTTTCCCCCGCCAACTCTACTACACCTGGTAACCGAGGTCTTGGGGAAGCTCCAGTTTTGAGAGTTTGCATTTCAGACACCAATGTTTGTGTCCATGGATACGTTCAGTTTTGAGGACCTTACGCCAACATATGATGGAAGATGGTAATGTTGTCCACTGGGAAAACTCTTGAAGGAGACTCTCCAGCATCTCAGTGTGCAAGAGATGTTGGCGGTGAGGGAGATCTAACTCTCCTATGGTTTGGCATTCGAGACGAACCTGAAGGCATCAAGGGGGACTGAAGTATTCTAGGAGGAACACTGGCCACTGGAGATGTTATGGGAGGCAAAGTTAACTTTCTTATAGGCTGAATGGAAGTATGTCTTGACACCAAGCCCGGAGGAGGTGGAAGAATAAGAGGATGCAATGGATCATCTGTAGAGATGAGAAACCTTGGTGGTGTAAAAGTTTGAGGGGTTGGTTCTGTAGAAGGTGATAGTCTCAATCCTTCTCTGAAGTGAAAGTCGATGTTGAAAACCAGGTCGCCCATTTAGGAGATATCAATATGTGTCATGACGCATCTGCACCAATGGGGGTGGTGAGGTGACGTTGAGTGAATAAATGGCGAGCAGGATACCTGCATATGTCTGGAGCACTCTGACATCGAATACCTGCTAGACCAGTGCAGATGACTGTGTTTTGACATCAAGCCAGTTCTCAAAGGGGCACATGTTGGGGCTTAGGCTTTTGCAGACATTGAAGCCTTTGAAGGTAACCGTGGACAACGTTGACATGAATGTCGATAAGGGGGCCTTCTTTTTTCACCCTTATCCAACCTTCTCCCTAGATCTCCCTCTCTGAGATTCCTTAGGAGATGAGGCTCTATCGCAGTGGAAGCTGAATGTTCCTGAGAGGACCCTTTGGCTGTTTTCCTCTTGTATGATTTGAGAGATCTTCTCGCTTCCCACGAAGTTTGATGCCATAGTAGTCTTTGAGTGTTCTTCTAGACATTTATTTGTGCAAAATGTGCTTTACTTCTCGGAATAGGAGAAGGGTCAACACACTATGTAAACCTTGTGTGGATCTGTGGCAACCTGTTTCTTTCCATAGGACTGGCACTTCACAAATAAGATGGGTATTTTGGCATGAAAAAATCCTGTGAAAAAGTACAAAAACAACTACTGTATTTGGTTTCCAGGATGTGAAAGACAGAGTAAAAGCAAAAAGGGATGATGTCAGAGAGAAATTCCTCTGAAACAACAGGTGTGAAAACACCCAGCGTGTTCCAGGATCCAACTCAAACGCCAGAAGAAAGAAGTGAGTCTGTGGAGGCAACTGACTGTTCAAGGCATCATTGGTGGTGGAAACACCTAAAACCTTGAACGGACAGGGTGCTTTTTAAGTCTTATAATGTAAGCCTATCAAGCTGCGCTTTTCCTCGTTACCAACAGTTTGTGTTATAGTTGTGTAATGTAATTTAGAGAAAGGGTTTGTGATACTGCAAACAGTCTAAAATCTGGAAAATCTTGTCTTTGATCAGTTGTTGGAGGGTCCTCTGCGCAATTTGGACATGCTGGACTCTTCGCATTTTTTATTCAAATATCAATATATAAATTGATATTCCAGGGTCCATGTACGTAGTGGGGAATTATTCTAATGTTTATGACTATCAATGATGATCCTTCAGTGCAGAACAAAGAGACAGACGGAGCAACCAGAGGGCTCAGGTTGCTAGGTAACAGCCAACAACAGAACAATAGAGACAGTACCACTGAGAAGGGCAAACCTCCACTAAGCAATGCAATGGATGGGGCAATATCCCCACACCCTCAGGTATCTCGAATATGATAGAGGGAACATTAGGCAGCAAAGATGTCCACTGTGGATAGAAGAGGGACTGCAGAAGAAAACCAACACCTTGCATATCCACACATGATGTCCTAATGAATACCTACTATTCATGTTGACCAGTAAAGCACACATGCACTTAGACACACACACACTGTTCTATCACTTAGTCTAGGGGTGCACTTTGGGTGTACCCCTTTCCAATTGAGCCTAGCTCTGCTGACAAAAGACTTGCCTGAAATGTAAAGCACCTCTAGTGGAATCTCAGGTTGTCCCGTTCGGAGGAGGAAAAACAGGTTATCCAGAAAAAAACTAACCAGGCTGGGTGGCACAGCCTTAAAAACATGCAAAGGACTACTGCCATATGTGTTCCCTTGATTGTACTATGTATACAAAGGCATTATGAATGCGATTTTGTAATGTACACAAAGTGAAGCTATTGATGCCAACATTCAATGTACATCAATAAGGACGCAGATACTTATTTAATGCATGTAAAAAAATGAGATCTGGATGTTGCTCTTTAATGTATACAGAGATGAGTTATTGACACTCATGTTTAGTGAATATATATATTAGGAGGCACTGTGGGTATTTATTTTTATCTGTAGAAAATTAGTCCTTGTTGATCGTGTTGATTGTCTAAAAAGGGAAGTTACGGAAGCTCCGTTAAATGTTCATATATGCCTGTTACGTACACATGTATTCAGTGTATGTAACAGGATGTTACTGAAGCTCTTATAATATATTTGAGGTTAACTCTAGACACTTATGGCTAATGCACTGAAAATAATTACTGCATGTGCGTGTTTCAGTTACTTAAAAGACAGTTATCTATATGTGCATAAGAAATGTACATGAATGAGTACCGGCACGGACAGGTGTTCATGATTAGTTACTCACGTCATTGCCTTCCGTTTCAAACTGCTCGAACTGCAGTGATATGCGATACTGTGTGGGTGCCACTAGCTGCCAGATGCAGTTCTTATTGGGTGGGTACTCCTTGGGCCAGCCTGGACTAGTAATGGAGCCATTAAGTTTGGTGAGGAATCCTCCGCAGGCAGCTGTGGGGATCAGAGAAGAGGAAGCAGTGAGGGCACTGAGAGAGCAGGATAAAAGAAACAAAGAACAGAGACCTGGAAAGGACAAGAGGGGAGGTTTTCAGTTGGAAGAGTGCTGCAAACAGGACAAAGAAAGAGATGATTAGTGACAGGCCAGGGTAAAGGAGAAGAGATAAGAGATGACTACAAGGGCAGCAAGAATATGGAGCTCACAAAAGTTGATGAGAGACGAGCAGAAAAGCTTAACTCGACAGAGAAAAGGCGGGATTCAGTGAAGGTTATGTGCTGGGAGAGGGCAAGGCAGGAGATGAGAGTCAACAGTGGTGGTGTACAGAGGTCATGATCTAGGACAGGAACAAAATATCTAGGAGTGAAGGCTGGAGAAGACAGGAAAGAGTACAGGAGACAAAAACATCAGATCACACGAGTACTTGAGAAAGCATTAGAAATGAGAGGCATGTCGAGCAGGTTGAGAGTACAGAAAACAAGGGAGGAACAGAAAGCCAAACAGCAAGGGCAAAAGGACAGGATACAGGACAGAAGATCAGAATCAGTGAGTGTGTACTAGGAGAGGTTGGTAAAAAGAAACAGAGATAAGGGACTAGAATGCAGGCCATGACGGGACTGGGCAACAAGATAGGTAATTGTATGAGAGAGTGCAGAACACAGATTACATCATAAATACTGTCTTTAAAACCTGAATAAAGTGGGAATATTGTCTAAATGGCCAAGTCCCAACAAAGCCTGAAAGAGTAGCATGCTGAGCACACATGCATACTGCAACCGCTACCTCACAGATCTATATGTGCGGTGTGCTGCACATCATCCATGCGCCTGTAAGGAGAAACCCACAGCCTAAACTTGAGCGGTGTACGAATAACGGGTGCCCAGCTACACTCTCACAAAGAATTCTATTGGCTGAGCACATTGTGGTAGCAGCCATCAGACTGGCTATTCAGATGGCCTCTCTCGGGACGTGCAAACTCCTTTTACATATTTTCACTCCAAGTGGGAATGCTTACCCAAAAAAGTAGTAGGATGACCCTGATTAATCACAGAAGGTGGTAATTCTGCTGAAAAAGCAGTAACCGAATGCCTAAATTGGGTTGGCAAGTATGCAGACACCATTGCAAAGCAAGAATCTACACTGTAATTTCACTTTCCATTTCACCAGTTAGAATTAGAAAGTGCACTAGGGTGCACTGCTCTGCCCTGTAACAGTGCAGGACTCCATTGGCATTCAGCACAAGAACAGCAGTAACACTGATGTAAATAAAAGTAAAGGGGAGCAATAGGTGCAGTTTAATGAGGTATATGTAGGGTTGCCTGTTAAAAATAGTTGAGAAAGACATGCAGGTCTGCCTCATGAATAATTAAAAACATTCAACAGAAAAGGCATTCGCAAAAGAGTTTTTTGGCACAAGTGATTTGTCAATGACAAATCATAAGAATCACAGAGACAGAGTAGAGAGAGGGACGGGTCAAGAGAGAAAATAAGAGTATATCAGGAAACAGCCAGGAGGGAAGTAAATTAAGGGCGAGAAGGAAAAAACATGCAAACCTACCCAGCAGATACTCCTGGATAAAGCTTCTGGACACACACACACACACACACTCTCCTGTGAAAGCACAAACTGAAGGACAATTGCTGGAGGAAGATAGCAATTGCTAGGAATTGCTTTTGATGAAGTTAACATAACTGAATCTCTAACACTGACATGGTACTATTGCTACGGTATGCCTGCTAGGAGGATGCCGTCACAAGCACGCCGGTGCTAGAAGCTCACCCTAAGGGGCATTGTGAGGATGAAATGAACACTGCAGCCATCACTGTAAGACGTTCAAACTGAAGGCAGTCCTGGAAGGAATTTCACACTACTGTGGTCTTCGTCAGGTACTACTAGTAACTTGCTGTGCTGCAGTTATGCACTCACCTTCACATTTGCGCTTGTCCGCGGCCAGCTCATACCCAGGTTCGCAGGCACACTTGTAGCTTCCCAGGGTGTTGACGCAGCGCTGCTCACAGCCTCCATTGTTTGGTCGAGAGCACTCATCTACCTCTAGGAAGGAAAAAGTAGAGAGAAGGACGAGGATTGAACAAACAGCTTATCATTAGATGGGAGGAAGATCACACAGCCTATGATCTTTAATCTTCATTAGACAAAATACAACCTCCATCAAGCACAGGTCAGACTTTTACACATATGCTCTATCATCTCCACCAACAAGCAGGCCAATTTGCACATGATTTGTTGCCGCTCACACAAACGCCCGTAGCATGTGATCTGCAACCGCGACTACTCGCTATCGCGGACCTCGATCATGCAGGACCACCCACCACAATCTAGCAAACAACCTACCTTTAAAGAAGTTAACAGCAAACCCTGCCTTGTTGATGGAGCCATCGGACACAAACTTCATCCACAGCTTGTTGGATGTACTCTTGATATCATCAGGTTTGTCATAGCCGCAGTACCGTCCTACAAGGAGGCTGGACTCGCTGCTTCCATCCCTTATTTCCAAGTAGTCATATGCACAGCTGTCATGTCTTTCAATCTGTAGAGTGCATGTATGAAGAGGGCATGTTACAAAATCCACTTTGTACAACTGAACACTATGAGCAACGAGCAAGAAGGTGATATTGTGTGGCCAGTACTTTGTTCTCCCTCCCTTTTCCCTACAACCCTACAGGAGACAGGACGGTCAATATAGTGCTAAATAGTACTGCAGTCCCTGGCAGTACTCCTCTGCCAAGCCTCCCAGGACCATGGAGCCTCCTCTCTGCCCTGTAAAGCACCGTAACCATGATGACAATGCAGTTCCAGGTCTCTCTGCTGTACTCTGGTCCCTCGTCTTCCACTATGTGCCACTGTGGAATCCTGCAACAGCCCACAGTCCGCTCTTTGTGATGAATAACAATGCAGTGCTTCACTGTAACCATGACTCCCTTCTAGGTGCTGACCAACACTGCAGTATTGACGTCCACTTTTTCTGTACTGTGTTCTAAGCCACTGTAAGCATTCCTAGTCCCTACGTCGTGTGGTGCATGCACTGTAGCACCTTGAAGTACCCTACGGTCTATGCTGTATGACGCTGTAATTACCTGCAGTACACAGATCTCTGCTCAATGTGCTGAACAGCACTTTAGCAACTACCGTACCCCAGTCCACGCTATCTGTGTTGTAATGCACTGTACTGCGAGGCAGTCCCTTGGTACCTGCTCCCTGTGCAATATGCACAGTAACGCCCTGCAACATCTCATTCTCTGATCTGTGCAGTATGGCACTGTGGAACACTGAAAGACCCTAGTCACTGCTCCACAGGCAGGTGTCCTGCAAGACCCTGGCTCCCACTAAGCGGTTTATGGCACTGCAGCCCTCCGCAGTACCCCCACACCTGCTCACTGTCCTGCATGGCACTGTAGAGCCTTTCACTATGCAGATTCCCCCTCTCCTTTCTGTCTGACATTGCAGTCTTACAGTACCCCAGGCCTTGTGTTCTGTGCTGCAGGCACTGTACCACAGCCCCTGTCTCTTTGCTGTATGTCACTGTACCGCTATCACAGCTTACCCTGCTCTAAGGCACTGTAGTGCATGCTGTACCACAGTTTCTGCTCTATGTGCTGGAAAGCACTACAGCTATCTCTTCTGTGCTGGACTGTGCGGCCCCTCATTACCCCTGCATTATTTATATGCAGCAGAAGGGACGGTATCTCCCCAGAGTACCTCAGTTACTGCACTCTGAGCTGTATGGCACTGTAATGACCAGCAGATTCAATGAAATATATAAATAAATAATCTATATTTGTAAAGTGGGAACATATCGCCCCTTAAGGTTTCAAGGCGCTGGGGGCGCGAGTCATCAATTTTCCTTGGTTGAACTGTATGATACTGAGGTTCATGTTTGTATTGTTCTCTTTGACAATGTAGCACAAAGTAATACCCCAGGCCATGATCTGTACTGTAAGACGCTCTAGGGATCACAACGTCCAGCTCTAGTCAGTATATACATGAATCCATAGGCCGTTGCTGTTATTACAATTTTTGTTGTTGGAGCTGCTTGGCATTTTGGCATTCTACAGTATAAGAACGTCACTGCTATCTGCCCCTTACATCACTGTGGTACCCCCAAAGTAGCACAGTCCCCGATATCTGTGCTTGCTGGTGTCCCCTGGAGGCAGACTAGCTGGCACCATACCTCGAAGGACTGAAAGGTGAGGCCAACGTGGAAGCCCTCTGACACCATGATTTTCCATATACAGACTTTGCTCGGTCTGTAATCGTCGGGATAGTTTGGGGATTGGATATGGCCATTGTCTTTTTTTACATCACCTCCGCAGATTGCTGAAAGAGAAGAGGAAAAGAAAAAAGTTACATGTCGGTACCGATTTGCAGCTTGATACCGTTATATGGGGTTATGTGGCCCTTAGATACATTGTCGACATTGCTGAGTTAGCATAAGTTTTGCTTGCCCTATGCTGCTGCTTTTGCGCACGCCTCTGCTAAGAGTTTGTTTTCGCGACACTTTGCCTCTGCCCTAAACATGATAACAGATTGTTTTTCACGTTCTCAGCTTTCCCTTCAATTCTGTCTGAACATAATGTGCAAGGTCGATCAACAATGTCTCTTGTTATTCTGCTCTGGTCAGTCCCTATTACCTAGACAAAACATGTTACCAACAGCTGCAATATGGAAGAATCGTGCTTTGATATAGCGTTGTTGCCTGTTTTTGAAACACACTCGAAGAAAGCCGTTCCATGGAGCTGAGCTCTGTTGTTCCTATGATGTAAACCTTTGCGTTTAGGCTTTCAGGTAGGGGGTCTGCTAATAACGCCTAGAGATCTTCTGTTATATAAAATAACTTCTTACTACCAAGGGGAGGGTGATTAGGCCCAGTTATTTTGCCCTTTTCACAGTCTTTATAAAATGACGACTCCTTTTGTATTCTATGGTATTGTAACAATGCTAATGATGCTAGCTTTATGCATTTTGCTGCTGGTCGTGGTTCGCATACTGTTTTATGAATCACTATAGTCAAAATAAACATTTTGAACTTATTTAGTGACTCTGAATATTCTTATTGTGGACAAGTATGTGAGAGCGAAAGATTGTCTTGTTCCCGCGACTCTGAGGTGAGTCGGGAGTGCTCGTGTTCTGGGTTGTCTAAACATTCGTAGCTTCTTGATATTTGTAGGAGACCGAATGAGACACTATTGCTAGTTGGTTGGGATTTTGGGTACTAAGGTGATAGGAGGTACACCCCTATTTACTGAGGTCCTGTTTTCTTGTGCATAGTTCTGTGTATGAGCAGAATCCCCGCAACAATACTAGTTTTCGATATACATGCTGTGCAGGTTTCTCTCACCCAGTGGCTGGGTCATAACTTTCACTTGTTAGGTCGAGCCTGGGCATCGCATGCGCTGCTCTGCGAAGCATGCTTTATTCGAGTATAGGCTTGAAGCCCCACCCACTCTCCGCCCATATTTGTCATTGGCTTGTGTCATTGTCCTTTGTAAATGCTGGCTTCTAATTCGTTAATAGGCTTGTTAGTCCCTCTTTAGTACCGCCTTGTCTTCATTTGTAACCTCGCAGGAGGGCTGGCCCATTTACTTCTGTTGTTACACGATATGTCTTTTTTTTAGTCTGTAAGCACTATTTTCTTTAATGAGTTTCTCCTACTGCAGGCACAACATGCTTTCCTGCAACATTCAGCGCACCATGCGTGCTTTTACTTTCCAAGCAGCCCGGGACAATGGCGGCCGCTTATTTAAAATGAAATAGGTCTCGCATTTACAAGAGTTTGAGATATTGGCATTGTAAATGGCAATGCCTTTTATTTATGTGTTAATTATCAAAACAGATAAATAAAAGGCATTGTCATTTACAATGCCAATAGCATAAACTCTCGCAAATGCGAGACCTATTGCATTGCAAATGCTTGTTTTTCTCTACGGGCAGGACTATAATGACACCTTCCTCTCTCCAGTTAATGCTGCTCTACAGTTCACCACATAGCAGCATCATAGTTAAATTAATCTATCCTTATTCTGCAAAACTATTGTTAGAAGTAAATTACATTTTTGAAGCATGAATCATTCATACATCAGATTGCAGGGCACACACAATGAGTGTAATTTCTCCTTTGTAGATTATGATGCACAAGTTACTAACTTGTGTAACGATATATCTGTAAGAGACAGTAGTTAGTGACAGATTCCTTACCTTAGAATATCCCCAGGCGTCAGGCTGGATCCGGAAAGTTTTTGCGTAGCAGTACCCTTGCGCGTCGGTAGGCGGCGTCGTGCGGCTCCGCGTCCGTCGTCGGCATCGTGATCGCCGGGATGACGTCGCGGGCAGTACTTAGACGCCGCCCCTGCGCGCTGACGTCAGTTCTGTACACGACTTTCCGCGCCAGGAACGCAGAGCCATGCAAGAAGCTGACATAGGTGTCTGAAAAATACTAGGGCCCTGAAAGGGATGTCCTTAACCCTAGAAATCAGTTTGCAGAACGGGGAGGATGGGTGGGGCGGTAGGAATCTGTCACTAACTACTGTCTCTTACAGATATATCGTTACACAAGTTAGTAACTTGTGCATCTGAAAGAGACACGTTAGTGACAGATTCCTTACCTTAGAATAGATACCCCAGCAATACCAACCCCGGTGGTGGGTCTGCGAACAAAGATCAGACAAGGAAGTCCCGGAGGACAGAACGGCCAAAGAAGCCGTCCCTCCGGACCTGACTGTCAAGGCAGTAATGCTTGGTAAACGTGTGCAGCGAGGCCCACGTAGCTGCCTGACAGATATCCTGCAACGGAACACCACGGCCTAAAGCCATGGTAGCAGCCATTGCCCTGGTGGAATGGGCACGCAGCCCAACAGGAGGCTCCTTCTTAGCTAAAGAATAGCAGGCTTTGATACACAAGGTTACCCAGCGGGAGATGGTTCTCTTGTGCACCGCCCGACCATTTTTGGCGCCCACGTAGCCAACAAAGTGCTGGTCATCCACCTGGAAGTGTTGTGTGCGGTTGATATAAAAGGAAAGCGCACGTTTTGGGTCCAGACGGTGGAGCCTCTCTTCCTCTCTGGAAGGATGCGGAGGCGGAAAGAAGGTGGGCAAAGTGATGGTCTGCCCAATGTGGAAGGCAGTAACCACCTTTGGCAAGAAGGACGGACGCGTCCTAAGAACAACCTTGTCTGGATGGACAGACAGAAAGGGAGGTTTGCATGATAGAGCCTGGAGCTCACTCACCCGCCGAGCGGAGGTGATGGCCACCAGAAAGGCTGTCTTCAGAGTCAGAAGACGAAGAGGACAGTTATGTAGAGGCTCAAAGGGAGCGCACATAAGAAAGGTAAGAACCGAGTTCAAGTCCCACTGAGGCATCACAAACGGAACAGGAGGGAAGAGGTGTGTAATGCCTTTAAGGAATCTGTTAACAACAGGGGACTTGAAAAGGGAGGGCTGATCAGGAAGCCTGAGGAAGGCCGAAATGGCACAAAGATAGCCCTTGATGGTACCCAGGGCAGAACCCTGTTGGGCCAGTGAAAGAAGGAACAGAAGAACCTCAGAAAGAGGGGCAGAGAGGGGATTCACAGCCTTTGCTGTGCACCATGCCACAAACTTGTTCCACCTGCAGGCGTATACCACCTTAGTGGAGGGACGCCTGGCTGCCAGAATCACATCACAAACTTCGGGAGGCAAGTGGAAAGGAATCAACTGCCGCCGCTCAATCTCCACGCAAGCAGGTGGAGGCTGGACAGGTTCGGGTGGAGGACCGTCCCCTGCTGCTGCGACAGAAGCTCCTCCCGAAGAGGCAGACGGATCGGGGGATCGACGCTCATACTGAGTAGCTCGGGATACCAAACTCTTCGAGCCCAGTCCGGAGCCACAAGGATGACTTGGGCCCGGTCGCGCCGACTCTTCTTCAACACTCTGGGTAGAAGTGGTATAGGCGGAAAGGCGTACATCAGACCGCAACTCCACTCGCGACGAAAAGCGTCGCCGAGCGAGTGCCGCCTTGGAAATTCCAACGCGCAGAACTGATGACATTGCGCGTTCTCTTCGGTGGCGAATAGATCTAACCAAGGCTCTCCCCACTGCAGAAAGAGACCTTGCGCCACTTCCGAGTGAAGACGCCATTCGTGATCCATCATGCACCTGCGGCTGAGTTCGTCCGCCCTGGCGTTCAGGGAACCTGCCAGGTGTTGAACCATCAGGAACATGCCCTGATGTTCCAGCCATGTCCAGAGGCGCAGAGCCTCCTGACAGAGGGTCCACGACCCCACCCCGCCTTGTTTGTTGCAGTACCACATGGCGGTGGTGTTGTCTGTGAACACCTGCACTACCTTCCCTTTGACAGAGGGAAGGAATGCCTTGAGTGCAAGTCGGATCGCCCGGAGCTCCAGAAGGTTGATATGGAGCCGGAACTCCGCCGGAGACCAGAGGCCTCTGATCTCCGCCTCTCCCATGTGACCGCCCTATCCCAGAAGGGACGCGTCCGTCACAACTGTGTGCTCTGGCTGGGGAAGGGAGAGGGATCTGCCCATGACCCACTGCCGGTTCGAGAGCCACCACTGCAACTGTTTTGCAGCCCCCTCCGAGATCTGGACGTGATCGGACAGGTTGCCCTGGTGCTGCGCCCACTGGAACTTCAGGTCCCACTGCAGAGCCCGCATATGCCATCTGGCATGATTGACCAGCAGGATGCAGGAGGCCATGAGGCCCAGCAGCCTCAGGGTCATCCGTACCGAAACCCAGGATAAAGGCTGAAAGATTGGAATCATAGCCTGAATATCCCGGACTCGCCGTTCGGGAGGATAGGCCCGAAACTGCGTCGTGTCCAGAACTGCTCCGATGAAAAGGAGCTGTGGAGAAGGAATCAGATGCGACTTCGGCACATTGATGGAGAACCCCAGCGAGTGCAGGAGTTTGGCCGTAGTCTGGAGGTGGGAGACGACTGCCTGGGACGAGCCCGCCTTCAGCAGCCAGTCGTCGAGGTAGGGGAAGACTGGAACCCCTGCCCGGCGCAGATGAGCTGCGACCACCGCCATCACTTTCGTGAACACCCGAGGGGCACTTGTAAGGCCAAAGGGGAGCACGGTGAACTGAAAATGCTCGAGGCCTACCGTGAACCGTAGGGAACGCCGGTGGGCCGGCAGGACGGGGATGTGGAAATAAGCGTCCTGCAAGTCCAACGCTACCAACCAGTCTCCAGGGTCGAGGGCAGTCAAGACCTGAGCTAGGGTGAGCATCTTGAACTTCTCCTTCCGGAGGAAGCGATTGACGTTCCGGAGGTCCAAGATAGGACGCATGTCCTCCTTGTCCTTTTTGGCCACCAGAAAGTAGTGGGAGTAGCAACCACGTCCTACTTCTGGGGTCGGAACATGCTCGATGGCCCTCTTGGCCAAGAGGGCCGTGACTTCCTTCTGCAGAAGCACCAAGTGATCCACTGACATGCGGTGGAATTGAGGTGGCATGGCTGGGGGGGTGGTCTCGAAGGGGAGGGAGTAGCCCCTTCGGACAATGTCCAAGACCCACCTGTCCGAGGTGATGGGACGCCAGTGGTGAAGGTGATGGCGGACCCTGCCCCCTACTGGCGTGCTGTGCACCTGAAAGGAGGGACTAGGAGGGCTTGGAGGCCGCGGACGGGTTGGAGGTGGTGGCCTGACCCGCACGCTGGTTGCCCGAACCGCCACGGCGGTATCCACGTCCTCGGCCACGCGAAGACGCTTGCTGCGCGGGCCGGTGGCTGGGCAGCTGACGTGACTGGGCGCCCCTTCCGTGGCCACGAAAGGGGCGAAAAGCAGAGGTTAGCGGAGGGCGTACAACAGAAAGGCCCAGGGACTTGGCAGTAGCCCGTGAGTCCTTAAAACGCTCCAGCGCATGGTCTGCCTTTGAACCAAAAAGACCGACTCCATCAAAGGGCATGTCCATGAGTGTATTCTGGACATCACCCGAGAAACCAGTTGTTCTCAGCCAGGCGTGGCGACATAGCGCCACCGTCGTCGCAAGCGATCTGCCCAGCGAGACGGCGGTGTCAAGGCCACAACGTATGGTGTATTTAGCCGCATCTCGCCCTTCCGCAATGGCGCGGGTAAGCAGTGTCTGGACCTCCTCAGAACACTGCGGCAAAACAGCCGCCACCGAATCCCACAGGGAGTGGGTATATCGGCCCAAAAGGCAAGCGGTGTTGACGGACCGCAAGCCAGCACTGGAGGAAGAAAAAGCCTTCTTCCCAAATTGGTCCAGGCGTTTGGATTCCCTATCCGGAGGGGCGGTAGGGAAGGCGGTTTGGGAGGCAGAGGCTTGGACAACCAAGCTCTCGGGGGTGGGATGTTGGGAGAGAAACAAGGGGTCGCCCGGAGCAGGGCGATGGCGTCGGGCCACGTTCCTATCCACAGGAGCCCCTGTGGTGGGCTTGGACCAGGCACCCAAAAGAACGTCAGTGAGTGCATCGTTAAACGGCAGCACAGTCTCCGAGGAGGAAGCTGCCGGCTGAAGCACTTCCGTCAGGAGATTAGTCCTGACAGCCACAGTAGGCAAATGGAGATGTAAGGCTCCAGCTGCTCTACGGAACACCGTTGCAAAATTAGCTCCCTCCTCCGTAGCTACGGGAGGAGACAGCATGCCAGTGTCAGGGGAGGTGTCTAGACCACTGGCATCCCCAAGTTCCTCAGCCCAGTCCTGATCATACTCACACTGTTGTGTGAGAGGGTCTTCAGACCCCTCCCAGCTCTCTTGGTCCTCCTCAGGTTCAAAATATGGAGGAGGAGGGACATTTGGGATCCAAGGTCTCATCGGCGCCGGAGCTGGCGTCGAGTGACGTCGGTCCGGCTCCATGTCCGGAGCCGGAGAGAGCTGGGGACCGACGCCGTCCGGAGCCCCGGACGGCGTCAGGAACGGCACCGGGGACGTCGGCGGAGGCGTGGTTAGGTCAACCGGCGTCAATGGGGGTTGCAGTACCACCGGAGCCGGGATCGAGGCCGGGGCCGGAGCCGAGGCCGGGATGAAGGCTGGTGGGACAGACGGCGCCGGGACCGGAGTCGACGGCGACGCCGGAGCAACCCCATCAGGGCCCGCGGGGCCCGAAGGCGCACCGGAGGGACCTTGAGGCCCGAAGAGGCGGGCCATGGCCGACAGGAATTCCTGTATTTCGGCCGGAGTCGCCCCCGAACCCGGAAAGGACGGGTAATGCGGGGGCGGCTCCATAGGCATGTCCGGGGCCGCGGGGGCGGGGATGGTGCCGACTGGGGCCTCAGCCGAGTCGCGAGACCGGCGAGGCGAGGTCTTAGAGCGATGACGCTTCTTAGACTTTTTGTGCTTCGACTTACCCGAGGAGCGCAAAGACTTGGACTCCGACGACCGGCGGGGACTCCGCGACCGGCCCTCGACCTCTCCCGGGACCGGGGCTTGGTGCGGCGCGGAGCCGACTGCCGGACCTCGAGTAGCTTTCGAGACCGCTCTCGCAAAGCCTTCGGGTGAAGTTTCCGGCAGTCAGGGCACGACTTCGTGTCGTGGTCTCGGCCGAGACAGAAGAGACACTCCAGATGCAGGTCTGTGATCGACATCATTCGACCACAGGCGTCGCATGGCTTGAAGCCGGGCACCCCTACGACACCTAGGAGTCGTGAAGACTCAATAAAGAAACAGTGAAAAAATTCACAAAAAAGTTAGTCACTGCTCTTCCCGGATCTGCGCTTACTGGCGCGGAAAAAGAAGAACTGACATCAGCGCGCAGGGGCGGCGTCTAAGTACTGCCCGCAACGTCATCCCGGCGATCACGACGCCGACGACGGACGCGGAGCCGCACGACGCCGCCTACCGACGCGCAAGGGTACTGCTACGCAAAAACTTTCCGGATCCAGCCTGACGCCTGGGGATATTCTAAGGTAAGGAATCTGTCACTAACGTGTCTCTTTCAGATATGTGGTTCAAAGGGCCTTAACTAAACTTGGATGCACTGCTTATCACGACTTTGGTGTTTACACAAATACATTAATGCACCGCCAAAGTGTGGGGGGCGGATGTCCATGTAGTTGCCCAATATACATCAAGCACAGGGACTTTTCTTGCAAAAAATGGTTAGCAACGCAATCTACATTAACCAATATTGTTGGGGTGAAAACATTTCTCATATTCACATGTTGAAAATAAACTGATTTCTGGGATTCCTCATTCATGCAGTATTCCCTCTACACTTTAGTGTTCTAGTTCCTACTTGTATGAAGTTTGCATTTGACAAGTATCTGCCACATATTTGTGCACCAGTATATGATCTGCCATGGCTGAGGTTCTGTTTGTGATTGCCCTATGCCAAGTAACTCGAGCATCTACAAATGGCTGAGGGTACACTGTTCCCACAGAGTTTTAATATATTAAAACATTGAAACTGTAGTGCCAATGTCTACTTGCACCATTTGCTGAGAAGCACTCTTTTCAATGACACCAGAACTGGACCCACAATCCTTAGTTCTAGCACATATAACTATTTTCACCATTTTGTACTCACCACTCACTCTTGGTCTCTGGGTCTTGTAGGTGGGCCTACACCACATCAAGGATACATCTGTCTTATTGGTCACGCCGGGTTCTGGGTCTCTGGATGTTCTCTTTGATAAACGGTCCAACATCTATCAATGCAAGGATGCTTCTCCTGCCCCTTAGTGTAACAAACACTACTTCTTCCCAATCCTCCAGGGGTGGTGACCATTGCTGTTGTAATATCACCAGTAATCTTCCACTGGGCAACAGGTGAATGTATGGTGCTGCCATTTCCAACAATTTCACCACTTCTCTTGCTATCAGAGACTGAAGTCTGGCAAAGGGAATTAGTCTTCGCCAGCTAATCATCTATATAACGATAACATGAATGGAATCTGTTGTGATATAGTTATCTTCCAGAGACAAGCATTTTGTGAACTCTCTTGGAGCACACTGTATCCCAAACTGGTAATGTTTTGTGCCTACCATAAATCTCAAGAACTTCTTGTGCCCTCTGTGCATTAGAATATGGGAATATATCTCCTTCAGACCTATCATAACCACAAAACTGCCTTTCTATATATTCACAAAATGACACCCAAAAGAGCTGGCACCTTAAATGTTTCGGGTCAAACCCATAGGCTGAGGGGCCATACAAATAAAAGAGGCTCCAACAAGTGTGCCTCTTTTTTATGTGAGTGGGGCAACAGAAGTTGTGCATGCACACACGCACAAACATGAGGGAAGCAGTGAGCCCCTACACAAATGGTCATACTGCATGCAAACCATGCACGGGGATTCATTAGATGCAGACTTTAAGACCGAATGAAGGGGACTTTTTTTTGCTCAAATTACTCACTTCAAAGTGAAGCGTGTTCCTAGAGGCAGAAAAAAGGATAAAACATGTCCATACGTTTGGACAAAGCAGCAAGAGTCAGCCTCCTAAATAGGAAGAGTACTGTGTTATGAGGCAAACCACCTCTTCTGGTGGGTGAAGAGGAGAAGTGGAGGAGGGTATATCCAAAATTTCATTTTTAACTACTAGGAACTTCTGTCCTCTGAGGCTTCTATCAAAACTCTGGTCTTACAATTTCAACTCCTATTTACACCAAAAAGGTCTTGCCCAAAAGACTTTCTAGTTGATGCCATCCCCAATGTTCTGAGATCACTAATGTTCTGGTCATAAAAATGGGCCCACGCTGTGACAACGGTAGTACACCAGAACTAATCAGTATTACTTGAACCTTTTTCTTAAATAGTTAACACAGGGTTAAAAAACTGCAATTATTATGTTTGTTATACCCTTAAAGGGCTAGGACTCTTTTTTGCTCAGTTTACAATGTAAGTCCATCAGGCTGCATTTCTTCTTTCACACTTCAGATTTTAAACCTCCCTTGCATCTAAGATGTGGGAATGTAGTTTTTAAAATGCTATTAGGGTAAACCTATTTGTCAATTCCAGAAAAAAATCCAGTCTCTGACAGATTGCTACAGGGCGCTACTCATCCTATGGACAAATGGACAATGACTCCTTGTGCTATATTCTATGAACAGTGAGACTATGCTATAGTACTTTTGGTCCATGCAGACGGCGTGGAATCATTCAATCGTTTATGACTTCAATGCAGAAACTAACCGGTTTTGTGTCATGCTTATTCACAGATGGTACTGTAGCACATTTCTGGTAGATCTCCTTCGTTTGCTTTTTTAAACTGTGTTAGATTGGGCCAATAGTTGCTACATGACCGAGGTGGGTAAGGGTTTCTATTGGGAAATCTGTTTGAGCATTGTCTTTCTCGATCTCAAGTTTAAATTTGCTTGCAGCTTGCTGTATTGCTGCATTGTACTTTATCTAAATATCTGGCAGAGAGGAACTAACAGGGCACTGTTCCTCATAAAAAGACCCAGTCCTATAATCCTCGCATAACCTTTCAAGTTCCTCTCAAAGCTGCTCTTCTTTCTCAGACAAGAAAGCATGTCAACATCCTGTGAAAGGGTCAGGTCTATAAACATTCTCTGTTACCTTCAGGAGCGCATGCTCCTCTGGATCGATGGCAAGAAGAGGGCTCCTTGCATACTGCTCATACATTCGGTCTTCGAGATCTGTGATTTTAAGATCTTAGAAGGAGAAACCAAAGCTTCCTCAACCACTTCAGAGATTATGTTTCTTTCAAGGCTTTGGCACTTAATATGTTAGTGTCTACATAAATTTGAGGCTCAAAGACGATTTCAGAGTCTTGTACTCTTTGAAGTCCATTTTGATGACTTCAGTGTAAGAAGATTTCAAGGCAGAGGGCATCAAAATCTTTATTATGTAGCTGTTATGGGTGCTAATTTAAGTTCTCTCTGCGTTGACTTTTCCAATATCAAAGGCTTGCCTCTTTTCTGCCTGAATTCCAATGTAGGAACTTTCTTTAATAAAAGTGTTAAATTTGGCACCCTAGCTTGAGGAGTACCAAGACTCAGTCAAGGTTATCATCAATGGGGTATGACTTTAAGGTTTTATGATTTTACGGTAATCTCAAATGACTAAGGCAATTCAAAGCAATCTTCATTACTTCCTTCTTCTTTTTCAAAGTCTAATTGCCCATCCTCCACCAACTCTTTGACCATTTCTGACAAAGAACATAAAATAAATGCTTCATCATCTACATGCACAGTTTAAGTTTAAGCTTGCATCTCATACAAATAACGTACTTGATGTCATGGTGGTCTGTCAGTCTACAGAAACAGTACAACAGCCATAGAGAGTCCAGCACTGAGGCAGACTATGAGATCTAGAGCTTATCCATGTAAATTCAAAAGCACAAGAGCTATATGTTGAGGTCAAGAACATCAATTAAAACTTTATTTAATACATCTATGGTGCTCTAAGTGAATTGGTGCCATACTCGGTAGGGAGATCATTACGAACATGATCCATCAAATGTACCACCGACATATCTGTCTTTAGGTTTCCAAATTATGGAAGTTATGCATCTAGTTCAGTGGTGGGCGAGTTATGTTGACAGTGGTGAGGCGGGTGGAGGGGGGAAAAACGCAGGGGGGGGTAGCGTTTAGAAAAAATGAAATAAAAAGAAAACTTACCTCATGCTGTTTCTGCCGCCTCGCGCCTTGGAGCTCCTCTGCTTCCTGGTCCCAGCAGACACTGGGACAGCAGCAGACTCCCCATCCAATCCCTGCGCTGCTCTCATGCTGTATGAGAGCAGCGCGAGGATTGGCCCGAGAGGGCTGCTTTGACGATCCGCTCAGGACAGGGAGTCTGTGCTGTTTCTCCAACCTGGCTGCATAACACAGCCAGGTTGGAGAAACCTAACTGCGCATGTCTGTTTGGCCGGCCTAAGACGGCTGCACAAAAAGACATGCACTATTAGTAGTGCACATCACTCCACCCCCCCCTCCCAGGGTCCGGCTCCGCCCCGCCCATCCCCACACACCCTTACTTAGCCAGCAGCCGAAAAAAAAAACAATATTGTTTCATTTTTCGGCTGCTGGCTGAACCAGTGGGGCGACGTTCCTCTGCCATTGCGGATGAGCCGCCGCTGGTCTAGTTGGTGGTGAAAGAAAACAAGGGTAAGCTTGTGTTTAATTCTGCAAATAAAATAGATCAAGGGGTAAAAGAATCAGAATAAAAAATGTGTGAGTAACCTACCAAATCACAGATTCACATAACAGCAAGGATGACTCGGCCTTCCAAGCTTCACAGCTTAACTATATATAGGCACGTTATCTCCACACAGCTCTCAATGGCCAGCATATGAATACAGGCTCAAGGGGAGAAGGGTTCAGAAACATACTGCTGACTAAAACACACCTTATGTATTTTTACTTTCTAACTAGGACTATGGTAGGCTCTATAGGAAATTTTAGTTTTAGTATAAGGAAATACCTCTTTCAAAATCATTTTTTCTGTAAATTAAATATTCCCCTTACTCTAATGCAGTATTAAACCTTGAGGCCACAGCGCTGCCCAATCCTACACTTCCACAACCAGTCCCATCATCTTTTTCACCTATTGGGGTGTTTTTTAATAAGTTTTTTTTGTGCTCATTCCGAGGAATCCATTGGCACTCATATCCTTCCTCACAATACCTTTGAATGTTGGTTACCTTCATAGACTGCAAAGAAGCCCTTTCCAAGCCAGTTACTGCTGCTGCGAAACTCGATCCAGAGCCGGCTGTCAGTTGAGATGATGGGCTCTGGCACCTTGTCCCCACAGAACCTGCCTGGAGACAAGGAGAAACACTTAGAAGTCAGCCCGACTCACACACCCACTTTACCATCCTTTATATATGACCACACATTGCTAGGTTTAAATGTCAACTCTAAATTCACTCATTAAACATGGTCCTCACAAATCATTCTCAAAACTGCACCACTGAATGGTCCTGGGTTCATCCTGCTCCTCTAAATCAGGCATACAGACTAGGTCCAAGTGGACCACTACATTCACGGACTACATATTAACCGCTCAGTCTACCCAAGAAAGTCTTTTTTTAACTTCAAACTTAAAAATACCATATGAAAAATGCATCCATCAAACTGCATCCCTAAATTTGGCTCACACAACACCTATGCCAAATTCCATGCCTAAATTTGCAACATGAAACACCTCAATCAAAATACACTCCAAAATTCGACCCACACACGAGATTAGTTTACATCGAGGTCCTAAATATGTGTCACACATGGCTGTTTTAAAATGTATCTCTTTGTCTACCCAACTCAGAGACTGGATTATATGAGTTTTAAATTTCACTACAGACTGACTAAATCTATAACCCAATATCTGTTCCATAAAGAACAGGTTTTTCGGTCAGCACTCAACTACATAAGTGAGTTAATAAGCAATGGGTATTATAGTCCATAACAAGGGAAAGTGAAATGGTATCTCCCAAATAAACCATTGTATAAGTTGTTCTTTTCTTTGAAAAATTCTCTTTATTCTTTATTCAATGGTCGCTCTTAAAAACACAGCATACAATTGACAGCCGACGCGTTTAATCCCACCTGGGACTTCTTCAGGGCTTAGCATGTAAAAGACATTTTCTGCATGTTCTCCATGTCGAACCGGACGACACGACCACGTACTTTGGGAGCAACTGTACTCCATTTACTCTTCACATCACTATTACATTACTTAAAAG